>JAWWEU010000034.1:7529751-7550108 GCA_035583155.1 Acropternis orthonyx | reverse complement strand
GGGGCTCGGCACGGGTACCGGCACCGCCCGGAGCCCGGCACCGGCACCGGCCGCGGCCCGGCACCGCCCGGAGCTCGGCTCAGGGCCCGGCTCCGGCTCAGCCCCTGCCTCAGGGCCCGGGAACCCGCCTGCCGGTCTGACTCGGTCACAGAGTTACCGTGTGAAATCGTTTTGTCGGCAACAGGCGATAAAGACCCGAATGTGCAAGCCACAGAATCCACTCGGCTGGGAGAGGCCTCTGAGGTGAGCGAGCCCCAGCTGTGACCGAACACCGCATCAAGGCACCGAGTGCCACACCAGTCTGTGACTGAACCTCAAGGTGACTCCAGCACCGCCCTGGGCAGCCCATTCCAGTGTCTAATCACCCTTTCCGTGAGGAAATTCTTCCCAAGGTCCACCAGAACGTGCTCAGGAGTGTCCTCTTGTCCTGTCGCCAGCTGCCTTGGGAGAAGGGGCCGGCCCTCACACCGCCACACAATCGGCATTTCAGACAATCCCAAAGACAACCGTTTTTCCTTAAAGACCAGAGATTTTTCCACCACTTGTCCACGTAAGACATTAAGAAAAACAGCTGTGGCATCAGCAGAGTTAATTCACCCTGCTGGGAGAGTGGACAGCCAGGCACCAGGACTGTGCACAACCCACAGACAAAAAAACCCTCAGCTTGACCTTTCCATCCACTTTGAGGAAACTAAACTGTCCCTTGAAGTGTTGCAGGGCAGGCTGGGTGGGGCTCTGCACAAGCTGGACTAGTGGAAGGTGCCCCTGCAGGACAATGGGGTGGAACTGGGTGATCTTTAAGGTCCCTTCCAATACAGGCCATTCTATGATGCTGTAGCAGACAAGTTCTTCAAAAGGCACGCTCAATTTCTCAGGTGACATAAAATTCCACCTCTAAATCAGCATTCCTCTCGCTGCTGGTAGTATTTACAAAGGCTCTTTAGCAAAATGCCAGCACCTGCCAGCACACCTGCCTGACATTACACTGAGCAAAGCAGAGCTGGCACAGCAGAGGGCAAAGAAACACTCCAACAAGTTAAAACTTCGGTACAGACAGCTCAGTGTCTGTGTACTTTTTGACATTATGCTACACTTACAGGGGTTTTTTGTGTTTTTAATGAGACATGGAAGCTCCTGAATCACACGCCTGGTATTAAAAATGGAGAAGTTTTACACAGCCTCATTTTGGAAGAAGTGGCTGAAAGGTGTCATTCAAAGGATGTTTTTCTTGCTGTTGATCCAAGAAGGGTTCTTCCATGCCAGGAGAAAATGCAAATTATTTCAGATGGAAATCTATTGTTTATTACTCAGGACTGACAATAAAGAGGACTAGAATTAAACACAAAAACTCTCTCAGTTTATACAATGATGAACAGATTCACTGATGCACTTTGCAGTGTCATCCCCAGAACTGCAGTCTGTCAGAACAAACAGCCTGGCCTCGAGAAGCCAGGCTACAGAGGGCACCTCGGTTACATACAGAAATGTGGCTTCCTCAAAGCTGTAAGAATTGCACTGTTGGCATCAAACTTTATTGATTCCAAATAAATATGTTGTCTTGAAAGCCTCTAAGTTCTGATTCTAAAAAAGGGCAATTAGAGTTTAGTCCCAAATGCATAAAATTTTCAACCCAATGTTACACAGATAACATTTTTTCCCCTCTGTTTATAGTCTTACTCAAATCTAAAAGCCAGTAACCATGAAAAGACAAGAAACTTCTGTAGAAAATCTCTACACTGACTGACACATGGACAACACAAGGACACCACTGACACCATCACTTTCTTTCCACAGGGGAAGGTTGGTTTTTTTTCCTATTTTCAGCATTCACATATAAACTTCAAATCCTGCAAATAAATACCTGTCTCAGAGTGCTTCACAAGCACTCCAAAGAAAACTATCTACAAATAATACATTCAGTACTCCCTCATTCTCAACACTTCCAGCAATCATCACTTTTACATGTCTGAACTTTCACAGCTGGGAAAGGTGCGTGTCAGCTACAGATTTAAGGAGCATTAGTGCTTACTGTCTGAGTACACTCCACTACCAAGTGGCTTCACCAAATACTGCTCTACAGACAGGAAAAGCTTAAGAGACGTGTGTAGAAGAACCACTGTCACACTGGTTCATGGCCTGCCTATTGAGGGATCACACCAGTACTTTGAAAGCAACTCAAGAAGAGTCATCAGAGTCGAGTCTGAACACTGACAGTGGAATTCTGGCCCCCACACAAATCAGCAGGAAGAACTACCAGAATTTCACCCCTGATATATAAAACCTTGTAGAGAAACATTAGTAAACAAAGGTTTTTTTAAGAGTCAGGAAAAACTGTTAAAAAAAAAATCCCTTCTAAGTCATAAAAACCATTTCAATGTGAAATTTGAAAAATATCACCCTATTTATTCTCTAAGCTTTTCTAGCAATGTATGACTCTACTATAACATATCTGTAGAAACCTGATGATTCAGAAATAATTTTTCTAAAATGCAGTTACTTAAAACATTTGCCAGTTTGGAAAGTTGAG
Source organism: Acropternis orthonyx (assembly GCA_035583155.1). Taxonomy (NCBI): domain Eukaryota; kingdom Metazoa; phylum Chordata; class Aves; order Passeriformes; family Rhinocryptidae; genus Acropternis; species Acropternis orthonyx. The sequence goes on along the minus strand of JAWWEU010000034.1, from coordinate 7,547,581 downwards.
CAAAAGTCTCTTTACAGAGCAAAACATTGCACACAATTTTCAACCTTTTCACTTTGTGCCTCCCCGTGTCACTGAGGGAATGGCACGTAACAGTCTGGGGGGGAGCCAATGCTGCTCACGGGGCTCCGTGTGTTGGACTCATAGGAATTGGGAGCAATTCCCACCACACCATCATTTTGAGGTGTTTCTCCTTTCAAAAAGTCATCATCTTCATCTTCTGAAGTACCCTGCAAAAATTGAAAAGGATCAGTGAGAGCAGAGAGACACTGTCAAATATTAAGGGAGACCTGGATTTACACTACAATTGTCATGACTAGCTGGGAAGGTAAGAGATTATAATTATGAAATATGGGGACTAAATCATATCTAGAGTGGATTTCTCAGTGACATTGTTGTGTCCATATTCTGAGAGTGTTCATAAAGCTTTCACAGGGATCCTCTGCTGCAGAGGAGGGGAAAAGAGCTCTCAAGACATGAATGGATCAATTCCTAAAGCTTCCAAATTTCAATCACACTTTAGTGTACTCGTATCTGCTTTAAAAAAAACAATACTGTAATAGAAGCAGCTGATAGAGAGCCGGAAAAAGCTAAACTGCATTTTCATCAGGAAAGATTACCTTCTTAATGGGTTTCTTTAGGTTCTCAAGATCTTCAGCACTCAGCTCTTCCCAGAACTGATAAAGAGGGTCAATGGTCTTCTTTGACCTGAGAGAGGAATTAAAACACAGATTCAGTGAAAGCTATATATATTTCATTTTAATAATACAATATAAAATGCTTGACACTTATGAATGGTATTTTTTTATAAGAATATTAATGATTATTAAAAATTTATAATTCTAAGAAAGGTCTCCCTTCTGTGGAAATGGATTTTTTTAAGCGGCAAAAAGCTCCAGATTGTTCCCCTCTACCATTAAAAGACAAGGTATTTTAAATAAGCTGAAGTCTCCAATCAAGAAGTAGTATACACACAGTGCAAAAAAATCAAAACAAAATGACAAAAAAATTACACATCACCACCACAGTTCCAACAAAACATGATTTAGGCTAACAGGAAATTTCAGAGGTTGCTTGTAACAAGCAAAAACCAAAAATCACCAAACATATTAACTAGACCTTCCAGGAAACTGAATCCTGTGCTTCTTCACTCCTATCTGTCACAGTTGGGGTAAATTTCAACTCAAGCCTTTGACAATACGTTAAAATACGTGACATGAGAAGTACTAAAGATCAGGGAGGAAAGTGAACTGTAGAAACAATAACAGTTTCCTACAATTTTTATTCATTATTTCCTACAAGGCAGAAACAAGTTATTTATTTTCAAACTATACCTTTTGAGTATGTAGGGATCAAAGGGGAAGAAACTGTCCAATGGGTTAGTGCATGTCTGCACGAGGTCACCCCCTGTGCCACTCCGAACAACGGGGATGAACTGCCTGTTGTTCCTCTCAATAATGGTGTAGCAGAACACCAACTGATACTTCCTTTAAAAAAGGTAATAAACAAAAGATAAGCACTTCTAGCACACCCAAAGCAAGAATTTCAGATGGCAATAAAATACGAAGTAAATTTTAAAGAAACATCACTTCTATCTTCCATTTTCTAGCTGGTGTTAGGAGTTTTCAAGATAGTTACAAGGTAAGGAGTCTGTCCTGTCTTCCTCTATACTTCTGTAAGCTTTACTCCAAGTAGAATCACACTGGCTCCATCACAAAGCAATCAGTTTCATAGTACTGCAGGATTTCATTGAAACTGAACCAGAAATAAACTTGCCACACCTGTAACATGGGCAGTGCTAAGTCTTAGATAATGTTCAACACTGTGCCTACCAAAACCCATGTTCTAAGTATTGTGCTGAGTTTAGTTACACACAAAGAACTGAAACTGAAATAAGTGAATAGGTACCTGGTAATGGCAGCAAACAAGTTGACAACAGAAGGGATACAAATCTTCAGAGGGTTGAGCTGACACATGACAATGCGCTCAAAATTTAAACTCTGCAGATATGACAGCCCTTAAAAAGAAGAACAATTGACAAATACAGGTTATATATTATATAAGCTGCTAATTTTTAAGAATGTCCAGTGTGACAAGCCTGCACCTTGCACACCACCATAGGAGCACATCCTAGGGAGCTCTCTCCCAGTGGAGACCTGGCCCCCAGCCTATTCAACAGAGAAGTTACTCCAACAACAGTGACGTGCCACAGATAAGGGATCCTCCTAACACACACACTACACTTGCACACCCATGAGAGGCACTGACAAAGGCAGAGTCATCAATACAGATTATTAACTGAAGCCCATGCTCATTTTTTACAGTTATCAGCATTGTTTTCAATAGTGGGGAGAAAAGATCATTTAGCTTGCTAGCCCAACATGTGTACAAGCCATCTCATTTTATTTAGAGCACAACAACATAAACTTTCCATCAGATACTTGAAATGCATCCTTTCACACCGAATGTACTCACCTTTCCTTAAGTTTCCATCCAAAAGCTGTTTATGACGGAAAATAAGTGTATAGAACACTGCCTGACATGTAGAATAAAATGGCCCATGAAGAGCTACATCACAGTAAGCATTAGTTCCTGTATCCTGATTATCAATGTATTTATGCATCCAGTTCACCAGAAGATCCAGACATGCTTTTACTGTGCTATAATGGAGAGGGAAAAAAAAAAGAAGTGTAAAAAATAGGCCCTGATATGGTGCAGAAAAGATGTTAAACAAGTATGCAAGGATCTCAGTGGTTATAACAACATCAGTAAGAAAATTTCATTGTAAAAAAAGAGATTCTGTTATCTCAGCATCAAATTAATCAATCAGCACTGGAAATTGCAGCCAGTGAAAGCACAAGATGCCAGACGAGATCAATCCATGAATGCATGTTGTATGTGAACACACAGTAAACAATCAGAATCCTGGGCTACAGGTAGTACAGAGAGAGATGCTTCCCATGTCCAACAGGTAATTCCAACATCCAATGAACATCAGTGTTAAAGTCACTGAACAGCATGAAAACACAGCATGTGTACATACAAAAAAAGACATTTTCACCCATCTGCTTGAGTGTTTTAATCCAGCTGTATCAAAATACAAGTACACCTGATTTCCCTGTCCCAGTCTACATAAAATGACTAACACTGGGCATTAAAAAAATCTCTGCTCCTGAACATCAGATACACCAGGAATCCATGGCTCTGCCTGAAGTCAACACAACCTGCCCATGCTCAGCACCTCCTGGCAAATGAAGCCTTAAACAGCAAGTCATTAAGCCCCGTAATCATTAGTCTGCATCCTGTACATGCAAAACCTTCCAGAAAACTTGAAGACAATACTGAAACAGCATTGCTGAAAGGACAAACAAGACTCTTGATTCAGGCTTTCTGGCAAGGCAGTGGGAATAGAAGACAAACACTGTGTGTGCATTCTGTGAAATCTGTACTTAAGCTCAGCAATCAGCATAAAATGTTTGGTTCTGCTCATGTATCAAAACAACTTACACAACTGGAATAAATTTAGCTCTTGCCAAGAAGCTGCCAATATAACTCCCAGCAGTCTGCCTGATCACTGAAGGATTGTTTGGATCCTGCAGTTTCTTCCAAAGATGGTCTAAAAATGCCTCAGCCAACCCCTGGGAAAAGATACATAAAAACTGTGAGTTTTTATACTGATAACACTGTTTAAGTAATAGATTCCCAATACTAAATTCCCATAATTTCTATAACTAAACCATTAAAAAAATCTACTTATAGCTGCAGTAAATAACAATTCCCACACATGATGGAAGAGCAGTCATTTCCGTGTCTCTTTCTATACTCAGTTGTAAAAAGCAAGGGGAATCAGAAGCCTAGGAAAGAGTCAGGAATAGATACAGGAGAAGTGTTTAAAAACAAATATAGGGAAGTAAGCATGAAGTGCCTGTTCACAGAGTGTGGTAGCAGAAGCAGTCAGGGACAGCCAAAGAAAACAGCAGATAAAATAATTTAGAGAACTAAAGTGATTCTTCACCTTAAATGGTAATATTGTGGAACTCTTTTGCCACACAAGTTCATGATGCCAAAAATTCACATAATTACAAAAAACACAGTATAATGAGATACTTTCCCCTTGAATTTGTCCAAATGTTGCCATGACAGTACACCACCTTGGCTCAGGAAGTTACTAGGCTGCTGAGAGGCTGAAGGCACTGCAGCCAAACATCACATGTGCTGGCCCCATTCTGATATTCTTTCCAGCACTATTCACCACTGTCTGAGACAGGGCAGCAGCTTAACTGCTACTCTCATGCAAAAACCACGTGTGTTCGTACTTTCATGTGTAAAAGAAAGAACAGCAATTTCCTGAGAATGATGGGAAAATGAGGGGAAAACAACAAGCAGCATATACAATTTTCAAATCTAAGAGCAAAGAGGACAGTTATCTTTAAGAGAGTTCTGGGATGCTGAAGAAACTTGCTGGAGCACCACTTCTTGGGTGCAGAAGTTCAACTGATTCTTGTAAAAGAGGTCCATTTTAACCACACTTGGTGAGATTCCATCCTTGTGCAGTTTATGAACAACAAGGGAAGCGCAACCACATAAAGAAAAACTTTAGGAAAGGAGTAACAGAGAAGGAAAAGAAAGCAAAGGTACTAATGACCCTGATGTACTTGCTATCTTCAGACTAGAATTACAGCAGAAAACAACTATTTTATGTAAGAAAAGCCAAAACAAGGATGCAGAAATGACAGAAGACACTGCATTTTAAAACTGCTTTTACTCACCAATTTAAAGCTGCAGATGTAAAACATGAAATACTGTACGTGACATGAAGCATGGGTTGGTAAAATGAGCTTGTCAAAGACAGAAACCAGATCCCGATACAAGTCCTTGGTGTTGTTGATATTGAGCTTGCCTACATGACAAAGAAACAGCACAGAATGAGACATTTCAAGGGGTTTTTTCCCACCCACGTGCTGCAAAAGTGGTATTTGTATCTTTCTACACCAGTAAAAAGTATGTAAAGAAACACTGTCAAACTGACTTTTCAGCTTATCTGACATCTACAAAATACTTACAGGAAGACCTTCCAGGTCTTCAGTTCCACTGCTTTTTAAGGTGGTGCTTATAAAGAATGTGCACACACGTATAAAACTGGTAGACACGCAAATTTTGCAATAATATGTCAATTCAGGAGAGCCAGCAAAAACCCACTAAGAAATAAATCACCTGAATTATGTGGAGAAGATACAGTAAAATGATTTCTTAATATTGTTTTAAATATACAAATTTAAGGAATTCAAACCCTTAATACACACCAGTGCAAGCCATTTCTTTCTTTTTTTTTTTTTTCCCTAACACGAAGTCTTGCTGTAGCAATTCCAACTGAGTGACGTGTCTGGTTGTTTTGATTTACTTCCAGTCCTTGTGATGTTGAAAAGATCCATAATTCTAACACTCAAGTACAGCAAATGATAAAACACTTATGCCTTGTCACAGTTTGGATACAGTGTCATATTTATGGACCGTACCTCTCCCAGTAACACTGGGCAGAGGCAGGAATGTGGACTACAGCCTGTTGATGGCATAATTCTGCTCTATCTTGGGCAGCAGAAAGCAAGAACTCCTCTTCTGTGTTCCTTCCTTGCTAGCAAAACAACAAATTTGGGCATAGTGCAAGTGTTCTTACCATCCATGTGGCAAACATCTTTAATATAGGAAAACAGGATGGTCATCAGAATATCAAGGCGCTCTGCAAGTGGATGGGCCATTCTCTCACTGCAGGAAGAGACAACTTTGCTGCCTTTTCTTTCTTCATCTTCCTCCTGGCAGATAAAATGGCACATGCAGCTTTTATAGACACAACATCAGAGACACAGCAATTACAGGAAAAGTGAAACTGAACTTATCTTTCAGCTATATGCTAAAGTTTCATATTTTTTTTAGAAGAGCAGTATCTAATTACAGAGTATGAGTATCAGTTTTGTAAGCTGAGCCAAGTACCACGAATTCTTTAAGTAGCTTTATGCACAGCTGCTTGTGGTTTTACATAAGGAAATTAACTCACTGCATGTATTGGGTCAATACCCGAGAACACATTAATCATTTGTTATCTGTTCAGGTCTTAAGAGCTGTGTGCAGTGCAGTGCAATTAACAGCAAAGCAATACTGAATTCCTACACTTAGTTCACAGCCACCTCAGAAGTGAAAATTTTACTAAAAAAAAAATAAATTTTAGTGGAACAAGATAGCCAACCATGTCAAAAAGTCCCTCCTCTGTAGATTTCTCCTCAGTACCAGAGTTATTAGCAGTTTCTTCAGCATCTTCGATATCTTGCTGTGGAGTGCTAACCTACAGTTGGAAACAAGAAATTAATTTTTATAAACCCATGACAATAATATAAAACCTTTTTATTAATAATTATATAAAAGAAACAACAACACAAGTAAGTTCTTGACTAGATTTTGCCCTGGACTAATTAAACATTTTAAACGTTTCATATGCCACACACAAACACACTCCAAATTGCCTGAAACTTTACCTCCCAAAATACAAGCTCTCCCCAGACTGAGGTAAAAAGCCCTGATCATTTACAGTCTTTTTTAAGACTGTAAATCCTTTTACTTCAAAGAGATGACACGACCAATCAACCCCTCAAAGAGAAGCACGTTCTCTGCACATCAGCACAGCTGTTTTGGTTCTGACAGGAGATCACATGCAGAGTGTAACAGAACTCACCACACAGTTACAGGGGGAACATCCCAAGCCTGGGAATGGAGTGTCAATTCAGCTGGTTTTAATTCACAATCACAAGCACTGCTGCAGCAGATTTTTTTGTCAAGGTTAAAACTGAAGCCTATTTAATTTCCTACTCTGTATTTTAACACCAAGCTTCCATAAAAGGTAACAGAATAAACTTACATCCAACTTTAGCAGCTTTTCAATAATAAGCTCCAGAATCTGAAGCCTCAGAGTTGGAAGGTACACCGTAACTCTTAGCAGGTTATGAACATAACATTCCTGTAACACAAAATTAACTGGTATCTACGATAGTATTAACACAAATTCTAACTTCTGCCCAGAACTTTTAGAAAACAAGTTTCTTCATTCATTATCTAAAGACCCAGAAATAGGTTTAAACAGATTGTATTCAATCTTGAATAAGTTAACATATAAACTGAACATCAACTTTCAGTTGGTAAGCTGTATTATCATTAACTATTTAATCTACTATTTCCATGCAAATTTTCCCACCTACCTCTAGACAGAGTGAGTGTAAATATTCTACAAGAAAAATTATTTCCATAGGAGTTTGTCTAAACTTTCTGTAGGAAAACGAAGGCTATTCCCCACTGCACCTAGAACCAGTGATACTGAATATATCTTTATTTCAGATTATTATAATACACCAACAATTGTTTTAAATTCCACAGGCACGCCTCCTCAGAGTCATTATGATTATAAATCAAGCAGGTTAACAGACAAGTTTTGTGAGCATACACAGGCCCACCCATGTACACACAAATATATACAAAAGACAACACTGCAACTTTCAGACAGCGAAACTGTGAAGTCAGTGCATAAAATCAGGTAAATCACCTCACTGAAGTACACCATAGTCTCTTTGTGAATATGCATTATAACACAACCTTTAATTACATGAGCACATATGATTTTTCCACAGGCCATCTGGCTTGCTCAGTACATAAAATGAGTAGAGATAGTTTAATGAAAATGTATAAATTGAAAATATTTAAGAACAATGCATGGACCATATTTTATGACATTTCATTTGAGCCTTGCCCTGAAAAACAGTTTTGCATTTCTTCGCAACTTGTTCCTCACTGAGCTGCTAAGTAAGTAAATAAATCTTCTCCTAACACCATGTAAGAGCTCTTACCCCTTCATTTTACAGACAGGGAACTGATGCTTGAAGTTATTTGGATTAAAACAGTAACAACAAAATACAAAAACCTAGAGAGATATACAAAGAACTCCGGGGATTTTTCAGCACTTGATGTGTTCAAAACACAGCTCCAACTGAACCTGGCTGGAGGAGCAGGGCTCTGCCTTTCTGTAACATAAAGTGCCAACATATCAAGTTGGAACAAGCAAATAACACAAGAGCCATACCCTGTCAAAAGTTTCCAGCTTGTTTTCCACCACACATGAGCACCTTACCAAAGCAATACTAACACACTACTGGAAATTTGAATTTCACCTATGATGTCCATTGCTTCCTGTCTGCTTATCAAATCCCCTGTTCCTCTGATAAACACCTTCCACTTTTGATAACAAATGAGACAGGTGTCCTACCGTCTCCTGACTACACAACCCTGAGCCTCATCCTCAAAGAGGTCCATGGAGTGCACTGATTAAAAGGCAGCCCTGTGGAAAAGATATGCAGTTATGTCATTAAAGACTTGCATAATGCTTATGCACAAGGAACTTCAGTATTCTTGGACAACCTTATACTAAACAGGCACAACCATATATATATATGGTTATTATATATATTTATAAATAGTCTCAAAAATCTGCATTCAATACCACCAAATCAGTTGTAAGATATTTAGTACACTTATACATAGAACAAAACTAGTGAACAATTCAACAAAAATTTTCACAGCTCTTACCAGAGTTCTTTCTGATTTATTAATGAAAGGAAAATATTCCACAAGTATCGGCATGAGAAACTGTGGTGTCCTATAATCAAAAGAAAAGAAAAAATCAAACCCAGAAGTTATAGGTTATTACTATGAGAGCAAATTTTGAACTCCAGCACTCTAAAGACATACTGGAATAAGCTTATTTCACAGTCACATTACTTTAGGGTAAGTAATTGTATGAAATGTGGGTTTGCAAGGAACACTGGACAGATAACAAGCGGCAAACTTTCACTGTGCACTTGCTAGAAGCCATTTCAAAGATCATTACAGAATACAGAAGAATATAAAATCCTCTATAAACACAACTTTTCCTCCTTCCTGTTTCCATTAATAGGACTTTCAGCTGCTGATGCCTACGGAAATTTCATAATGTTTCGATACAGCATTCCACTAGTTAGTGAATATTAGGAAAAATCATGCAATAAAACTAAGTATTGTACTTCCAATTAAGAAAGGAAGAAAAATCATCCGTTCACAAGCTTTAAATCTGCAAGGAAAGGGCATGCAAACCCAAGGGATTATATACTTACGAAGGAACATATCTTGCAACAGTTTGCAATGCTCTATGGCACGTACTGAAGTTTTCAGAAAGGTCTAGAGGAAGAAAAACATGTTCTTATGAATTTGGTTACAGACAACTAAATCAGAAACCAGTAAAAACAGTTCATATCAACTAAACAATTGAAAGATTCCCAAGGAAACCACATTTGCCAAAATGTTATTTTGGGGAGGGTGCACATTGAGGTAAACAAAATGGAAACCAAGTAACTCCTGACTTTTCTTTAGCTTTGAAACCATCTACACTGGGAATGTTTCCCTATGCATTCTATTCCTACAGGTGCTACACAAACAGGAATACGTTGAAAGTCACAAGGAGTGGGTCAGCACACAGTTTGAGTACAAGAAAGTTGCTGACTTGGAAATCTAAGGTATTTAAGGATGTACTATTTCTTAAGGTTTTACTCAAACTGCTGAGTTAATTTTGTACAAAAGGAGCAACACACACTTTATACTTCTCCAGTAAAGGTGATACAGCAGCATAAATAAGCCATGCTTCCTTTATACTCACTTTCATCATCATCATCAGAATCTGAAATATCCACATCGTCTTCTCTGATGGTTATTCGAGCTAGCAAAAAGTGAGATTATTTTATCAAAACTGCACAAATATTACAGGTAACAGGTTCAATGCCAAACACACTGGCCAACAGTCTTCATCATAACTAAAGCATCAAAATCAGCCACAAGACCTTATAAAAGATTGTTTTATTCACAGAACCAGAAGGCTCTTGAGATCATCTGACATGATCTGCACCACAGCTTTTAGTCTTCTGGTAAAAATAACATCATACAGTTCATCCATTTCCAGGACATCTTCAGAACAGGATCTGTAGTAGCCGCTAGCATATGTCTTCTAAAATCTAATACAGAAAACTATCTGTACCACAGTTCAACAGAGAAAAAGCCCCAATAACTCAGTCATTAATTGTCATGCATTGCACTTATACAGGATTTATCTGGGAAAGACATTCTGATAAGCAAACAAAGAAGAGTAGAAGCAACTTACGGGGGACAAACTGTGACACAATCATCCGGAGGCACGGCCGGAGGTGGACAGTCTGTGCTGACACCAGATTGCCAAGAAAACCCAGATATTCTTCCACTACCTCTTGGCTCCTTCTCAACCATGGCAGCTTCTGAAAGTAAGCAAAGATCAACATGTCAGGGAAGGATGTTTTGAGTACTAAACTCTTAATCTTTCTGTGTAACGAATTGGTATTTACCAGCAAAATGTTGACCAGTTGTTCAAGCTCTTTGGTCAAATATGCAACAGAAGTTCGAAATTCATGGAGCCAATTAATGATCTGGGCATCCTGAAAATAAGCAGAAAAAGTAGATAACTATCACAATAAACAGTATTACCTACTAGTAGAAAGTAACAAAATCCTTAAAAGTCAAATATTAAGATTGCAAATAGAAATTTTTTTCACAATAATATGCAAGGAATTTCTTTGTGTCCTCACCAAAGGAAGTCCCTGAATGCAGGAACAGGTGCAAACTGACTCCTAAACCAGCCTGCCTGGAAGGCTTCAGCTGCAGACTGAGCAAGGCATGAAACCTCACTCACACAGAACATACTTAGAAGAAATGGCATTCAATCTTTATTTGCTTTTTTCTTCCTCTGGTTTAAGCAGAAGGGACATTCAAGTCTTGAAATATGATACTCAAACATTGATTTTGCCTGTACGCTCCAAAGCCTGCTAAAAACAGTGTTTTACAAATTGTCCCCTTTAAAGAGAAAAGGAACTCCCTGTAGCATGGTGCTTCCTGCAGCCTCTGCTTGCTGGTGCTTTAATTGAAAGGCAAAAAAAAGGACAGCCAGTGTGGTGGGTACCAGCAGCTGTACAGAAAGGCTGTGAAACTGTATTTCTGAGTATAACTACTAAATGTATATGTATGGTACTGCTTAATTAAACAAGTTTTTAGTGAGAAGAGAAGGTGCAACTTCAAGGTTACGAAAGTTAGAAACCACGTTTTTATCTACAGAAGTATAACTAAAAACAAGCATCAGTGACTGAGAAAGATGGTATCTGGAACAAAGACAGACTCAAAGGTTTCTCACTGTAGCGCAGAGTCAGTAGGCATGAGACACCATTTATGACATCTTGCACATACGTGTGGGGTATAAATAGACAACTGCTTTTCTTTTACATTTACATAGTTCTGAAAATTTCCACAAAGCAAAAAGCTATTAAATGCAACTAAATGTTTAAAGCAAACGACTTGCGTAAGCACCAGAATGACTTGTCTGATGATTACACTCATACAGACAAACTTTAAATCACCAGACTCCTGACTATCAAACGTCTTACCTTTATGTCTGGATCTGACAGCTGATGCTTCAACAACTCAAAATCCGTGGTATCACCCTAGCAGGGGAAACAAAAATAAGTAAATATTCATTTTTCCCCCCAGCAATATAAACCAGTTTCATCAACATATCTGAAAAACCTATTAATGCTGAAGAGGTCCGTCAGGAACACAAGTAAAGGAGACGGCTCAGGGAGGGCTGAGGCAGCAGTAACAGGGTGCTGAGAGACAACCGAGGGCTGGCTGACGCCGCACTCACCTTCTCGTACTTGAGCAGGATCTCGCTCAGGGTCCCCCCGAACCGCACGGTCTTCCTGGGCGGGGAGCTGATGAACTCGTCCGCCCCCAGCATGGCCGCGGCCCGCGCTGCGGGGCGGGGAGCGGCCCCGGCCGCGTCCTCAGCGGGAGGAGCCCCTCGCCCCCTTCCCGAGGGTCCCTCGGCACGGTCCCCGCCGTGCCCTGCCTTGCCTACCGCAGCCCGCGCCGCCACATGCTGCTCCCGGGCGGAAAGGGCGCGGCGGAAGCGCGGGGGGAGAGCTCCGCCCCGCACCAGCGAGAGCGGCACAGCGAGCGGCGGCACCCCGAGACCACAGCGACAGACGGCGCGGAGCGGCTCCACCGAGCGGCGGCACCCGGAGCGGCTCCACTGACAGCCGAGGGGGAGCGGCTCCACCGAGCGGCGGCACCCGGAGCGGCTCCACTGACAGCCGAGGGGGAGCGGCTCCACCGAGCGGCAGCACCCGGAGCGGCTCCACTGACAGCCGAGGGGGAGCGGCTCCACTGACAGCCGGCGTGGGGAGCGGCTCCACCGAGCGGCGGCACCCGGAGCAGCTCCACTGACAGCAGGGGTGGAGCGGCTCCATCGAGAGCGCAGGGACGGGGCGGCCGCGGCCGTGCCCCTCGCCCCCCGCGGTGCGGGCACAGCGAGCGAGCCGGGTCATGAACTAATACAAGGGTGAACCCAAATAACGCGTCTTGCCTTTTATACAACTGCCTACTTGCTGAGTTTTACATCTTACGTCGACAACTTGCTCCCACATTTAAAGCGTTTAATAAGCATTTAATCTGTCTACATAGTTAGATGTTAGGAGGTTGGCACTTTTCCTTTAGTGGAATATAGGATGCTATTTTGAGCTAGTTTTGAGGCTTAACCAGATACAAAAGAATCTTGCATTCACAGTCCAGGAACTAGAGTTTGGTTCTTTGTGATTTTAGCTATGCATAAAACTGTCCTCAATGCCTAAATGAATGCTAGTTTTAGCTCTACAGCTCTGCACTGACACAACAGCAAGCAGTTCTAAACAGGTACTAGAGCTTCTTTCCAGTCAAGAATGTAAAAGTTCTTTGAGTGGACTTTGTGCTGCTTTTAGCCACAGCTGATAAGATATCATGAGACTAAAATAGTGTTAAATATTTGTTAATGTTTAACAATGATTCCGTTGTCAGTCTGTATTTCTTATTAGCCTTCCTTGTGTAGAAGGCAAATTGATCGCATGAAACAGTAACTGGTTTACATTTTCAAAAGAAAATAGTTACAATACTTACAATAGGTATCATTACTCCACAGCAAGTACTTTTTCTCATTGTTCAGGCACTGTCCCAGTAACATTCTGGTGCTTCTCGATGCTTCACATTCTCCTGAACTGATGGATCAGCTCCCATATGTCGCTTTTTAAAACATAAATACTATTTATAGTAGTTAATGTTTGGATTCCACACAATTTTTGAGTGAACAACATATTCGCTGCCATCTTATGCAACAATCATTAAGTATTGGTTCTGGATTTAAGAATATTTACATTGTAATATACAATGAATGCAAAGCCCTGATCAATTCACTCCAGTAATTATGACTGCAACACTCAAAACAGAAAAATTTTGCTTTTCACCAGACTAAGTATGTGAATGGCTACAGACAAAAGGGTTGGCTTAATTTATAGCTGCTACTAATCGTTCCACTTATTAAACTCTGTATCTCATAGTTCACAGGGAATCAGAAAAAGCAGCTATCTCTCTTCAGAACAAAGAAATGAAAAAAAAAAAAGTCTTGCAAGCAAAAACTGATCTACAGGTTTTAAGGGAGGAGCTTGTTTGGTTTGGTTTTGTTTTTAATCAGACCATTGTAGCACCACAATGGTGTCAGGTTGCAGTCCCATTAAAAGGAGGAAACAATTGCATACACCTCCTAAAAACTGCAGTTAGTCAAGAAGAAATCACATTACAGACCTTCAAATTTAGTGTTCTTCCAAACTTGTTAAAAGACAGAGCATTTGGAAAACATTTAAGAGAATATGCATAGAGAAGAAGTAATTTCAGTAATTTAAAATAAAACATTGAAAGATATTTCAAGAGTTAACCAGGAAGTATATCCACAGTGTTCTTAGTATGTATTTCCTTAATTCCACCTCTAGTATTCAGTAAGGTGTGGCATAAAACCAACTGTACATTGAAATTTTAAGACCTATCAGTAGTTGTTGATGGTGGGCTCAGACACTTAGTTCAAAAACAGAGGAACTCATGAGGAATATCTCCACACAAGAATTTTAGGTATCAATAACATAAGTATTTTTCCAGGTACTGTTTGTTAGTATTTTATAAAGCATCAGAGTATTTGTTAATCAACAGGGTTTCTTTTGGTCATGTTCCCTCCCTCAAGTGCTTCAGCATTAGGAGAATAATTCCCAACATCACTGGACTAAAAATGCCTTTTGCAAGAGTCATTATATTATATTGTTTGTAACTACAAAGACTGTACTGGTGTGCCAAGATCACTGGTTTTGCTTGTCTACTTATAAAATCTCAAGTTCCAGGTTATTCCAAAATAACAGTGAAACTTAACAAATTGTGTACTTACACTATAAACAACTTCTACTACATTTGCAGCTTTTCATCAAGAATTTAATATAGATATTTTAAAAGCACCCTTACAAACAAAAGTATTGCACTGGCATTATAAAAATTCACAGTAAGTTTAACTTCCAGGCCTTGGTAAAACAGTGCAAGAGCTTTTCATTGTGCAAGAGCTTTTTATCTAAACCTTTCAGGTTATTAAAAATAATAATAATAATTTAAAAACCCAACTATATGACAAGCTGCAGTGGTTTTTATGTGAATCAGGTTGGATTCTTTTTCAGTTCTCACTTCTTAAAGAGATTTTGTGGGGGTTTTTTTCACCACTTCAAAGCATCTTCAGTCCAACACTGAAATAGGTGCATTTGGCAGAGATATGGCTCCATGTGTCTATTTTATAGAGTACACAGTGCTTGCAGAGATTATTCCACAATGAGAGAAGTCTATTGCTTTGAATAGGGAATTCTCTTTCCATAATTTGCAGCACTTCCCCTGCTTTTCGAGGCAGTAACTTCGATAGGCATGTCTTCAACAGATCCTGAAAATAATAGAGTAAGAAAAGGTTAATCAAAAATAGTCTCAACACAAATAGTCATATAGAACTCTAAACTGTTATTTGAGATCAATCTTAGAAGTACTTTTCCTCATGTTTAACAGCCAACTGGGACCCAAATGAAAGATCCAGCAAGTCAACAGCCCATCTCCAATAGTGTCTCAATCTCTTTTCAGGCTCAAGGGATCTAATCTACTTGTTATTCCTTTAATAGAAGTCTTCCATACCTTTAGAATTCTCTTCTCATTCATTTTCACTATATAATTTTTGAGATGGGAAATCAGAACAGCATATGGTGAGGGGTTTTATTGTTGGTTTTGTTAGGTTAGGGGTTTTTTGGGGGTTGGGGTTTTTTTGGTTTTGGGTTCCCCCCCCCCCCATCTGTGTGTGTGTGTATATGTGGTGGTGGTGTTTTTTCCTCCCTCTCTCCTGACAATATCTGCCCAAACACGTTTAACCCGTTTGGTTAAGTTCATAAATATCTCCAGATGGGGAGAGGATTTGGTCTATCAGTAAGGAATGATCTGATTCAGACAGTTGTTTATGAGAAGATATAAAGTACTTCAGATGAACTTACTTCAGAAAGAAGCTCTCAATTATCTTTGGAGGTGAAATCATTTGTTATCCTTTATTCTACCTTGAAAGTAAAATCATAAGAGTTTTATGTTACAATGTGTAACATAACTCCTATACACTCCCTCTATTTTGGCTCCTTCTGAATTATCATTACTAATGCAATTGTACTGAAGTTTGTTTGCTGTAACATTAGAAGCTGTATTTACTTGGAATAACCTGTACTAAGGCACTATATAGGGAATAACATACCTAATTAGAATCAGGAGTAAGACTTGAAATATTTAAAAATAATGGACAACTTTTGCTACTAGAAATTCACTACAACAAAATACACACTTGGGTATGCATATTGAAAGTAGGACCATCAACAGAGATAGCAGATTATCTACTGAACTCCAGACCTGCAACTGCCATGATCTTTACATGAAAAAGGTCATTTACAAGTTTAATTTCTTCCCTGCAAATATGGATCTCTGTCAACCCTAGACCCATTTCAGAAAAAAAAA
The DNA here is from genome assembly GCA_035583155.1 of Acropternis orthonyx. NCBI lineage: Eukaryota > Metazoa > Chordata > Aves > Passeriformes > Rhinocryptidae > Acropternis > Acropternis orthonyx. The sequence continues at coordinate 7,531,573 of JAWWEU010000034.1, read as the reverse complement.
GAAAGTCTGAAAAGAGAATGATTCATTTTCAGCAGCCTGTTTTCTAATTGCAGATGTAGTTAATAATAAACTATTGAACAGTAACAAATCTTTGAAAGCTGTGTTGCTGCTGCCCTTCTCTGCCTCCTACGAGTTTTCTGTTAAGCAACACTTATCTGTACTCAATCTCCTTACTATTAAAACTTCCTCCCAAGAAAAATTTTGTGGCTTTCATGAAAGAAGACAACTTCCAAATGAACTTTTCTGTAAACCACAACAGTAGCTTCAGAATTTAGTTTCAAGGAGCAGCAGAAAAAGCTGATATTGTACATAGTGAATCAAAACAGCAAGACAGATGTTCAGAATCCTTGAATAGTTCAAACACTTAGTGCAAAACTGTTTTTACAGTTCCTTCAATAAAGGATTTCACACAGCGAAGTGAAAGTTTGAGGGGTTTTTCCCCCATACACATTTTCAACGCATTAAGCATGCTTTTCTTCCTGAATGAACATGCCATGTAAATGACAAAACTCGGGGTATTTTGAAAGGCTTGATAATCTTCGGCTGTGCTTTGAAATGGGACTTAGACACTTTCTCTGCACACTGGATATTATCATAGCTTTTCCAGATGACTGAGTTTTACGAGTTTCAACCTATTAGCTAGAACTCTGCCCCCAAGTTAAACACAAGTCAGCCTTTCACCTCTCTTCTTGTCCTCTAAGAAAGCAGTAGTTTGCGGTGCTAAACAGGGAGCTTCCCCTCACAAGAGCTCATGCGGTTAATGGCTGCTTCATTACCCACCATTTACTTCTGCTAGCATTTAGTTACTGTCAGGACCAGCTCAGCACCCGTTCAGCACCCCAGGGGTTCTGTGCTGCGCTCTGACACAGAGCGCAACCACGGTCGCCGTGCTTTGCTCCTCTCTCCCGTTCTTAGTCACAGGAAGTCTAACCACGGTCGGGCCACCCTCGGTTCCTGTCACCGCCCGAGCTGAGAAAGGTTCCCCACTACCTTCGCTTTACGAAGCGCCAGCTGCGAGCAGGTGGTTTAACCCTGCGAGTGCTAAGCGGAACGTCGGGCGAGAGAGCTTTGCCGCGTCCCACCCCCCCGCCGCCGCTCGCCCCCTGGCCCCTCGGCGGGCCCGCTCTCACCTGGCGGGCCCCGCGGGGCGCTGCAGCTCCATGTCGGCGGGGCGGGCGGGCCCGCGGGCCGCGCCGACGCGGAGGCTCAGCCCCTGCACCAGCCGCCGCAGCAGCGTGTCCCCGCGGCCCTTGGGCGCCGCCAGACCCACGTCGTCCCGCAGCTCCTCGGGCGGGACCTCCAGGTTGCCCGCGTACCAGAACACCCACCACACGAGGCTGAGGAAGATGCCGATACCACCCGCGTAGATGAGCAGGTCGGAGAAGAACACGTCGGCGAACACGCCGGCCAGCAGCACCGCCAGCCCCAGCGCGTCGAACGCCAGCGCCAGCCAGAAGGCGGCCACGCAGCGGCCCAGCCCGCCCGGGGCCGCCATCGGGAGCGGCGCCGCCGCCTCGGGCCGCCCGCACCGCGCCACAGGGGAGGGCGGCGCACCCCTGCGGGCACCTCCGGGCCAGCCCACCGCACCTGAGGGCACCTCCAGGCCACGCCCCCCGCACCCCTGAGGGCACCTCCGGGCCAGCCCACCGCACCCCTGCGGGCACCTCCGGGCCAGCCCACCGCACCTGAGGGCACCTCCAGGCCACGCCCCCCGCACCCCTGAGGGCACCTCCGGGCCAGCCCACCGCACCCCTGCGGGCACCTCCGGGCCAGCCCACCGCACCTGAGGGCACCTCCAGGCCACGCCCCCCGCACCCCTGAG
>JAWWEU010000034.1:7514120-7529651 GCA_035583155.1 Acropternis orthonyx | reverse complement strand
TCCAGGCCACGCCCCCCGCACCCCTGAGGGCACCTCCGGGCCAGCCCACCGCACCTGAGGGCACCTCCGGGCCACGCCCACCGCACCCCTGCGGGCACCTCCGGGCCAGCCCCCGCACACCTGAGGGCGGGTAGGTGCTGCCCTCAGGCGGCCCTGCGATGGATGTCAGAGGTGTTTAAGGTTCGTCTGTAGCATTCGGGGGCCGGGGTGTCCCTCGGGAGGGGTGGTCTCTCCCACCTCCCTGCGCAGGTGAGGCGGGCACGGCTGGACTCGGGTGGCTGTTCCAGCCGGGGCTCGGACACCTCAGAAGGGAGGCACTTCAAAAAAGGGGGTCCCCAGATGAACACCCACTTTGTAGACATCCACACTCGCAAGGGGAGGCAGCTGGTAGTAGACAGCAGAGATTTGCAAGAGTTATAACGTGCATCTACAAATGCAGACAGACCCCCTTTAACTCTGAGCTTGAGGAAGCTTTAAAAGAGCAATTGGGATACAACTTCAGGGCAACAAACAGGAAGCAAGTTGTTGATGCAAGATGTAAAATTCAGCAAGTAAAGTTGTGTAAAAGGTAAGACACGTATTTGGGTTCACCCTTGTGTTAGTTCACAACATGGTACACACCTTTTAACACTCCCACATCCTCAAGCACAAGAACAGTATTTGGCTGCAGGATTTCTTGTGCCTGCCCTCACAAGGCCCTTATACCTAACAGTTTATTTAATGATGGGTAAGCTACACTGTTCCAGAACTAGGATTATCAAGCTGATGGAAAATCTGACAGGCACATGGAGCCTCCACGCTTTTGTGGAAGTACAGTGTGCCAAGAGTGATGCTGCTGAAGAAGAGTATTCCCCCAGTGACAGTAAGTGCTACTGGTTTACTGTGACCACAGACTCAATTCCTTTCATAGCAGCTGAAAAGTTACAAAAGGCTGACACCTCAAATGAAGCAGAATCTTTTCCTATTCTTGTTTCTTTTAGCAGTTTTTGGTTAGCACCAGCTTACTTCCTAGGTAGACAATATGGGATGTCCTAAAAAGGAGATGGATTTTTTTTTTTTTAATTGCAAATCAGGCTGGTTACATCCTGTTGATTAATCTTCCTTTCTCTTACCAACTTCTTCCTATTTGCATTTAAGTTTTTACCCCTAGCACATGTCAACACAAATCTGCCTTGTATTCTCACTCTTGACAAGGATGTAAAGTGATCATACAGAGAACAATTTGGTTGTTCTATGAAATGTCAAATACCTTTCAGTCCTGAAGTATGTATTTTTCACGCCATTATGGGACTAGTTCACTTGGCTGGCACACCTGGAATTCACACAGCCTTTGGCTTTTTTCAGACGGAAGAATCAGTGGTACTGTGACCATCATGCAGGAACATCCTCAACGATTCTCATAGCAGAAAAAAAGCCCACAAGTGATGGTAAGATTTTGCTTGATGTCATGAAGTACAAATGGTTAAAGAAAATTTGCCTTGTGCCTTTTCTTTTTTTTTAAACACACAAATACTCTAGATAAAACCAGCTAAAAATAACATTGTTTGGTTTGGTATCAGGCTGATAACTTAAATATGTGTAGTAAGATCAAGAGATGTCATCCTGTCCTAATTATATTGAAAAAATGACAGGAAAAAATGGTAGCAGCTATTTCACTTTTAAAATCACATGTAGAGTGCTGCTTCTGACATTCATGGTTCTTGCTTTAAGACCCTGTCTGTACGAAGCTATGCTTCAGGAAATGTCACATAGAATATTTCTCAGGCTTTTTTCCCTGGAATAGGTCCCTCCCTGCCCTTTGACAGTTGAAGAATTTGAGTGCTTCTGGTTTGGGCCAGAAAAAAAGTGACAGGGCTGTTAAGACAGTGAGTTTATTTGTACCAGCTTGTAAATTAGAAGGAAAAAACCGAATCATTACAGATTGTGGTGGAAAAAAGCCCTTGGGATCAGATTTCTTAAGAAGGTATTTTACTTCATCAATATATTTGTTTACTAAAAATACACCACTGAATGAGTATATAAACTGTGTTAAAACAGACAACATTCACACTGATTGTGGCACACGTCCTTTCTTGGGTGCTTGCTTCCGTGGTTTTGAAGACTTCTTGGCTGACTGTACTGATTTGCCAGCTTTGGGTGTTGCAAAAGACTTTGCCTCAGGCTTTTTTGGAGTCTTTTTCATGTCTTTTTCTTTTATTGCTTCCTTTGGATTGCTGACCTGCTTGGCTTTTTTCTGTTTTGGTGGTGTCTGGGAGTCCACATGCTCTCCTGTAACATCAGGTTTTGATTTTGGAGTCTCTGGAACTAGAGGTTGTTTCTTTCTCTTACCAAGGGGTGTTTTGGTTTTCTTGCCCAAGCTGTCACCTTTTTCTGGACTTGGTTCCATTTTCTGTGTTTAAGAAAGACAAAAAAATTATCCTCCCACCTAAGAAACGCATTTCCTGTTTTTCAGGAAAATAAAAACCATTATAAATGACAAATCCTTTCTACCAATTGGACTTTAAAGTGTCCACTTCAAATGTGTTAACACACACTGTTCCCTAAGGAGCAACAAACAATTTAAACAGTTCTAAATCTTTAGTTTTAACCAAAATATGAGTTTTGCAGTATTATGAAAAAATTACCTTCGGCTCAGCTAGGCTCTTTGTTTGTATAGGCACCAGTTGTGGAATTTCTTCATCATCATGATCACCTGGTTCTTGGACTATTTCTGCTTTTTCTTTTATTGCAGACTCCTGAGTAGCAGCAGCAGCTTTACTTTCAGTTGTCTCAGTGACTTCACTTGACTTCAGTTTTTTAGCTGTCTTCTTTGGTTTCTTGGTTTTTGCCTTCTAGAGTTAATCAGAGGTATAGCTCAGAAAAATCCCCATATTATTTCTACATGTATAATAATGGTTTTAATGGTTAAAAATTAGAAGGTGTAGCAACATCAATTTAAAGTCCCTTGTTCAATAGACCCAGTCTGATCAACCATATGTAAAATATGAGAAAATGCACAGCATGCAGGTTATTATGAATAACTCACAACTGTAGTAGCGTCAAGATTACAGTCTTTAAGGTGAATATTCATGTTCCAAATTTACTTCAGAAAAACATAAGCAGAATTCAGTACAAAGGAACAGCCAAATAATTTTTTACAAGTATAAGCCCCCCTATACACACAAATATATGAGCTCATGAATTATTCAGATGCCACTGATTAGCCAACAAAACCAGATGTATAGTCTGAATCCACATATGTTAATGAGTGTGTTTTCAGAAGGCAAATATGAATAAACAATACAAGCAAAGTTCTAAGAATGAAGCTCATGTCCCTTTAGTTTGAGACTAGAAACATTTATTTCCAGTTTGCTTTACAACGCCTCAGGGAGTTTCCATAATTTCATTATTATTACTATTTAAAGCACTGAGGCACTGATGGCCTAACCCATAAATACTTGGGATCAACTGCTAAAACATTTAAACCCAACACTATAATGCATAAAAGGAAGACAAAGAACTAACTGCACCAATTTGACTTTATGCAAAGTTTGAAGAAATTTTGTTTTACCTTTACTTCCTTTTTTTTGAGAGGTGGCTCTCTGTCAAGCTCATCCAGATTGGAGATATTTGCAGTAAATATTGGAAGCGCAACTGATTTAAGCGTTTTGAGGTGAAGAATTTTTACATTTTTCCAATTCTGCAACAACAAAAAGAGCATGTATTATGTAAAAACAACAAGGCTGAAGTATGAACCCACTTGGCTTTAACACAGTCAATCAGCAGTACCTTTGGTAACTTCTTAGCAATCACTTGTGCTGCTGCAATGATATTCTCCAGGATCTCATCCACTTTCATTCCAGTGTGACCTATACGTGCTGTGCTGAAACAAGAGAAGAGTAATATTTATTTGTGGGAAAATAAACACGCTTCCAGTTACTTGTATTTAGGCATACCCAGAAATGGAGAAAGCCCATTTATCTACAATTATCTTTACTTTCATCAAGGATGGATGGCTATTGCAGAAGTCTTTTGTAACAGCAGTTAGAAGACACTCACCCATATTTATCCTGGCTATGAAACTTCTGCCTTACATTATGGAACATATTACCAATTTAGACCCTTTTAGATACACAATACATGAAAAAAACTATTCTAGAAGAGAGTATTTTGAAAATAAGGTTTTATCCAATTTAACAGAAATATTTTTCTAACATTGGTACATGCTGTTTGACACGGACAGGTGCTTAGAAATTCCTTTGGTATAAGGAAAAACAAACAAAAAGTAGAATTCTACAGTAAAAGTTCCTAAGTAGAACTACTGATTTCTTTATACAGGTTAAGATTCAAAATGGCTCCTATTTGGAATGGTGACCCTTAACATCTTTTATTCACATATTAATGGAATAAAAAGAACTCAAAATTACTACAGTTAAGGTACAACCATCCTTCAAGTGAAGTATTAATCTATTCATACTTACTAACAGCACCCTTTGTTGTTAATTGGGAGTGTAGTCCCTTGGATATGCTTTTGTAGTTCCTTAGCAAGATTTTTGGCTTTCAGGTTTACAGATAAAGGTGCCCTAATAAAGAAAGGGAGAAGATTAAAAAAAGGAAATAATTAGAAAACCCAAAACAATGCCAACACCCTGCTTTACTGAGAATCTGATATTAAAAAAAATATAATGAAAAATAGATCGACAAAATTTAAATACATACTTTTTCTTTTCATAGAAGTGTTTTCCTAGATGTGAGGGCAAGAGCCTCCTAATTCGGTCATCAGACAGAAAGAGATCAAATCTGTTCAGGAGGCGACGCTTGGCTTCAAACAGTTTATATTCCTTTTTGAGAGTCTTGTATGAGATGACCTGCAATGCAAGTAACAGTTTAGTCCCCACTGCTGAAAACGCAGCCTAGAACACTTCTTAGAACTGCACAGAATCATTATTTTAGAATGCTGAAAACAATCAAAATGTACTGATCCTTTTCCTATTAAGATTCAAACAGTACGTATCTGTTGCATACTGACTGAACCTGAGTACAGGGTAACATCTAAATCAAGGGTAAAAACAACAACAAAATTATTTTATAGTTTTATTGCTCATAGCATAAACAATCCAGTCCAGCTGCAAAGGACTCAAAATATTCAAACACTGCAAGTTTTTCCAGTTGCTTACTCAAACTAAATATTGAACATTTATCTAGCAATTATATCTGATTGCGGTTTCAAACTGAAGAAATTTTAGAAACACTACGGTTTCAATAGTCAGGAACATTTTACTAGAGATCACTCACTCAGAATCATTGAGATTAGCATATTAAAGAGCAGAAAACAGCAACTACCCTCCCTTTTCGTTGGTACAAGAGGAAAGAAATGACGTATCATTAAGCACCTCTCTTACCTGGCTGATACTTCTGATCCCATTACTGATTAAAAGTTTCCTGTACAGATTTTCAGTTTGTTCTGCTGATAAATTTGGTTCATCCTTTGTGAATAGGCAAACCTCAGCTGTTTCTGGTCGAATGCCATGGGGCAGTGGTCTACAATGAGTATGAGACAGACAAAAAATGTCTAACCAGAAATAGAAGTTTTTTCCAGAACTAGGTCTACACTGAGAGATCATTACTCTTTAACAATACGGGGAAGCTCTTGTCTTTAGATTCTGTTTACTACTAAACATCCTTACCAGAACCTCAGTGGATGGATTTTCTCGAGCTTCAGGACTGAAAGGCAACCCACAGAAGCAGTATTCTCTGTGCTTAACGATGGCACAGCCCAGCTTCCAGTTACAGCAGAAGCGGGGGTAAAGCAGCGCCCTGGCGCGGCATTCTCACCCACGGCACGGGAGCTGCCGTGGCAGCCAAAGCCCTTACGCTCAGAGCCAGCAAAGCGCGCTTTTCCAAGGCAAAGGCCACGAGCAGCCCCTGTAAACCACGGCCGAGATTCTTACATTCTGATCGTTTTTGGCTCACGCGGGACCTTCCAGACCGTCAGCAGGAGGTGGACGCTCTCGTTTTCATTGAGGAGCAGCGCATCTCCCTTGGCCTTGCTTCTGGCGAACGCCAGGAGCGCCTCCACCGCCTTCTTCACCTGCAACGAGCCGCAGGTAAACCCCGGCCCGGCCCGGGAACGCTCCAGGTGTTCCCGCCCGGCTCCCCGCGGTCCCCAAGCGCTCCACCCCGTCCCCCCGCGGTCCCCAAGCCCTCCATCCCGGCTCCCCGCCGTACCTGGGCGCGCTCCAGGCGTTCCCTGCCGGCTCCCCGGGGTCGCTCCCGCCCCTCCGTCCCGCCCGCCATAGCCCCGCCGGTGCCACGTGCGGCCGCCGCGCCTGCGCGCGCTCCGCGTTCCGGGGCGGGGCCGGGGGGGCCCCGTGAGCGCCGCCCCCGCCCCCGCCCCCGGGCAGGGATAATCCGATCCGGCCCGGCCCTTGGGGGCTTCCCCGGCCACCCATTGCCCAGCCTTCCCAAATGTGGGTTTGCAGTTGCGCCCTATTGAGCGGTGACAGGTTTGTGCTGCCCAATCCCCGTGGCCTGTGCGGGTCCCCGTAGCCGAGCCCAGCCCTCACGGGTAAGGATTGGTCCCTAGTTTGATGCCACCTGCAGACCTGGTGTGACCGTGCTTGGGGTCGGTAATAGAGTTACTACACAGCTGGTGTCCCAGGATAAATCCCAGCAGTACTTCGTTTATTACTGGCCTTCAGGTAGAGTACAGGCCATTATCTGTACCCTCAGAGCCCTGCTGTCCAAACAGTGGTTACCCAACTAGTTGGCCACTCACCCACACCATCATGTTTAGGATGAATTGGGCACTGTCTTCAGATGCCTTCTTTGAAGCCTGTGCCTGATTTTACCTGCTGTATTACTGTCCTTTTGCACTGGAGTGCTGTTGTAAGTTCCCTTAAGTTTAGCCAAGCCAGCCTCCTCATAGATATGCTTGTTTTCCTGAGAATCAGGAGGAACTCTTTTTATGATTAGAGGAGGATCCCTTAAAGGCCTTCTGCCAGCTACCCTGAGCTCCTCTGCCCTTCAGAGCTGCCTCTCACAGGATCGTGCCTGCTGGTTCTCTGAATAAACGAAAGTGTGTCTCATGGAGTCCAGGGCCTGCCTTCTGCTCCTCATCTTCCCCAAACACTCTGTGTCTTGAACTCTGCTATTTCCAAGTCACTTCTGTTGAGGCAGCCACTGATTATCACATGCCAAACCATTTCTTCCTCATCTGTGACTAATAAAGGCAGGACTTTCAGACTGTTCAGTTGAGAAATGCATGGCCTGACATGGAAGTAGTTTAATTGCAGCACACATTCCATCAAGCACCATGCTAGATAAATACATTGCTCTGAGATAAAATCTAGTCTGGAATTATTTTGGCCTCATTCCCAGAGGGCTGTGTGTGCCCTGGCAGCTTTGTCTTGTCTGCATTCATCACACAGGTAAGCTGCTACCTGGGTAACGCAGCTATGCATAACCAGGGCTTAAATATGCATGAAATCAGGAGTCTGAGTCATTCACTCATCTCTAGATTTTTTCCTGCTCTTTGCCTTTCTATTTATGGCTTTATTCCTTCTCATCAGATGTCTTGCAACAAAATTTGTTGCTCCATTAGTGTGCCACTACAAAAAGAAAGAAGTCTCGTGACAGGCTTCTTTAGGTAGTGGTTTATAATTTCATTCTGCTGTTAGTGTTTTTGGAGCAACAGTGAAATAGCTGATGGCCTCAAGACATGTCCAGACTTATGAAAGAACTATAGGGGCATATACAGATTCTAAAGAGTGAAAAAAACCAAATTTGAACAAAATAAATGAAACTGGCTAAGCAAAAGAAAAGCTATCCTTTGTTGCCCTGTTGTATGAAGGTGAGAAACATGCAGGGTAGCCAAAGAGGGCAGACTCATTAAAATCTTTTCAGTACTGGTAGAATTTAGGCATGTGATGCTAGGTGTGCTGTTTTATATTCTGGTAATTGTATTAGCCTTACTTCCATCTTTGCATGTTTTAGAGCAGCCATATTTTAATAAAACATCAACATACTACTGTGACATGTTAAAACATAGAAAAAGTCAGATGACTGGAACATCTCACTGAAAATAAGCCAGGCTTGTCTTGTAAGATATGATTGAACAGCATGTGTGAAGCCTGACTGTACTAGGTCAGTATAGCATTAATAGGATAAAACTAAAAGGACTATTATTAGTGACTCAAATTCAAATTTTTCACATATCAGTCTCATCCAAGTACATTTTTCTGAACAATTTTAGGTCTGACATGACTGGATGTTACTAGATGTGGTTTAACTGACTTAGTATAATCGTTTTCTCCTGAAAGGTACTTGACATAGCCAACAGAGCTGTCTTGGAAAAATTAAGTTAATCTCTGGATAAGAAATATTTCAGCTTAATACAGCATGCAATGAATATAAACTATAAAAGAGTGCACTTTTAATTTAGCAAATTCATCAATTTACAGTTACTCTTATGGAAATTAGGTTTGTTACTTTGATCGGTGTTACTGCTGTACACTATCCTGCTGTAGCTCTCAATTTAACTTTTTGGACTATGAGAGTACGTATTTTTCTTTAAGCCATTTGTGTCACTTATTTTAATGCTAAGATTTAAAATAATTGCAAGCCATTCTACCTCATTACTTACATGAGATATTTCTCTATATGCCTAATTTTATACTTTCTCATAGCAAAAGGGAAGTACAGATAGCAATTGTTTCTGATGTAAACAGATCTTTGAGGTTTAAGATTATTCAAGTTCCAGTTCCAGGCTTATGTTCCTCCAGATAATTTGATGGCAGATGTCAAAGTCCCAGGTCTCTATAAGTGTGCATCTTGCAACAAAAGACTATGCAGAGATTAAAACAGGAGTCCTTTGTAAGAGAGCTCAGAAGAGAATCTCCCCCCAGATCCAGAGTTCAAGACTGGTTTTCTTTAGATGGTGCTCCTTTGCAGTCCCAGTGCCAGCCCCCCGCTGTAACCTGGCTGTCAGACACCGGGGTGCTTGTGCAAGGCATTCCCTTATTCCGGGACTGGTTCGGAGCAGAGGCTCCTGTCACTGTGACACGAGCTGCAGAGCTGTCCTGTTATAATGCCGTGCCTATCATCACTTCTGGAGGCTTAACAGATGACAGAAACACTGCCTCAAGTATCTTTTTGTCATCCAACTGTTCATCTAGTATGTTTCTTATTGCTTTTATTCAGAAGTACGTGGACTTTTTCAGGTGTATGTAACTGAGGGGAGATGTACAAAAATCCAATTTATGTTCGAATTGACACTTTTCAGGAAGGAAAGCCAATGAAAAGATATGTATGATCTAAAGTTATATATACACAGACAACAGATTTTGGGTTTGTTAGCATAAATTTCCATTTTATATTAAGACTAGAATCCTTTCTAGTATTTCTTCAGAGGAAAAGTAGTATCTTGTCAGGTTTATAGTGCGTTAAAATAAACACAAGGAAAGAAACAAGTTCACAATATAAAATCTCCCAGTAGTAACTCCAGTTTTGTTGGTATATTTTTCTGTACCAAATCCTCTATAGGGTATACAAAAACAGCAGAATAAGAGCCTTTAAGTACCAGTTCAGGAAGAAAATAGTCTTGTCTGGAGTACATTTCATCTGCTTTATCATCATAATTTAAACAGTCTGCGTTAAGAACCAAAAAGCCAGAGTATTACAGAATCAAATACTTGGGACATTGAAACAATCTTTTTTCCTTAGGTAATATTCAGTAATAAACACTTATAAAAACACATTTCTCATAATTAACATGATTTTTAATATACGGACTGGTGCCGTAAGTAGTCTAAAACAGAGGTTGTTCATTGAGTACTTTTCACTGAGCTTTTCATGCTGCTGAAAAAGATCTGTAGAGGGGCATGAAAATCATGACCAGCAAATATCCCCATGGATAAACCTCCTTAAAGCAGCTGTTTTTCTTACAACACTATTACACCATCATCAAGAGCTTGCTGTTCAGGAATACAATTTACCACCAGAGCAAGTGTCTCAGGAAAGCAGTGTCATCACGTTTGTTTATCATTCCTGATTGTCTGCAAAGAGGACCAAGGAGGCTGGGATGGTTTCAAGTAGACAGCTGATGGCAATGTTACCCATTCCTCCAATTAGTGTGCTTTACTTCTTGTCACTTACAGAAACAAGGAATTCTTTTCCTGTTGCCAAATAATTAGCACTGCTGCAAATTCAGGTTTTTTTTTGCTTTACATTTAATTTCTGTTACAAATACCAAGGTTTTCAGTTCAAGGACATACAAGGTCTTAATTTATAGAATTATAATTTATGTTTTTCTAAGTTACATCATGGCTAAACACTTAAGCCATATCTACAAACTTTGGCCAGCAATCAGAGAGAAATAGGTGTGATCCTCATCAGTAAGCACACTGTTTTACTGGGGAAAAAAACCACCCAAATCCCTCCTTTCTGCAGAAACACGCTCACAGTTTTGCTAGTATGAGTTACAGCCATGCCAGGACCCAGGAATGCTCTGCCAGTGTCATCTGCAAGCATAGTTACCCTGGCAGTGCTCCTGGCTTCAATTCAACTTCCATTTCCTTCTTTTCCCCTCTTCCTTCCAACTGTTGTGGTTGCACAGCTCCTTTAGTTTTGTTTCATCTTCAAAGCAGCACACCACATTTTCACACAAGGAAGTATTCAAAATGGTCATTTAAAAAAGTTTATTACATCTGTGAATCAGCAAATAGTATTTATTTCCAACAAAGCCACATTATCTTTTTTTCTTTCATCTAGATTTAGCTGTACTTAATAGTAGCAAAAATGGGACTATAAAATGTAGAATGGAGATGAAATGAAAGAGTTGAGATGTGATCAGAGGACTATTCAAACACAATGTACTTCCAGCTCTTCTACCCAAAATGCAGCCCATTTGTGCAGATTTATGTCTTACATTTTCATATCAGTATTTCTGCTGTAGAATGCAAATATTTTATCCCAAATAAAAACTTCCTACAGGATAGCAATATCTTTAATTGCGTAATGTGGATTCTGTTAATGGATTTGTAATAACACAACTTCCCTTTACAGACAAGGTGACATTAACTGGATTTATGGAAATGTAATCAGATGCACTAGATGGGATGAGTGATGGAAGTACTCAGACTTTCTATCTACTGATATTCCAACCCACCAGATGATTATTCAGTTTAATAATAAATACTCAGTCCAGCCTCATAATAATGAGGTTTTAGAATCCCTCATTAAGTTTGCTCAAAAGTGGAAAAATTCTGCTGGAGCATCATGTAGTCTTCAGATGCATTTAAATGCCTTAAAAAAAAAAAAGTTTTAAAAGATCTAACAATTTAGGACTCAGTTAACTAAGTATTCTCCAGTAATGGTCTTTGCAAATTTTAAATCCATGAGCTTACTTCAAGAAAGCAGTCAGATATCTGTGAATCTTAAGTCAGTCCAGAATATGAACAAGACAGTAATTTTCCTTGGCTTTTAATTTCTTCATTAAAGATCCAAGGAACTGTGGAATTTTTTTCCTCTTGATAGGAAAAAAGAAAAAAGTTACTTTTAAACCCCGATTTACCAAAAAAAAAAAAAAAAAAAAAAAAAGCCCACAGGTTTGCAGACATAATAAAATTTATTTAAATTCCATGCATTACGGTAGCTACAAGTGTAGTCATATGAAACTGAAGGACAATAACTTCTGTCCATACAATGTAGCTGTAAGTGAAATGAATGGGAGTTCCACAGTTACAAAGAAACAAACAAACAAAAAAAAGAAAACAAAACAAAAAAGAAAACAAAACAAAAGAAAATAAAAAGATAAATCTGTTTCAGTTTTGAGTTATCTGTGAATTCAGATACAGTCACTAGACTGTAAACTTTTGGGGGAGAAGATGGGCTCACCACAATTGTACAACTGAAAATGTTTAGTTTAAGACAGTCTGAAGAAACCTTTTAATAATTACTACTAATACTCTGGGAAATGAAAAAAATCCCTTAGCCTTCATCCTAATTGTTAGAATCAGGACAGCAATTGCAGACAGTCCACTTCCAAAGTGCAGCTAAACAGGGTTTTATTATGCAGCTCCTTCAAGTTGTACTGAGTAAGCTTTACTTTGAACCAGTTTTGCTTTAATTTCTCAAGAAATACTTCACTGGTTCTCATCAGCTTACATTGCTTTTGATATGCAAAAATTTACAGACTGTGCTTGATTCTGACCCTCCCATATTTCAGTATGTGCAAAGTCATAGGGATTTAAATAGTCTTTCTCCCTCTCAGTTCAGACTGATCTTTGAAACAGCAAGGATTATCCAGCCCTCTAAATTAAAGACAGGGTGAACTGAGTAATTTATATAACTGGCACTTTTTAATTGGCCCAGTTCTCCCACAAAATACAGCTCTTATAAATACTAATAGGCACTATTGCCACAGATTCTCTTATTTTTGCAAGTTTCACTGATTTACTTACTGGTTGTTAGCATTTTCTGCAGTTAGGAATTTAACAATGCTGAATTTTTATAAAGACACAATATGTAGTTCTAGCCTTCAAAATTGACTGTGTGTAGTAATGATGTTAAGTCAACCTAAATTTGCTGAAGATATTAACAAATGTAAAGCTAATGAAGGTGCCACAATTGCATGAATGTTGTTTTAATTTTCAGTATGACTCAACAAAGGGAACGGGCAAACCTAATTATTTTAATACAAACTCGGTTGAGTGCCCAATTGCCTCATTTAAAACTGTGTGTGTGGGGAGGCTGAGGAGTTTAGAAAAGTCCAAGTAACCAAATATCTGGGTTACTGGAAAGTTAAAAAGCTAATGCAACTGTGTTACATCCAGATAAAAAACATTATTCAAAAGCAATTCCAATACCGAAAAAGATTTCAAATTGAATAGTTTATTAACATGGTAGTCATCTTTGTAACATGTGCACACACACTCGCACACTCTGAATGATCTGCCTGGAAAAAAGAGGTCTTAATATATATGCTGGGGGAAATTAGACATTAAAAATCCTTTAGATTTTCATAATTATAGGCAATTATGTCCACATCACTTACAAAGCTATTGCCGAATCTTTCCAAGGAAGCAGAATTTGGGAGAAAAAAAAAATTCTTTTTGGGAAAATTCAACAGTGGCATAGCAGAGCTCTCAATATGAGAAAGCTGACATAATGTGGACCTTTGCTGTGAAATTTGTCTTTGCAAAATATGGGGAGAAGTTTATCAATGGGCAGAAAATAAGAAGGCGGTGTGAAGTAGGCTTTTGCTGAGTCGATTTTCCTCACAGTTTTGTGCGGGGTCATTGAGAAAAATGCTTAGTCCTTCTCTGGAACCAGTTTCAGAACTTTTCCAATTGCAATGGTCTTACCTAAACCAAGGAGACAAACAGCAGAGTTACATTTATTGTGAAAAGGATGTGTAAGTCTCCAAGAACATGAAAACTTTCCCCAAAACACAGGCTCTTGAGAGTATTAGAAAATATAGAGAAGAAATTGTGAAACTGCAGAATAAAAGCATCAATGTATTTTAAAAGCACGAGAAAATCTTAAAAATAGTAAACCTGCTATTCTCACAGTGAAGAGCACAATGTGGATTGTGGAAAGCCTGCTCTCATCTAAAGAGAAGGCAAGGCAGAATCACTGCCAGATCTGTGTACTGCTTTTAAAGATCATTTATTTTAAATACATCGCACAAATCTGCGAATTTTACCAGGGTGTGCATGAGTTAGAGACCAAAATACAACCCCCCTGATACTTGCTAACTTTAAATAGCAGAAATGTGGTATTCATACTATACGTGGACATTCCAGGACACATTAAGAAAGCATTGCTGGTAATCTTTCAAATCCAGTCTTTTGTTTCACAGTGCACATTTCTGTATATTATTCATCCAAAATAAAGCTTTCTGTTACTAGCAAGAACTCTGCACAATGACAACAATTTGCTTAGATTTACTTTTCCATTGTTACCCAGGGAGTGACTTTCACTAGATACCAGCATTTTAATACCTCACTACCATGCATGATCTCCTATTTCAAGTAGCTGTATTTTTGCAGCACTCAGTAACTGATGGGGAAACAGCCTTACCCTCATCCCTTAAGGTAAAGCGACCCATCTGAGGGAAATCTTTGAATGTCTCAAGGCAGATAGTTCCTGCTGTCCTTAAACGGGCAATGCATACTTGATCTTGTTTCACAAAGCGGGGCCGTGTCTTACTTTTGTCTCCTGTTTTTTTGTCTACCAAGCAGATTAAGGCCTGTATAAGAAAAAAAATAATAGCTGTGATTGCTAAATTAAGGTTTACTTTTCTTTATCAACAAACCGTAATCTATCTAAGAAAGAAAATATTTAGAAATAAATGCGTTGTAAAAAACCTTCCAAGATTTACTGTGTCAGAGTCAGACATGACCTACCACACCTTTCAGAAAGCTCATGCTGACAGTTACAGCCATTTCTGTTTGTGTTAGGGGACTGGCCAAGGATTCCATTCAAGACTGCAGCTCTGTTGCACTAATTTCTCTACAGATGTATGTCATGACAGAACTCATCTCAGCAACTGCGCTATTTTCAGATCACAACTTAAAATGACACTTACTGTTATCTCAACTTCTTCAATACAGGTGTGGATGTGCAGCACAGCATTATAACCTGGGCAGATAATGGATTTGTGCTCAATTATCACTATCTGTAAAACAATTCAAAATAAGTGCATTTTTCCTAATTTCAATTATAAAAGAACAGAGAATAATCAAATGCAGAACTATATTAGAATGTATAGTTGAAAAATATACACACAAAGTTTGTCAAAGAACCAAAGTTTTTAAGTTACTAACTTGTTTATAATATGAAAGCACAAAATTGAAGAACTGGCCTGATGAGATCTTGCTTTCACCATTATAAGTATCTAAAACTTCATTGAGAACATAAATTAAAAAAAAAAGGTATTTTAAAAACTCAAATTAATGATGACAGTGTTAAATATATGTGTTCCTGCCAATTTAAAAATATGGTAGTGAGTAAGAAATCTGAACTGAAACTTCAAACTACTGAAGTTTAGAATTGCTGAAACAAAGATATTTCCATGTTTTTCACCCCTCTATGCAGCAATGAAATGCTTGTTATTGTACCTGGGCATCGAACGTGCGTCCAGAGTGACAAAGGTTGTTGAGATCACAGAGAATAAATCCTGGAAGGATCTCTTCCTCTTCAATTCCCTTCAGTCTGATTTTTAGATTTTCACCTGGGGCTACTGAATCAGTTTCTACATCATCAGAAAGAATTCCAAGAACTTCCACATTGTGCTTAAAGAAAGCAAAAATGTAGTTTTGTATTGTGAATATTTTAGTCTGGTACAAAATCATTTTAATACAGCAGTATTTCAATAAAAATCCATTACAGTTTAAATTCATTATATTAAATTTTGCAAGCTTTGGAACATTGGAAATATTTGAATAATGAGGTACTAATACTTAAAATTTTTTCAAATGAGCTTTTTTCTTTTTAAAGTTTTTTCTTTTACCCACTTTCCCTTTTTGGGAAAGGAAAAAAAAATGGTGG
>JAWWEU010000034.1:7493875-7514101 GCA_035583155.1 Acropternis orthonyx | reverse complement strand
CGCAAAGAAGTAAACCTTTGAATAATATTAAGCCACAGCAGGTAAAAGTGAGCCAAGTGTACAAATACAAAATAAAACACAGTTCAGAAAGTACAGTGACTTGCAGACCAGCAGCTGAGTTTACTAAGGCAAGACAACCCAAGTTCTGAATACTAAGGGACTATACACACACCCTGCCCCTGGAAACATCACCCAAGTAAAACCTGAGAGCTTAGCTGTGTTCAACAGAGCAATACAACATTTAAAGTAATGAGTACCTTTAAGAATCAAGCTCTTTTTTCAGGGTAGTAAAAAATACCATACCTTGTTTGGCATCATCACAAGCTGTTGTCCTTTGCAAATAGAGCCTGACTCCAGCTTCCCAAGGACCACAGTGCCCATATCCTTCACAAAAAGAAATCATTGCATAAAAATTGAAAATATTTTCCTAAAGATTCTGTTCTATTTATGATTTAACTCTAAGTTTGATTACTTAACCCTGTGAAGTTATCTAGCACTGCTATACCTAATATTTTGGAAACTGTTCGCATGAAAGATTACAGATTTTAAGAGTTTCATATAATGTCAACATTACTTACTTCCCCTTCCCACCTCTATTCTACAGCTGGAAATGTAACATTAGCAAAGAAAAAAAAAGATACCCTCAAAGTACAGTAAATAGTTAATTTACTGCTCTCTGATAACAGCCCATTTATACTTTCCATCCTATTATTTTAATTTGTACCTTATATTTATCCACAATTGGCAGTCTGATTGGTCCATCAACTGAACGGTTGAAGTTTGGCAAATTATCCAGGTATGGAATAAATGGTAATCCACTAAAAGAGCAGAAGGCATTTGTTTCAATTTTGTGAGAACTCTCCCATTAAAAAAATTACTCAGAATGGATAAATGCAGTCAAACAAAAGGAATGATTTTCACTCTGTCATCATTATGAACAGTTACCTTGAAGACAGTTAAATCTATTATAACATCCCACCAGTAGCGTCCACTTTACTCCAGCTAACAATACCCAGGGAGTGCATGTTTTTAAGTTACATCACAGGCACATTGTACACAAATTAATTATTCCTTTGCAAATCATGACAGATGTGCAATGTATTTTGGAAATACAAAACCATCAGCTGGGTCCAAACGTGATTTCCATTAGTACTTTTTTAAGTATGATGAATAATATTGAAAAATATGATATCCACTGAGAGACATGGCTTGGCACAGATTATAATACAGCTTCAAGCAAACTTTTCACATCAATTACTCATTCCAGCACCATGTCAACTGCAGCAGCACTGGCAAATTCCAGCCTTGTATGGCACTGAACTCACACAGCCAAAGAAATACTGCTAATATTTTACTAACAATCCTCTGCAGGTAGCAAAGGCTTTTTGTTGGCACATTGTATGGCTGTGTTCTTGTTGTACTCGTTGCATTTCCTCAAGCACTTTAGAATACCACTACAATATACCAAGCTATACTAGCTTCCCTGTAGCATTTACTTTGATTAAATATAGCAAGTATTCCCGTTGCTCAATTTAAGATACATACATATACCAAGGACAGAATTCTGACTGTTCTTTAAGGTTTGCTCCAGTCAGTCCTGAGCAGGGCATGAAATGAATATCCTTTTTGGGATTGAAGCCAACTTTCTTCAAAAATGGCACCAGTTTCTCTTTACATTCCTCATATCTATTAAAATGACAAGCAGATCAAGGTAAGTTTCACTTATTCCAGCATAAAATACTACTGTGCTTTAAAAAATCCAACAAATCCCATGGACATATCATTTACATCAGTTAAGTGACTATGTGAGCAGCAAGCAAACCTATTAAAGCTTAATGGCCTATTTGCATCTTCTCTCCAATCTTCCAGCACAACTTGGTATTGTCTATTCCCCCTCATTCCTCTGCTCCATAAAGCACCCTCAGTTTTCTCCACACATCTCAATTATCAGGCTGGATAAGCAGCAGCACATGCTGCAAATGCTCTAAGCAAGATATCAAGGCCAATGCAGCAGGACAGACAAGTAGCTACTGAGGTCATGCTGCAGGCTTTAGTGCTGGCTTGGTCTCCTCAAATCTCCTACATAATTTCTGAAGGTTTTGTGCTATTTATTTCTGTCACAATTCTTCCTCTCTGTTTTGGCTGAATTCAGTAATGTCAGAGGGTCAGGGCAGGACTAAGAGAGCAGGACTGGACATGCCTTAGTCTCTTAGTAAAGCAGGCTCATGTTCTGAGGTTGTACAGGCTCTCACGGCTTTCCTCAAAACCATTCACAATTCTTGACAGCACACACAGCAAGTTCCCTGATAACTGGCCAACTCCACTACTGAAAACACAGTCACTCCCTTTTTTAGACTCAGTATAAAGTTCCCAAGTCAACATTAAACTATGTTAGAATGCATGGGTTTGTTAGATAGGTCTGCAAGGATCCAAGCAGTAGAAAATCAATGTTTTAAAGTAACGTAGAAGTTCAAGCTTAGTTGAAAGGCACTGTCCTTCTGTTGTTCCTGCCATTTTCATGATCTCTGTCTTTAGCCCACCAGTTTATCATTTCTCCAGCAAAAATGGGATAAAATTACGTAGGAATAATTTTATTTCAGTGTCTTTCAATGATGAATAATTTTTTAATATTAAACTCACCTTTCGTTACTCCAGTTTACAGTTGGATCATCCATTTTATTAATAAGAACTATTAAATGTTTTACACCTGCTGTTTTTGCTAACATGGCATGTTCTCGTGTTTGTCCACCTTTCTCAAATCCAGTTTCAAACTCTCCTTTTCTTGCAGAAATAACCTAATTAAAAATATGTATTTTAATAAAAGTTCTACAATTCTCTCAACAGGACAATCAACAATGGGTAATACTGCCTTATTCAAAAATAACTTTGGGTAGTCAAAACTAGTAAAAGCTTTCAAAATGCACTGGTATATCCCATTAGTTTCTGTACTGCCATAAAGAAATCACATGGCACCTGTGGACAATTGCAAGAGTCTGTTAGGTTACTCCAAAGCCCACTCAACTTGATAAACTTAACATTTGAAAATTCTGCTGTAACTAACCAAAAGAATAAGCAAGCAAGCAAACAAACAGACAGACAGACAAAAAATCAAAAATCAAAAGTTTAATTCCACCGTATACCCAAAATAAAAGTATCTGATTTGTCCTTACCAGCACAGCAAGGTCAGCTTGAGAAGCCCCACCAATCATATTTGGAACAAAGCTCTTATGTCCAGGAGCATCTAAAATAGTGAAGTGTTTCTTCTCAGTTTCAAAATAGGCACGACCCACTTCTACTGTTTTACCTTTGTCTCGTTCTTCTTGGTTTGTGTCTAAGGCCCATGAAAGGTACCTAAAAAAATCCCAACCAAAATACTCTGTGTTACTTTTTATTAAATTTATATATGATTTGTTAGAATGTCTTTTTCTGCTCAATTATTCTAACCACATCAGCATTACCAAACTTAAGCATTTCCAAGACCAACAGTGACTTTCACTGACTGTTTTATTTACTCTTTGACATTTTGCTCATATCAACTGTTGTTCTCTCCTAATTATATTTTATCCCACTGGCCACTGACAAATTAGTTTTCAGTTAGAATGGTGAGCTCCCAATAGGGGGATGATGGTTGTGTGGTAAAATGAACATATGTCCCCCTTTCTATTCCCCTCCCTCACACATAATACTGTTAGTGCAGGTCAATGCCCATCCCCTGAGTGCCCCATCCTTGCTCTATCCCTAAGGAAGTCTTTAGCTGCTCCTTTTCCAGAGCCCTTTGAATCCCTCTTATCCTCCACCACAGCCAAAAATAGAAAGCTTTCAAAAGGGAAATCAATTTTCCAGGAGTTGTTTGAAGGAGAAATCAGGCTGCTACACACACTGCCCCCCAAAAGCCAACCAACCAAAACACAACAACAGCACCCAAACCAAGCAAGAGTCCAGCAAAAATCCACCTATGACAAGACCACTGTCCTGCCTCAAGGAAGGCAAGGCTACAGGGACAGAGACTAAAATCTGCTTCCCATTTCACTGCAGTGAAAAGAGCAAAGGGTGCTGTTATCTTCAGCAAGTTCATACCATGTTTCTCTGTTTTTTTCTTTAGCTTCTCTTTCATATTTTTCAAGTGTTCTTTTGTCAACCATTCCCGTCAAATACCTAAGAAGAGGGGGCAAAAAAAAATGCAGTTTTACATAAAGCAGAAACACATTTCCAAATAGTTAAATCCTTGTACAATCCCTACAGATTATTTTGGAAAAATGCAATAGCCTGATGTTATCAGCAGTGGAATTTTTTGTCCACAAAAAAAGCCACACCATTATCTGATGTGTAAAAGTACACCAGTACCACGTTAGCGGAAGTATGTGGAATGTCTTTTTTTAAGCCTAATTGTAAAATGTTCCACAGAGGCAAGTTTTCAAAAGGAACTACATCTGCCAAGTCTGTTTCTGAGGCTAATTCAATATATCAAAATTAAATAAAAATTGTGACAGAAGATTTCACACACATACACCTCCACCCCATTTCTGAACTGTAAAGAACAATAACTTTGGTTTCATTCCTTTTACACAGAAAAGGAAACTGGTATTTCAAGAGAGAGCTTTCAGTTATGAAAAGAAGCAAGTATTGTACAGTTTTATTATATTAAAACATTAATACTTTTTCCTCAGCTATTTCTACCTGATCTTCTAATAGCAGTAATCTCCTTAGTTTATAAGGACTATTAATGATAACAGTAAATAATGGGTTAATGACAAAGTTGGTACAACCACCCAATTTTTTTCCCCTTACATAAACGGGATATTGTGCAAAAATGAAAGACCACAAAAAGCTTTAGGAACACAACACATCAGTAGGAGTGTTAAGAACAGGCATCTCCTTGTACAAGGAGAATACTCAGACACAGCAGATAATAAAATGCTAATTTGCTCTAGTATGAACTACAAGGTTAAATGCAGCATGACAATTCCAACATTCCAATTTGGTCAAAACAAAACAAGATGAAAATGCCAAGACAAAGACCTCCCACTTTTGATGAGAATATTATTGTAAAATCACAGAAATACTTAGCTCAGGAAATAGCATTTATTTCCTCATGTACTGATTTCCATTTTTTAAAACTGTAAAATCCAGCTGCATTAATGTACTTTTACCTCATATTGCAGATACTGTCAGATTTTGAAATCAGATTATGTCTGACAAATGTTGGCACCAGGGAGTAAAGATAGTAAATTGTTTTTAGTCTTCTTGAAAAGGACAAAATTTAACAAAAGGTATAAAACAGTTTCAAACAGCATTTTAAAATAATGAAGAAAGCCAGCCATGTTCTAAGAAAGTGATTCATATTTTAAAATTTAGTAATGTATGGTTTTGTGTAATTGCTTCCATTAAGTTAAAATCCTATAGCAATAAGATTAATCTGCTGGAATTAAGAAATTCCAAAGACAGTAAGTAACTAAATTAACTGGGATAGTAAAATGATGCAAGTATTAATCTATACTGAATAAAGCCATAAAGAAAACATTACTCATGTTAATTATGTTTTTTAATTCACAAGAAATCTAAAAGTCTAAGTTTCCTTACATTATTTGTCCTCCAATAGTTGACTTGCCAGCATCTAAAAAACAAAACACAAAAAACTTAAGTCATGCACAATTTAAAAGAAAACCCTTACAAACAAAGTAATCTAATTTATTTTTAAAAGATTTATGTTTTAACCATAATCTAAGTTTTTTGAAGCACCTTGCACCTTCCCTTGTTCCCATAATAATTCATTGTCAATTCAATTACACTGAATTTTGAAAATTCTGTTTTCATACATACAAATTTGGCATTATCCGTAACAAAAAACCCTTAGCAAGGAGTGGTCGAGCTAAAGCAGGGGTTAAGAGTGTGGGAAGCTCTTGCAAAATCCCTTTCCCTGCTTCCTTTATCTATTGTCTCCAACTTGGGTGGGCTGCTCTTCAATACTGGGATGTTCCTCTGCCCACTGCCCCTTTACTTTGTATGACTGTTCTGAATTTACCCAAGGACTATGCCACAGTGCTTTTAAGGTGATACGAGACTATACAAATGAAAAGACAGAATTTACCCTATAACTTATGCTTCAATAATTCTTCTGTACTTTTGACACCCCCTAAGTTTTTCTGAAGCTTGTTGAAACTATTAAATGAGGATATTTTGCTATAAATGCTCCTTTTAACCATGAATTATGTTAATCTATTGTTTGTAACTCTACAATTTTTAGCATATAAACCAGTAATTTTTTAATCTAATAGTAAGAACCCTTACCCTTTTTTATTTAAAATAAGCAGAAAACAAGCACTGCTTTCTGATTTTGCTCTTTAGATCATAAACACATAATCATTTCAGCATTCAATAAGAGCAGGTGAGAAATCAGGGACCCAGGCACTGCTGTGTCCAGATGAACACACTCTACCACTGGCACTCAACCCCTGAAAGACCTTAATTTTTTTTTGTTTTTTCCAGAGCAGCTTCATTATAATGAAAGCTCCTGTTGGCCTCAAGACATGGTGAACACACAAAGAACAGCAATAATTTCTAATCTTCTGGGTTCCAGATAATACACAACACAAGGATCCAATTACCTCACGCTCACTTCCAACTCACCTACGTGTCCAATGAATACTACATTTACGTGCTCTTTTTTAGGAGCACCTGGAGGTGCTACAACAGATTTCGGTTTTGGTATTTCCTCCTCCTCTTCCATCATTTCCTGAGCGCTTTCTTCAGAAGGCCCTGCATCCCCTGTGGGGCCACTGCCAAGCTCGGCTTCACTTGTCTCTTCTTTGTGGTCCCATGACTCTTCTGGGGACATTTCTGTCTCTCCATTTTCCACTAAAAATCAACCAGTCAGATATATTCAAATTGATAAAGAAATCAAAAGCAGTTACTATGGGGGAAAAGCCCCTGCCCTAAAGATGCAATCAAAAGGTTTCAACTGCCTGGTCTGTTACCATCTTCCTCAGTAAAAAGGGACAGCTATTGCTTATTTCTGAAATTAGTAATACCAGGAGCTTTCAAACTAGCCTGTGTGCTTAAGAAATCCATGATTCACAGGGATTAAGAAACTTCTGATTTAACCAGGCAACAATTCTACAAAGAAAAAGCAAATCTGGAGACCCACTCAGCCCATCACACTGGTCTGAAACACAGACACAGACACACACTATTACATTTTTAGAAAGCCAAGGAGAGGGACTATGGTTTAAGCTCACTCATAAGTCATATTAAACAATGAGAAAGATACAGTTTCCATGTTCTGGTTGCCCGTGTTACTGATCACTTGGAAGTTTTTTTGTTAATCACCATTCCACACATATTAATGGGACTACTTTGTAATATGAAATAATTTTTCAGTAAAGCACTGATACTTTTGGGGTCCCAGGAATCTGATGCACCTGTCAGTGCATACAAGTGTTCCATTACCTCTTTCCTCATCCAAATATAAAGACACACCAAAAAATAGTAAGGACCAAAACTGTAAAGGCTCTTCTATTTTGTTTGCGGTGGTTCAGCAAAAGCACTATGGTAGTACACTGTAGTACTTACTATCATAGTGAAAAGGAACAATTCTCATCTTACCAACAGATTCTGAAATTTCCATGTTAACAGCAGCATTTGAACCTGCTGGGGAAAAAGAAAGGAAACATTGAAGACACATATTTATCATGATAGTATCAGGAACAAAGAAAGAGAGACGGAGTGACTAAATGAATAAAAGGATAATTCAGATGTTTTAGTGTTTGCCAAAGCTATTTAATATACAGATTCAATTTCAAGAGTTCTACTTCATGCAAGTTTTATTATCTTCCATAAACTACTTTATGCACCTTGCTCAACTGCCTATAAATCTGTAAATAACTACAGATAACCACATTGCCTTACAATAGTAGTATGAGGATAAAGATAATGAAGATTGGAAAAAGTTCATAGAGATTTTAAAGAGGAGATTCTTTGCAATAGTTTTTTAAAAAAATCATGTTTAATGGAGATCCATCAGAATACTAAAACAACTACCTTCACAAGAGGCTGTCTGCTCCTCTGGAGAAGTCTCTACAGGTGCACCTGCAGAAAAAAAAAAAAATTAATTTTTTAAATACAGTGAGGTAACTAATTTCCAAACTTTGGCATAAAAACCATCTCCCAACTTTATTGAAGTGTACTGAAAGAACAAACACCTTCCTCCTCGCCAAGCAGTACTAGACAGCCTCTGAGCACAAACACTGCTGAAGAACACTGCCTACCAGTTGTGAAAATAATACACCAGTCCTAAAACTAGGCCATTTGTCATCCTACCTACATGGAAAGATACACTTAAAGCAAGCAAGTCTTCTACACACAGTATTTTACCTACCCACCCTTTTTGGGCAAGGTGGCTATTTTAAGTTTTAGTGTCTAACTGGCATTTGAAAATGTCAAAGCAGTTTCATTGTATGCAAAGAAACAACATGTGTGTGGTGTCACAACTGTTTGGAAAGGCTCTGCCAGCTCCAGCTCACAGGCACATCTACACTGCTACTGTGCCTCACTGCCACAAACTGCTGAGGAGAAAACACAGCCAAGCTATGAGGAATAAACTGCTACGATCTCCTGGAGTTACTGGGGTCAAGAGATGACAAACTCATTCAGATGCCTGTATGTTTGCCAGTCCTCTTAAACACCATAATATAGTCACATTACTTGAAGGGCAATCTCACCAGTCATGTGCTCATCAGAGCCACGGGTACAGTTTTTTGGATAAATCACTCAACCATCTCATGCACTAGACTATATGCTGGGGTATAGCTAATTATTAAACTTACCAGGAGTGATACATTCCTATAGCAATTACACCACTTGATGTTTTAGGGCATTACTCCACATGATCAAGAGGCCTTCTATAATTATCCCTAAAACCTTAACCTATTTAGCATTCTCTTGGTATAAATTCAACTTCATAGTTCCTTGAAACAAGTTCATTATCTTTTTTTTCAGCCACATACCAAATTCATACCCTCTGTTTAGCTGTACTCCAGCCCTCCTTCAATTATAAACACAGACCTTAGAGCACCACTTGCTCTATGTGCATGATGGGCCCTAAAGATGAAACAAATCCCCTCAAAAGAACAAAACCATACAGAACCTGATTCTAAGCCTCTTTGCTTTCGCACTGTTTGCGTATTTGCTGCAGACTTCTCTAAACTGGAGCAGTGCTGGGAAAGCTGGCGGAGGGCCAGAGGACAAAGCAGGCAGGGGGAATGTGGGTCACAGCACAAGAGCCAGTGGCCAGCAGCAAACTGTGGAGGGGCCACAGTGGCACCCAGGAGGGAACAGTTCCCTACTCGCCTGTGCTGTATCAAAGATGAGGTACACTCCCAAAAACACAGGAATGGGACAGTAAGATAATTATTTAATACAGTAAGGAAAAGCACAAGAATAGAATACCTTGAGATCCCCTGAAAGGAATGATATATTACTCCCATTTGGGAGCTGGAGAAGACTCAACTCAGCTCATTTATGAGTGTGGTAGGCAGGTGGCACAAAACCCAGGTATGAACCTAAAGCCTCCATTTTAAACCTCATCTGAAGATTGTTGGCTATTTCACACATACTTGTGGTTAGGATGCATAAATGTTTTCATTACAAGATCACTTCAACAACCTTTTGATTTCACTCTGGAAGTTGGTCCATAATGAAAACATATCAAATGACAGTATTTATGCACTTGCCTTGCAACAGAACCTTAAGAAGGCATTGAAGACTTAGGTAATTTCTTAAGAAATATATTGTCAATCAACAGCATTCATAGTAAACTCAGTTTTTACCTTCTGGTCTGTAATACAGCAGGTGTGCAGACAGGAAAAAACTTTCTTCACAACTAACAGAGAGGAGGTAGATAAAAGATCTCTCAAATTTTGTACAAGTCCAGCACACAAGAGAGTCAATAAGACAGTTTATGCATGGATGCCAAAGAGTACTACTGCCACACAACTAAGGGGCAACAGGTAGTTATAACTACAATAACTGATCAAACTCTAGTCACTTTGGTACACAAGTGGCAGACAGGCTTTCAAAGAGGACACTGAACGATATCAAACCTCCACTGTTTCTTCAAAGCAGAAACACAAACCATTCTCTAAAAGTTTATGGTTAAGAAACCAAATAAATAAATTTCAAACATAACATGCTCTAACTGATAAAAACAAACACGATCTTCAGTAATTGTTTACTCCTGATAAACAATTTTAGGTTATGACAGGTTATTTCAGGCACTAGTAAGTTTCAGACAAATATACAAAGGTATGACTTTAAACGGTCAGATTTCCCGTTCACTCTGTGTGGAAGTGAACAGGTTGCCTGAAGTGTGCCTTCAGACAATTCCCTGGAAAGAAGGATGCAGCCCTACTGCTTCTTGGAGCACTGGGCTGCTGCATTTGTTCTGTCACCTCTGCTCTGGTGACAGCTCCAGTGCACGTGTGGTTAGTGAAGCTCCAAAAAGGGAGCTGCTCTGACCAGAACTGAACAAGCAAAGAATCCACCAGCTTTTGGGTGGATCGGCACCCGAAAATCACCTGTCAGCTGGGTGGAACTACAAGGGCCATGATGGAGAGCACACAAAGGCAACCTCAGTAATTCAACCTCAGTTTGAGTTCTGAAACACCTTGGGAATCTTTGGCTCACATAAAAAGGAGATGACAGTTCTGAATCTAGGTGAGATAGGCTTACCACCTAGTACTCAATACTGAAACAGGACATGGGAAGAAGTCCAAACTCCACACTGTTCCTGTGGCAAAATGTTTGGACAAATCCAGCGAACTAAAATAACTGTTGATTTCGCCCATGAGATAGTCACTGTAAGAAAACACCTTTAAAGGTGAAAGAAACTGAGAAAGCTACTAAGCAGTCCTTCTAACTTACCCTGATCCCTCCAAAACACTGGAGTAGATACGCAAAGTTTTCTATTTTGTGTTTTCTGCAAACCAGTAGTGTAACTAACAACATTAATGCTTAACATACTTTTAACTATTTTTTTTAAAAACATGTCATACAGCAAATTAAGCACAAGTTGGAAAAATCTGTAACACATTTCAAGTTCAGCTTGAAAATTTTTGATTCTAATCTGTGAAAATTATTCAGATAGGAATCGTGTCATATGAGAGGAATTTAAAGTATAGTTCGTATGAAATCTGGTTTTAAACTCAGAACATGTCTTAAGTGATGCAATTTTTTAAGTAATATCTCAAATTACTGGATTACGCATGATAAACAACCATTAGACTTTACACAGCATCCTGCATATGCCATCTCTCCCCAAGCCCTAATTCAAGAACTGCCATTGGAACCTTATTCACAGTATTACATGGAGTGAGTGGTTTATCTTTAGTCCTGCTCAACAACAGAGCCTTAGGACATTTTTTGGAATATCTTTGTTGTCAATGCCCAAGGCAAAAATGGATACGCATGCTGCATTTACCGAGTGGTGCCATCAGACAATGACATTATATAATTCAGAGTCTTGCCTGAATAAGGTCATTGTTTTGGATTTCTCTAAGTATAAAAGTCACTGGAAGAGTGTGCACACTCCCACTAAAGAGTCCAAAATTATACAACTTTTAAAACATGGTGATTGATCTCTTTGCAATACAGCTCATGTCCTAAAGATGTACTGCAAGAATCCACTCTGACTACTTCCTTCACAAAACCTTCTACTACAGCTGATGAGTTTGTTGCATATCACACCAAGTTTTGTACTTGCATGCATTTTTGTTGTACAATAACCAAAGCTGTACAGGCAGAACAAATTAGAATTATCACCCAAGCTCTGAAAGTACTGTTTTAAGAAAGTAAAAGCCAGGAACTTTGCAGCATTAACAGATCAGAATGCTTGCACATATACAATAGAAAATTGCCTTTCAATTAAATTTATATTAGAATGTAATAAGCTTTTTATATATAGAATATATACAGCTAGTAAACTAAGAACCATTATTAGAAGAACTGCAGAAAAAATACAGTATTAAAGTCAAACAAGTGCTAAGCAGTAATGACAACTTCCACTTTTACCCAAACTGCAGTGTTTACCAGATGCCCAGGAAAAGCTGACAAAGGTCTCCACAAGAGCAAGCACTGCTCACTGGTTAACTGGCAGTTCCTCAGCAGCAGGTACCTGAGCCACAATGCAAATGCCTTCACAGAATTGATGAGAGACATACATTTGTAGCAATGCATGGCAGCATTCCCAGCCTGCTCTGCTGCTGGAGTGGTAAGAACCTGGACAGGACTGGAACCTGACAGAATGACACTGTTCAAGCCACAGAGCATAGAGATTTAAAAAAAAAAAAAATAGGGAAAAAAGAAAAAAGGCAAATTCAGTTTGAAAAAAGCATCTCATCTACAAAACTTAGATGGTCTGTATAGAGAATTTGTTATGGTTCCTCTAATACAGGCATCAAGATCCTTCACAGGTATTCCTGGAAGGCTGAGGAGTGAAGCAACACACAACACCCACCCTGGGATTCCCACCACCTTTTCCTATGTGTGATTTGAATACCTGAGTTCAGCACATATTTATACAATATGAATTACATAACAGATGTTTGCCCTCCTCCCTCCCTTCCCCCCCCCCTTTTTTTTTTTGTTAAATGAAAGTGTAAAAGGAATTACACCAGAGTAAAAAAAACAAAAGTCTGTGTCAAACACACACAGCATGAGAACCAGAATAAAACAACCCCAAGGGATTCTCAGTTAGCAAAAATGCACAAATAATTACATTAAGCACAAGTAAGTGCTACAGCTGAACAAAGTGTTTTATATTCAGTATTTCAAAATAGACGGAAAGAAAACGTTTTCAAGAGTTCACTGTAAGGGAGTTTTGAAGATTAAACCCCAAATTATTTCCTTCTCATCTCTGCCCTGCTTCACAGCTTATGCCCCAGCTTCACTAGTTGACACAGAGATGTATGCCCAGGTTTTAAAATGCACCAATGCAGGAGCAGCTTTAACAGTTTAACATGACTGTAAAATTCACCAAAAAAAGTAGCACTTGCTTCATATTCATAGGATTTTATTACATCTTAGCTTAGTAAAAGATTCACCTTTTTCCTTCCACATTGAGGACACACCTTAAGTTTATCTTATCTAAACCTGACATGCTTCTTAAGAACTAAGTCTAAGAAAACTTACGGGAATTTTCAGGGAATATAATGAAAAACCCTTTCACTTAAGGCCAAGTATTTGTGTTCAGTTGATAACTTGATTTTTGAGACAGGTAATCAAGAAATCAAACTCAGTATTTGAAATCAAACTCAGAACTCCACTCTCAAACAAAGATCTCTCATAACCCAGTATTTTTAGTATAACATCACCTGTCCTAAACTAACTTTTGTACCGAAATCCAAACACTGTCATTTTCCTACAGACCTCTTCAAAACAGTCATAAAGTTCATGGATTAAATTATGACTGCTTTATTCCTTCATAATAAAATAACCCCAAACAACTCCCCCCCCCTCCCCACCCCCGCATCTGTCTATCTTAGCTTCATACAATCCTCTGCTTTTCTTGCTTGTGTGTCTCTCATCACAGAAGAGGACAAAAATCTCCAAATTCCTAAAGTGAAATTGTAAAACCAGACTATAAATAGAATCTAAGAATTATCCCAATTTATTTTTCTGTTTGTGTTGATAGAGCAATCAAGTTTTAAGAGATAACATCATGCTTTCAAGTCCATTAAATGAGTAGCTGTAGCCAGGGTGCCAAAAACGTGGTCAGCAGACTCCTGTCCACGACTGACTCCCAGTGCTCTGTCTTTTATTGGAGTCATGCAAGGCCACCAGTGCAATGAACTATTCTAACAGGAGCAACACAACCCTGGCTGCCTTCCTGGGGACGCTTCAGATGTAGACAAAGAACATTTGTGTAATACATTGGCACCTTGACTGCATCACACAGGTGTATTATATCTGATCACCTGGCAAGTCAGTGCCAAGACATCCAGCCTTTCTCTGCACCAACTGTTCTGAAAGGACTTGTGCAGCTCATCTGTTAGGAGAGGCTGATACAGAAGAACACTGCTCTAGTCAAGTGACAACTGCAATCAAGATTTTCAGATAAGAACAATTTCTCCCATATACTGGCATTCAGCAATACAACACCGGTTTGCTGCCATGTAGGCAGTGCAAGCTCTCAGCTCTGAAGTATTAACAGCAGCACTACTAACACCCTGCGTGTGAGGAAATCAGCACATGGCTATTCAAAGGCTGACATGAGCAAACCATGTAACCCTTTAACACAACAGCTTCTTGAATGGCAGCCTACTAGTTTTAGACAAGGCTTTCTCAGCAAGTTCATGTGCAAAGTGAAGTCCTGAGGACTAATTTCTTAAAGATTCTTTAAACAGTCTACAGAGAACAGTGTAAAATGACACGACCAGCATTGAGGAACCCACTGATACAGGTAACTCCTCATCCTACTCTGGAAACTACAGGCTTCAGAACTGAAACAGAAAATACTGAAACTCCTCCCCTAGTATCTGACTGATGGCATGGGGGGAATATACGGAAGACCCAGCCAGCTACAAGATCAGAAAACATGAGGGCAGGGAAAACCAGAAAGATAAATGCTAGATATATTTATTTATAGCATTTGAAGGCTGAAGGTGTCCAGCTGCTTGAATGTAACTATTTCAAAAGTGACTACTGCAGGCAAGTGAGGGTGTTTAGGGAGTGAAGCAAACTGAAGGACACTGGATCTTAAGCCAGATGTTTGTTGGCTCAGGACTGTAGGTGCAAGTTGTTTAAACTGCAGTCATTAACAAAGATGTTCAGAAAGTGACTTGCAGAGGTCAAGAGAGCTACTAAATGAAGCAGTAGTACCAATGTCACCAAAAGGATAAATGCTAGCTTTCCTTACACCAGCTGCTATGTGTCACACACTTTTTGTTCTTGTTACTTTTGTACTAATGATGCTTTTTTTCTTACCACAACCACTGCATACTTCAAATCACTGAAGAATTCAGGTTGGAAGGGATCCCAGGAAGAGATCTGGTTTAGTCTTCTGCTCCAAGCAAAGTTAACAGCGAATACTTAAAAATCAATTCTAAAAAGAAAAACTAACATAAAATATAGTAAAGACCATACAAGGAAGCTGTGATCAATTTTACCAAGAATCCCAGGAATATTCAAGAACTATGACAAAAATTGAACCACAAGAATGCAGTTTTATACTGCATTGTCAGAAATGTTTTGCTTCTCTCATACCCAAGATTCAAAAAACACAGATAGCAGTAATCTTATTAATCAAGGGGTTGGTGTTCACTATCATTCCATGCCTTAACACAGAAATGAATAAAAAGCCACCCAAATGTAATTACATCTTACATACAACATATGTAAAACATAGTACAAGAATAAGTCAGAGATGCTAAAGAAGAGTGAAGTTGCAAGGGGCACTTGTGACTGTTTAGAGGCCTTAACACAACCTGTTGACATTTTATTAGCTATCACACCTGACCTTGAGTTGCTAGTCCAACAGCTGCTACCTACAGAGTTCCCTGTTCATGACATCCTTCAGTTCACATGTCAAGTACCTCTGATACACCAACATCTACTGAAGACAGAAAACGAAAAAGTCTCCATTTCACATTTCCCATAGAATCCAACCAAGACATTTTCCACAAACAAGCTTGACTTGGATACAATTGATAAAAGCAAATCCTCACAGCTACATTTGGAACATATTGGTTTAAATATGCTGCTTAGGTTCAAAAATTTAAATAACATGCTTTTCACATATAATCAAATGATAATTTAATTCCATACTAATTCTGAAACTATCTGCAAGCAAAAATTATATTGGTGGTAAACATCAGCCTGCTCTTCTCCCTAATATACAATTTCCAAACAAACAAAAGCATGCATAACCCAGAAGTTTTAAAGTACTTGGAATGCAGGTCTCAGGAGTTTCCCAGTTTGAGAAAGTTAACATCTTGTTCCCTAAATGGCTTCTGAGAGTGTTATTTCTGTGCTCTAAATGTAAGTGACAGGAATTTTATTCAAATTACTAGAAACATGAAGTTACTGTGCATAAAAGGAAACACTCTTACACACTACAGCCACACAATGGAGTCAGTCCTGGGGAATTTTTTTATATGAAATGCTGCTACTACACATTTATCCTGACCCACAATGTCCTTTGAATTACTAAGGAATTATGACTGAAATTAAACCTCACCAAGAGAAAGTTCCAAAAAGAAAAGCATTATTAGAACTTAACTTTAAGCCACTCAAGTTACTGAACTAACACCCAGCTTTTTAGATTTTCCCTAACAATCAAGATTAATTTAGATTCTTCCCAGTACAAGTCACGTAATGAAGAATGAGTGTCACAGAAGACCTAATTCCCTATGGGAACAAAAGTAAACTGGGTTGCTGAAAAGTAACCTATTCAGCACCACTGTCTAATCACATGTTATTCTGACTTCTTTCCAGAACAAGCTCCACCTAGTTCTTCCAGCCAGGAAAGTAGTTGTCACCTTTCACAAACATCTCCAAGGAGAAGGCTGTCAGTTACTTTCTGTAACCAAGTACATCACACCTGAAAGAGTACATAACAAGTACAGTATTCCAGTTAAGAAAGAATTTTTTATTAACTGCAGATTTTTATCTGCTTACTCTTAGGGATATTGAAGTTACTTAGAGAAACTCAAAATCCTAAACATTAAAGAAGATATACCATCAAGGTGAATTCAAACCCGGTAGATTATGGATTTATGTAGGAAATGTACTCAGCAACTAAGATGCAAAGAAAAGCTCTTCTGATCTCGCCAGATGGCCAAGCAACTTTCAGTAAAGTCATCTATAGTTTCTGGCAAGACAGAGCTCATCGTAGGCCTCAGAAGTAGCAAAAGAGTGAAGCAAAGTAGAGTGTGATGAAATAAACATAATGATCAGGTGAGGAAATGTAGTTTAACTCCTACAAAAATTAACTCGAGGAAGCCTTAGAAGAGACCTCACGAAAGTAGATAGGAGAAAAAAACCACCACAAAGTTATACTAAAAACATTCAAAACACCAAGAAAGTTTTCAGTCACAGTACTGATTACATAGTTAAAAAAAAAATATTTCAATTCAGGTTGCAATGTCTGAAAATCACTGGAATGGATTTTCAAGATTACTCAAAGGTGCATCTCATGTCCATCATAACCTCAAGGCACCCAGCCTACCCTTACACCTGTGAACCTTAACATATACATTTACTCTAAATGGAATCCAAGAGTCTGCCCATGCCTTCTTAGGAGTACTTTTTAATGCACTTAAGGCAGTGCTTGCCTGCATAGTTCATGAGCTACAATTTGTGATAAAACCAGGAGTGCTGAACAGCTGTAGAGAACACATAATCTAACATTTGCTCTAACATAAGAAACAGGTTATAATATTCTGTTACAAAAATTTTAAAGCTTCATATATGAAAGTTACAGTTTTTAGTTGTTAACTCCTGATAACTTTAGATACTAAGAAGACTAATCAATACATTAAAGCAGAACACAATAAATAATAAGCCACAGTGAAAAGGAAATAATGACAAATACAATATAACAAGTAATTTTTTTTAGTGATATTAAATTACTAGATAAATACCTGGAACACTAGCCTGATTTATATTGTACCAATAGGGATACAGAAAATGATACAAAAAATAGGAAGGTCTCAAGCTCCTTAGCCGCAGGAGTGACATTAAAACACTACCACAAAGTTAACCACCATGTCTCATGTTTGGAAGGACCTTCAGTTTGGAGCTGGAAATGAAAAAGTAGCTTTCCTTTAATTTCCCCTATGCAAAGTAAATCTAGTATAAACATCGGCTGCGTACACAAAGATCCTTTGAAATTAAAAGCAGGGTAAATTTCAAATTATTCCATTGACTGAGGCCAGCTGGACAAAGCTCCCTTTCCTACTAATCCTTTATCAGCATTATGCTGGGGAAAAAAAACCCACCTACTTGATATAATCCTCAAAAAGACATTTAAGACACATCTGAGCCACTGGTGGCCGGAGCAGTGCTGTTCTCCCCAGCAACACCAAATTTACGGCCACCAAACCCTTCGACACTCCTGTAGCGCTTTAGGGAGAGGTTTTCTGTCACCGTGGGGTGACCCTTGGCGGGCGAAGGTACCGGAGAGACGCCCGGGGGGGCCCGCACGCAGCCAGAGCACCCCGGCTGGCACCCCTCCTGCTGCTGATCCCCGGCCCCACAGAGCCCCCCCCGGCCCCGGCCCCGGCCCCCTCAGCGCGGCCCCCCCCAACATGGCCTCGGCCCGGCCCGGCCCCGCGGGTACCGTGTGGCGGCGGCGGCGGGAGGCCGGGCGGGGGCGAGGGCGGCGGCAGGCCGGGCGCGGGGCCGCCCCGCAGGAAGGACGGCACGAACTCGGCGGCGTGGACGTTGGGCACGAAGGGCTTGGCGTTGACGTTCAGCTGCCGGCTGAAGGCCGCCCCGAGCAGCTCCTGCTGCGCCTCGGCCTCCGCGGCCGGCGGGGCGCAGCCCGGCCCGGCGCCGCTGCCCGGCTCGATGTCCGCCTGGTCCCAGCAGTCGGGGGCCGAGTCGCTGCTGCTGCCGCTGCCGCTGCCGTTCGCCTCCATTTTGTGGCGGCCCCACAAGGCTCCGCGCCCCGAAGCGTCTCCCGGGTGAGGGGGGAGCCGCCGGCGGCACCGACTCAGCACTCGCTCCGCCGATTCCGCGTGTGCTCCGCCGCCCCGACGCGAGCGCAACGTGGCCGCTCGCGGCCGCCGTACCCGCTCCCGGCAGCCTCCCCGGCCGCCATCGTCGTAGTTTCTGCCTCCCCGGGGCCTCGCCCCGCCGCACGGCCGAGGGGCGGTGCGGGGACTACAACTCCCGTCGTGCGCCGCGCGAGGCGGCGCGGCCCGCCCCCTCGGGACGGACGAGAAATGGAGATGCCTGCGCCCTCTGCGCGGGAGGGGACTACAGTTCCCGGCGGGCTCCGCGCGCCGCTGCCGGCCCCGCCCCCGCCGGCGGGAGGGCGCGCGAACGCCTGAGGGGGGGCGGGACCCTCCCGGCCCCTCAGGGACCCGCCCGGCCCCCCAGGGATCCGCCCTACCCGCCAGGAATCTGTCCCGCCCCTCAGGGATCGCGTTCCCCGGTGCCAAATCCCCCCTCGCCCGTCCTGGAGAGCAGAGGTGCGGGGCGACAGATACCGACAGCACCTGGGCCGGTAAAGCCCCCACATGGAGGATCCCACAGGGAAGATCCCACTCGTGTCCCCGCACGATGCCAGAGGCAACGCCGCTGTGCCTGCCCAGCCCAAAGCTGACAAGATGCGTGGAAAGGCCCCGTCTTGGTAATTCTGCGACACACTTTGGCTTGGTTATTACCACTCAGAAAACGATCCAGCTAAGCCAGATTCAGTAGGAGTTGTCCAATCTGGAGGGCCTTGTCTGGTTTGACTGTTGGAAGTTACTGAAAAAAACCAAACCACCCTCAACAAACAAACCCCAAAAAGTATTGCTTGAACTTAGGTGTGTTTGGAGGCAACAGAGAGGGGCAGAGGGCAGGAGAGCAGAATTTGGTTACTGGACTGCACGTGGCTGCGGCGGAGTTTCATCCTGAAGGCTCAGCCTGAGTGTTTATAAGTAGACAGTGCAAGTATTTGGGAGAAGGGAGTTTCTTGGAGTGCTGACATGCGAGGACTGAGTCATCTGCAGGGTTATTTATGTTAGAACGCTGTAGGACGGATTACAGAGTTGTTTTGAATGCAGATGTGCTTAGAACTACAGTATAACGATCTCTTCATTTGGGACAGAATCCAGTGCGGTGCAGTTTGGATTGGAGAACACAAAGTCTGCTCAAGGGGCATTCAGGTAACATAATCCTGACACAAGAACCAGAGGCTTTCTGGTTGCACACCAGCAGCAATCAGCAAAAAGTTCTACATGTGTTAATGGAAATATGGGCTTTCAGCTGATCATACCCAGGGAAAACACTAGTGTATAGGGCAGCGCTTATAAAAATAGAAAATAAACCACACTAACACCACAAAAATTAATTTTGGAAGAAAAGGTGTAATTCACAATGAAAGATTATACAACTCTGCTAAATTAAAGTCTTTTCTTCAAGCACCACCAAGAGCTTACCCTCACCAGTGTGGAGAGCTGGCCTGCAAGGGTTAGCTCGAGCGATGGCCTGCGAGGGTCAGACGCATGGAAAAGAACAACTTGG
>JAWWEU010000034.1:7478715-7493775 GCA_035583155.1 Acropternis orthonyx | reverse complement strand
ATGGCAGAACAAGTGGGCCTGGAGACATGGAACATAGATCAGAAGGAACACTTTGTAAATAACATGTACAGCAGCAACGCACATAGACAAAAACAGGTGTTTAATGATTAATATTACTTACATAATCTTAAGATATAAAAATTAATTCACTACAGCAATAAAGTTACCACTTGCCTGACGAGCTGTGGTCCGCCTATCTTTCCACCAGCCTGCAAACGAGCTGGTCTCCGTCACACCAGTTGTTCAAACTGAGAATAATTAAGGAAAGAGTCTCACCTGTGTTACTGTTGTAATATTTAGACTTTTGTTAAATTGCAAGTAAGTTTCTCATCTCTGTCTGGCAAGCATGTTTCTGTTTAAAAAAAAAAACAAACAAAAAGGTAATATGCAGTGAGGTTCTTTTATTTTTATTTTTTAATACTAACCTTTGCTTTTTAGCTGTCTGATACATTTCATTTAGCATGGAAACAAGGTAACACCATTTTGAACAATGGAGCTCATGGGTTACCAGTGCAGATAAAACTCCAGTGGAAAGCAAGCTTCATGCATTCTGCTGACGCAGTGACTTGTTACTGAGCACTTTTTACTGTCACCCTGAGCATTTAACAGCTCAGGTTTATAATGACTGTGATGCTGTA
The DNA here is from genome assembly GCA_035583155.1 of Acropternis orthonyx. Lineage (NCBI taxonomy): Eukaryota > Metazoa > Chordata > Aves > Passeriformes > Rhinocryptidae > Acropternis > Acropternis orthonyx. Next base: position 7,493,137 of record JAWWEU010000034.1, on the reverse strand, counting down.
TTGCAGGCTTGTGTTTTGCTTGAGCCCTGCCACAGCCTGCAAGTCAGGGAAGGCTTAACTGGAGGCAGGCGCTGTATTTTCAGAGCCATGAAGACGTTACCTTAAGATTACCAGCACACAGAACACATAGACAGCAATTCTTACACACGTCTCGGCATTCCTCAAAAAGGCTTCTTGAAGGTTTTTGAAGTGGAGTTTCTCTCTGGTGGCTCCTGAAGAACCAAGCTGTGGTAAATGTTTTGTTTTGGTTTGGGTTTTTTTGGGTGCATAGAGTGGGGCCAAATATGTGTTTGATCAGAGGCATGGAAATGTCTATTACCACTGATTTCAGGGGAAAAGTATTAGTTGTGTTACCCAACCATTCTTTCTTCCTTGACAGGTACTTTTTCCCTGGGTACTTCCTAGGATATAAACAATTAGTCCACAGAATTTCAGAAGATGCCAGATGTCCTTCAGAGTGTACAAACCTGTTCTGCAGGCTGCTGCACACAGGAATTGTGTAAACTGAAACACAAAATTTTTAACAGGGCTAGTAGTTTGTTTTTCCACTTAGGAACAGCTGGTACTCAAAACAAAGCCTAAGTGGAATCATGATAATCTTACTGGCAAAATATCTACTGAAGTGTAAATGGTCCTGCCCTTGTGGTTTTAAAGCATTATAAAAGCTTTTCTTGTTTAAATCTCTTTTGCATCCAAATGTTTAGAATAAATATACATGCTCTTCATTTCATAAATACTAAAATGCTTTTCTTGTTGAGAACCATACATATAAATCCAACTACACATCGTGACTGACTTAAATTATCAATGCACTGCTTAGAAAAGAAGATTCTGGCCCACCTTAGGGTTAACGTTTGGGGACTGGGGTGCAGAGAAACTCTCCCCCCCATAGTCACAATTCCACCACCTTGTGCTGCCTTCTGGCTATGTGAGACCCTTTGCTGAGTCAGTTTAGCTCATTAAATTTAGCTACAGAACAATCCACTTTCTTTTTTCTCCTGGGCTACTAAGATTAATCAACTAAGGAGTATTTGACAAATGCCAGAGCTAGTATAAAGCAAGAATGTGGAACAGGACTTCTTTTTTAGTGAGAGCAAGCTATTCACATAATGAACTGTCTCAAGGTGGTTGCACTACTAGTTTGCAGCCTGTGGTAAGTCAGTCCTGTGACAGTGAAATGAAGGGCCTCATTCATATGATATTAGGAATAGCAGTCTGTACTTTAGTAGTAACTTCCCTCCAAGGTTCTCACAAGCACTTTACACCCTGGCAGGTACACACCTGTGCAATACCAGTGCTTTAATCATGTGAACTGAAGAAGAAGAGAAAGAGATATTTCACTAGAAGATTTCAAACGGGTTAACAGCTTCAGTTACCTGCTCACCACCTCCAGATAACTTACTGAACTCCATAAACCAGCAGCAGTCTTAAAAGGGAAGGAGAGTAGTTTTAGGGTGGTGGGTTGTGAGTGAATTGACTCAGTTTACTTTAACATCAGTTAACTTCCTGAGCTACTGTGAAATGGGAAAGAAACCTTTGGGCCAGGATTGGGAGGAGCAGAAAAGGAATGCAACTTCCCTTTCTGGTACGGCAGGAAGCTGAAATCCAGCTGACACACCGTGAGGCATGCCTTGAAATTTAAAGGTATTCAAATATGTACAGTAGTTATGGATCTAAGTGAGTAGCCTGATATTTGGAATTGCTTTGAAGTCAGAATGAGCCTTGAAAATTACTTAGGAGGAAGAAAAGCCAGGAGGTTAGAGTGGAATTATTAAAAGTTTGAATAGGCGCCAGGAAAATTAAACTAGTATTTTTAAAGTCTGGCAAAGTCTCTTTCCAGGTAGTCTGTGGAGATGTAGCTGAGAACTTAGAGAATAGAAAACACATATGTGTTCAGTATGATGGCTTTGTCAGGAGCTAAGTCTGTTCTAAGCTTTGCTGGGTTTCCTGTAAGTGTAAGTGAACTGTAAAGAGGCTTTTATATTTACACAAGTCTAATCCCAACTAAGATATCTTCCCCTGGAAACATCTTTTGACTGATTTGGTTGTTCTAACACTGCTATTTAATGAATGCTCTTTCAGCCCTGTTTCTCTCTGCTGGACACTGACAGAACTGCAGTCTGTGCATTGTCTCACAGTAATGTATTTTAAGCCATTTGATTGGAAGAGTTTAAAATAAAAATCCTCTTTGGTTTTCCAATGTAGCACCAGAGCATAAGCTCTCTTTCACAATCCATTGTAAAATTACTCCAAATTTGCAATGGAATTTAGCAACTTAACTCTTTCACGTTTCCCTGAGGGTTGGTGATGAGTACTTCTGTGCTGGATTATCTTTTTTGAGGACCCCAATCTGGAGTTAAAGCCATCCTTTTGGAGCAATTAAACACATACTGCGGGCTTCAAAAGAGGCATAAACCTAATTGGTTTTACTTTAGATACCAAAAGAAATACCTGGATCTGTACACGAAAATACCCGTTTATAATCCCCCTTGTCCATCTTCTCATCTCTCACTTGACATGCTCAGCTCATTATTTTTCAAGGTAGTCATGTGTGTCTTTCAGTTCTGTATGTATACACAACCTTTCTTTCTCTAAAAATAAAGACTGAAAGATCTTTTTACAAGTGGCATCCCTTTTTTCAGGTGGCTTTAATGGGAGGCTCAGAGTTCTCAGCTGTGTGATCTATTGCTTGGTTATTCTGTATTGTTCAGATCTGTAAGTTGAGTGCTGGCTGTTTTTTTTGTCCAAGATGCCTTTCTCTGAATGCATAGTCATTGCAGTTACTCCTTAGACAGAATTTCTTCTGTGGTTTTGATCTCATGAGTCTCCAGACTGAAAAACAGGAGGAGGAGGGTGGGTTAGGTAAGTAGATTTGCTGTCAAAACTGTTTGTTACATGTCTGTTTTTTTGCTATCAGAGCTCAAAATAAACAAAGATGGGGGTTTAGGTGTGCACATTGTGAAGACCCTATAGATAGTTTATAAACCTTCTGACAGTCAAAAGTGTTGTAAACAGCAGAAGGATTGCTTAATGTGGAAGGAATGTGCTGAGCAAAGAACGCACATCCAAGGAAGGGGAGAATGAGATCACTAATGATGTAAACAGTGACTGAGTTGGGATTAGAAGGTTAGAGACAGGAGGGGATCTATTCTGAAGAAAAGCAGACTGCGTGGTGTCAGAGATCTGAAAGCCATGTGTAGGATCGCTGGGAGGAGGCATCATCTCAGTTAAAATACTGAAGCAGCTGAAAATAAATCTTGTTAAGTACAATTCAGGCCTCTGCTCTACAGTTTTTATGCTTTCATTTATATTAGCAACATCTTGATTAGAAAATTAATCTTCTGCTTCCTTAGAGTAAATCTGTTTTTCCCTATATATCTGTAGGATGTGGACATGATAGATTCCTTGGAAGTGATAAATGGGAACACGTGATATTTTTTCTCCCTGTGACCTGAGAAAAATTTGAGAATCTCAGGGGGTGGGATGCTAAGCTGACAGAGCAACAGTGATAACTTTTAAGTACCAGATCCTCAGGAGACGTTCTTCCATGGGATTTAAAAGCAACATAGATGAGGCACTTGTGGACGTGGTTTAGTGGTGGACTTTGCAGTGCTGTGAGAATGGTTGGACTTGAGAATCTCAGAGATCTTTTCCAACTTAAACAGTTCTATGATTCTGTGATTCTAAGGCAATTCTCCACCATCAAACAGAATTCAGCTGTATCTTGTACAAATTTTTCTAGACTGTTAATAAAGAATGTTTTTGAGATAGTGAAAATGTTGGACTTAGCACTGAAAATATCAATACAGGGTGTTAATGCTGGGTACGTAACATGCTGTTTATTCACACCCTTCCTTATTGCAGTGACTCCCTGACATGGAGAAGCTCAGAGTTGCCATGTCCACTGTTGGATTCCATACAACCTCTAGGCCAGATCTCCTGCCTTATAAATGTGGTAAGAGTTTTATAACACTTCCATTCCATGTGGAAAGTTTTACATGCTGACTGTCTGTCTCCAGGGAGGGGGGAATAGGAAACTAATTCCATGTGGGATTTTCATGTGCTTTCTTTTCACCTTCCTAATTCTCCGGAATTCCAGTTGAGGGAGCATGTTGTCCATTAGAGATCCCTTAAGAATTTAGTTTCAGTAATGACTAAAGCAGAATGGCATTATTGTTATGAAGAAAGAATAACAGTGTCATGGGATTTTTAAAGCTGTTCTTCTATGGCTGGTTAACATGTTAACATTGTAGCAGAAAATAATTACTTCGTTATGAAATAATAAAATAGTGAGCTTTTTTCTAAATAGGCCTAATTACTCCAGAAGTATTCTGTGCCAGTATTCTTATTCCAGAGAAGTCAATTTTCATGGGGAATTATTCTGGAATGGTGATGGCTGAATCAATTACAATTTTCCTCCTGTTTTAAGAGAGAACATGTATTGGCACTGTGATGCTGTACATGAGAAATTGGAAAAAATGACTCTGTGTTACCTAAACTTTTCCACAAACACTGAATGGCTGGAGAATTTGGTTAAAATTACCAGAAGAAAAATTCTTGTTAGACTTCAGTGTATGCCAACCACTTCACACCACTCACAGTTGTTCATACACATTTATTTTCATTGTAACTCCATTACTCCTGTTTGCATTATACCACAGATTATTTTTAGTTTGTTTTGTCCACCTGCAAAGTCACTAAAATAGTAGTATGTGGGAGATTATTTTTCCAACACAAAATGTAGGTGCTTATGTTAAGAAATGAAGAAAAAAAAGATGCTTACATTCTGTAAAAACTAAAAATGTTACTGGCATTCTAACAAGCATTTGCTTAATCCAAACATGCACAATTCCTGTTTTATGCATTGTCCTTAGTAGCTACATAACTGTTTTGGCACATGTGAAATGACAGAAAAATGAAAGGATACCTTCTTTCCCCAAAACGGTTTATAGTCTGTTAGCACTAGTTTTCTTTTCCATAAGTTGGTTCCCAGCTAAGTCAACTTTGAACACTGTAGGGGACACAGAATTTGTCTATGATTCAGTTGACAATGTTTATACTATTGTTATTTTAATTACTATTTTAAAGGAACATTTTTCTCTTTGGTTGTTTTTTTCTTTAATCTTTTTTGTAAATACTAAATGTAGCAACAGCCACATCACTCTTTTCAAAGCAGTCATCTAATTAAAATGTGCTGAACCAAACAGACAAAATCCACATTGTTCTTGATTTTGCCTTGTGTGCAAATGACTTTAAACAATATTTTGTCTAAAAAGAACATTGTTCTGTGCAGCTTGCAAAAGTTAATGAACATGATGAATCCTTTAATAGCTCCTTTCTTTTATTTACTAGCAGTGTGTACCCCATTCCTAGAACAGCTTATCTCCTCCCAGCCATATAGCTAAAGCACACACTTCACAAGATAGGGATTTCTGAAAATAACCATTTCAGAAAGTTTCAACACTTTTTTAGGAGCTGACAGTCTGTAAGAACAGCTGTTCCTTCAAGTGCAGTAAGTTTTGGGAAGAAGAAGTGTTGGGTTTTTTTGTACATGCATTAATCTCACAGATTTTTAGGATTGTTGAGATGAGGTGTTTTATAAGTGACTTCATTTTTTTGGACTTGGTGTGTAAATAGCTTTAGAGAATTGGAGAGGACTCAGACCAAGCCTGTACTATAGATTGACAGTGTAGGTCAGTTGCCTTAGTGAGTGGAGAAAAAAAGAGCTGTGCCAGCACAAACCCACCAATGTAGAAGCAACTATATAGCCAGAAGAATTCCTTTGACAGCCTAGCTGGTGTTGTTTGTGAGGGGAATGTAACAGGCCTAGCAGAAAACCCTCTTTTTCATGATAAGTGCTATGTAATTATGCCAGCAGAATTTCTAAAGTACAGTCAGGCAAAAAAGCTGGCACGAGCATGAACAGAGAAACCCCAAGCAGTGCCAGAACAAAGCTTTGTTGTTCTTGTAATCCTGTTCATGTAACTATATGGAAAGTCAATGCAAGCTCTGTAAATCCCATAACAGAAAAAAAGCTGAAGTGTAACTTTTCTGGTAAATAAACCAGATATTTATTATTCCCTAACGGTAATCTGTAAAGGGCTCTCACTGTAGGAGAGCCATCATTCCAGTCATCTCATTTTTATGTATGTGTCTGTTTGAACAGTCTACATATAACAAAATAGTGTTCTGCTTAGATGATTTAATGTGTGTTATACAAGGTAGTGGATAAATTATTAACATACCATAACTACAGTTTCTAAGTAACAATATCTTTACCTTAATGTCAGTTAGTGAATTTATTCTTAATGCTTCTTTTTTTTAGTTTAATTTGTTGGCTGAATCCAATATTTTACTTTATAAACAGCTTCTGAATTCAGGTATTATATCTCTAATATTAAAGCAGTTGGTATAGTACACTTGTCCCAAAAAAGTGCTTAAAGTTTCATTTTGTTTCAATAATGTTAACTTCCTTCTATCAAAAGTACTCAAAATTGAAGGCTGCACAAGAATCTTCTTAAGATAGAAAATGTATTCCTTACTCCTGGACACAGATTTTGAAATAATATGTATTTTGGATGTGTAGCAAGATCTGTCACTGGGAACTATTGCTGATGAAGATCTGATTATATGCCTGCTTTCACAACCTTGAGAAGCAGGACTTTGGAATGTTAGGATGTGCAGAAAACAAAGGCAACAGGCTATGGCAGCTGTAATTCCTCACAGTTTTTCTGATCATTTTTTGCCTCTGTTTTGTCTTTCCATGCATCAATGGAACTGTCTAGAGCTAAGGAGAAGAGGCTGTGACTTGTGTGGTGGTTGTTCCTCTCAATGGCACATTAGAGACCCTTTTACTGTCATTGCTCCCCAGTTTCCTGTGTGTGAAAAATGTATTGCTTAATAATCAAGGATTTGTCTTTTGGGAATTACTTTATCCCTAAAGGCTGTAAGCTTTGGGAAATAGAAGTCCAAATGTAGGAGGAAAATTATCACTGTAAGAGACAGCATCATTCTCCAGAGCTCTGATGAAAGGAGCTGTATTTAGCCTTTTAACTGGGGGGAAGTTTCCTAGAGATGGATTGAAAATAGGAGACTTCTTTGTATTTATTTCTTGCCTTATGATAAATATGTTTGAACTCTAACTGGCCGTGTAGGAAAACTGTTTCTGGCCAACTGAGAGTGAAAGCATATCTGTCACAATATCTTGTGATCCCATACATACAATATCAATTAATTAGACACAAATTAATTTCTACTGCACTGAGAGTTTGACAGGACCTTTCAAGTGAAGACATTGGTGCATTAGTTTACCAAATGTGTACTTGCATAGTGGACTTAGTTTCACATCCCCACTAGGTAATCAGTTGTTGTTGTTGTTGGTTTTTTTTTTTTTTTTTTTTTCTGTTTTGTTTCTGACCTTTTTTCCAGGCCCTACAAAGTAAAACTCCATGAACTGCCTGGTTTAATGCCTTAAAGCCGCTTGCCATGTGGTCAGGTAAGCCCTAGAGTCCTTCGTTGTGCTTCAGAGTACACAGAGGGAAGAGCAGGACTACCCCTTTCACTAAACACCAACACATTTAATAGGCTTAGCTGTATATTATCTAACCACATATTTGGTGACCTCCAGACCAGTCTTACTAATTACACATGAATCATTTATGTGCAAAAATAGTCTGATTTAGAATATATCTCACCACATTTGAGTGACAAAATATTTTAGGAATCACCATATTAACACTTCTGCATATCGCACAGCAGATGGACTAAAGTTCAATGACAGGATGCTGTTTTGGAGAGAGAGGTATTTTGTGGCGATAAGAAAAGCCCTTGCCAACAAGAAAAAGCAGATGCACTTCTGCACTAGGAAAACAGCGGAAAGAATTTAATAGCAAAAAGGAAAGTAGTTGTTAAGGCTCTGATAATACTACCTGTGATAGGAGTTACAGCATGTAGTTCCTTTCACTGATAATTGTCTCACAAAATAATGTTAAGTCTTGCACTCATCACTTTAATATTTATCCCAGAAGTCCTATATTTGGGTTACATCTAGTGGGAAGCACCAGTCCATCATCTTAAAAATGTTCCACATAATAACACTGAGTTTACAATATGCCTTGAGAATATTGGTTTTTAAAAAGTGTTATCTGGTTTATGCAATTTCTTCCAAACTACTGTCAGTGTTGCCCTGTAAAAACATGTGCAGAGGGTTATGGAAAAGTGAAGAATGTGCATTGCCTGGAGGACACAAAGCTGTACAAAGTTATTATATTTGTACCATCTGCTTGCTTCCACTACCCCTCTGAGCTGCTTTGTATTTCCAGTGACACCCTCAGCAAGAGCAGCAGCCTTGAGTTCTTTTCATTGGACACATCAAGACTTCAGTTACTTTGCCACAAGTGTTAATTTCTTAATCTGGTTGAGAAAAGCAATATTGATTTAATCACCCCAGCTTCAAACCTAGAAATAGAATGCATATCTTACACCTCACTGAAATGTTTTGGTTTGTTTGTTTGTTTGTTTTGTTTATGTGCATGGGTTTTTCTTTTTTTCTTTATTTTTTTTATTTTTTTCAGTTCATCCACAAAGGTGGTATGATCTGGAAAGGAAAAGATTGGTCCATGTAGTGAACTTGTAACTCTTTGTTTCACCAGGCCATCCTAAACAGATTCAGACCAGTCCAGGTTACCTTACACTTACCCGAGTTATTTAAGACAGTTGCTTGAAAAATTTTTGCGAGGTATTTTGAGAGCTATCTGGTATTCCAGAAAATATTCACCATGTCTATTGCATAATAATATCTTTTGGAAGGTATTTTACCTGTAAATTATCAATTATATATTTTTCTTTGCTTTAATAGAGCACAAAAGCCTCAAGTTTGATTTCAGATTGCTTTTGAACCTCAGAAGAACCTGAGCTATAAAACTGGTCATCTTTTCAGATTTCAGAAGTGAAATTTCTAAGTTTCAGGGATGAAATCATGTCTGCATCAACTACACCAGAGAAAGTATTCTTACTGTTGTGTTAATTTAGATGGTGGTTGTGTTGACAACTTCTGTACATTTCCCCTGGAATTTTGAAATCATATTTGGGTATAGCAATGTTTGCTTAGAGAAGAAATATTATAAGCAGTGTCTATACCCACTGTAGACATATCTTACTATTTCTTTCCTTGCTTTTAGATCAACATTTCTCTTACTAAACCCCTTCTTCACAGTTTTTATGAGTAGTACCATATCATGTCTAGTAGGTGTTAGTTGTAGGATACATTACAGTAACAAGTAGAGCAGGAGTGCATAACAAATTCCAACGAAGACACCTGGGAAAACATAATCCAGGAGTGCAGCACAGCCTGGGATCTTTCACTGAAGTCAATGGAATTGTACTAATAAAAGCTTAAAGTATTGGACCCACCTGTCTGTCCTGAAATTCATTTATTGTGCCTGTGGATACCATGAAGATAGTTTCATGAGCATCTGCCTTCTTGAGATCGCTGTTGAGAATGTGATTGTCCTCTCTGTGATTGAAAAGGCTAAACAGCACCTTAAAAACAAAAACTCAAATTACTCTTTGCATAAGCTACCAAATGGTCCTTCATCAGACACAGGAATGATATCCGAGCCATAATCTAGGTTTCTTCCCCAGGAGTGTGAATGTATGAAGCAAGTCAGAACTAGTTTCATGACTTCAGCACCAGCATTGACTTCCTGGTGAAATTTTTGGCATCACCCATGGTCTGTGTCCTTATTTTCTTTTGTGACACCTAAATTGGATTTTGTCAATTTCTATTTATCCACTGATCTTGCATAGGGAGAAAAGCCTGTAATAGAAAACCTTCAGCTGTGCACCTGGCCCATAGAAACAAGTGCAGAAGACACAATAAACATTTCCATCTGCTAGAGACTAGAATACAGATTTGTTAGACTCTTCCACTCCAAACAGTTTGTGTATTCCCATAGGGTGCATTTTGTGGGAAAATAAGTCTCATGCATAGTAATGTTGTATGAAATCACAATTTCTTATACAATGTTCTTCTTTTCTCTTTCTGTAGTCAAAAAGGCAATTAAATATGGCAAAGAGAAATTAATTATAAATAAACCTGTAATTTTGATCTAGGTGTGTCAATCATACTGGATAGAGGCAGTTATTGCTACTTGCTAGATATTACTGGTTAGCTTTGTATTTAAAACAAGTTCTATTAGATTAAAACTTCAAGATACAAGTTAGCTGTGAAAATTGTTTTCATTGTGGCAGTCCGTTGGCAAAGCTTTTTTTTTTCCTCTGAGAAAAACAAATACTTTTTCAGAAATGTTACATTCACTGCCTATTCATTTACCTGGCTGGGAAGGAGGTGTTGTATACACCTCTTTTTTCATTCTGGGTACTGCAGTTTTAGCACAGTGACAGTTTTGTATTATGGAAAAAGAAGGGGAAAAGGCAGGCAATGTTTTGAGTAAAAATTGCAGGATATTAATAAAGCTCTTCTTTCATGGTTAGAATGTACTATTATTAAACATTTCGTATAACCATAGTTATAAGCAAAAAAATAGCTAAGACCCCAAAAATGACCCACAGCAAAAGAGCCAACCAAAACCTAGCAGACTAGATAAATAAGGCTAATTCAGAATTGAGGAGCAATATCCCCATGATTGAATCTCTAGATTTTGTCATTCCATTATACCTGAACGTCTTAGAAGCATTTTATACAACACAATTATGAAGTACTTGTCGAACTTGTAATTTAACTGTGTCTCATTTAAAATCAGAAACCTATCCATTTACAAGAAGTAATTCTTTCATCAGCTATGTGTTCTAAATGTTGTTGTCCATCCAGGGAAACAGGTACTGTGGAGGTTGTCTGAAGCTGTGGAGCGAGTCAGTGGCAAACCTAGAAACTGAATTGGTTGTATCTTCTTACTGCTGTGTCTTCTGCCTCTATCTTTTTTTCATCTTATGTTCTTTGGACTGGGACAAAAAGTAAGCATTGCATATTATAAGAAAACCTAATTATTGCAGCCCATCACCAGGAAAAAAACACACAAAGTTTTAGAGACAAGAACAATTACTATGAACTCCTGTTTGGAGATCTCATTTTCTATGGTTTGTAATGTTTAGCACCTGTCCAAGAAATGTGTTATATAAATAACCACTTTCTGTTTCGGACAAAATTGGTGCAGCTGCTCAGTTTTTCTGCCATTGTGAATTTCCAAAAAAGGAACAGTAATTCCTTGGGGACCTGAGTTAAATCCTGTTTATGTAATGTGATACTCTGTAGTGGAGCTGTGATGGAAGTCCATTACTGCTAGCTGTTCTTAGGATTGCTCAAACTGAGAACTGAGAAGTCCTTTGTAGATGATCCTCACTCTTTTACAATTTCTGTGGCTTTGTTGTTCCATAATTACTGACCCTGATGGCACCCTGCCCCAAAAATGAATACTTTGATCATTTGCTGCTCTCCTGTATGCCTTGTCACCTCCGATGTTCCAGTTCGCCACCGCCTGTGTGTGAGAACTACTGTGATAAGAGTAAGTGTATTTGTGCAGCATTTGTGGCCATGCTGGGCATTCTTGTGTTGTATTTTACACAGAGGTTTTATGTGCTGGACATGTTTACTGTATGTTAGTTTTGTTTATGATTAATTTAATGCATCTCTTTTATTTCATAAGGTACTGATTCAAATGGAATTCTTTGGATTTGTTTGGGCTTAGGAGTAATTTTAATGCTCACTCTGTTCACCTTAATGGTCTTCTTTAAACGGAAGCACCTAAAGCAACTAAAAGAAAAATTGGAAAACACAGGTGAATAAATAAGATTCTTTATAAATAATTTTAGATAATTTTACATTTTAGTTACTCTTACCATGTACAAATTTTGCAGATCATTTATATTCCAGATTCTGATGACTGTTTTTCTTGGATTTTTTGTATTCCTTAAATAGTCTCCATGAAGTTATCAAAGTTATTAGGCAATAAAATATCCAGATGGTGACTTGCAAAAGCAGCAATCTCTGTTGGTTCTGGATCCTGCCAGGATTATGTGGTTGTATATCCACCCTGGCTTATTTGCTGGTGTTTGAGAAATCATTTATGAACCCTCAATTGCAAAAATTTTTATATGGGTTTCACCCTCTTCTCATTGAATGCAAAAGGAATTCTGCACAGGTAGAGGATACACATTCAATATTAGCTTTGCATCTTATAAGAATTTAAATAATTTTATTTAATATTGCAGTGTGTGAAAAGTCTATGTGGTATATTTTGTGCCAGTGAAAAAATTTTAAGTTATTTTTACATTTTACAAATCCTATATTTGTGAGTGTTCAGACAATAAACAATAACTGATTAGAAAATATGTGTCTCATTACTTCAATGCTTACCCTGAAGTTTAGCAGTTATATTTTCATAGAACAAAAGATTATGATATATAACTACATCTTAAAACTTTCACTAAGGTTAGAACATAGTTGGAACATAATTAAATTTGGATCTTTAATAACTGTATGTTTGGTATAGCATGATGTATGTACTAAATTAACTTCTGTATATTTACAGACTCCTCTGTGGAGCTGAATAATGTTCTCAAGGCTAATACTGAAAGCAGTGTGAATACAGAAGAAATTAGACACACACTTCAAAGTGAAACATTAATGTATTCAGTGGAAGAATGCACTTGCAGTGACTGTGGCTTGGTAAAACCTCAGACTGGCTGTGAAACTTCATTTCCACTACCAGCTACTGAAGAACGAGCTACTGTACTAGTTACCACAAAATCTTTTGATTATTGCAACTATGTTCTGGGTGTTGGATGACTATGAGAGAAGGATATTTTTACTGTGTAACAATAAATGAGTTATTCCAGTATAGTGCTTAATCTTTATACTTGCAGTCAATGGAGGAGGTAGTACATCATCCTTAGAGACCTTCCATTGAGATTTCCTTAGTATTGTCATATTATTTCTGATTCTAGTATTTCTTTAGTCGAGTATTTCTACATTAGTCTCAGGTACTAAACTAGTTATTGGAATTTTTAATTTCTTAAAATCCTTACATAGGTCCAGTTTTTCTGCCTTTAAAGATTGTATCTGCTTACACCAGATATATACAAACCCATCAATAAAGAAGTTTGCAAGTATATACTTCATGCTAAACTCAGATCTTGTGCCAAAAATTACTTGATGGTACACAAGGAATGTTCCAAGAGGCAGAAATGAAGACCCACAGTATATCCTCAATGTTGTAAAGAGTAATTTCAGATAGTCCCTATGATCCTTGAAATAGGAATGTTCTAATGATGGATCCTTGTAGAATGTGGAGTCCTCTGGGTTCAGAAGGTCCCACTAAGGGAGGCTGTGGAGCACCACACCATAGAACCATGGAATATCCTGAGCTGGAAGGGATCCATAAGGGTCATCACAGTCCAGCTCCTGGACTTCACTGCAATCCCTACATGTTCACTGTGGTACAAGATTTCCTTTCAGTATTCTGTAAGGTGTATTTATCTTTTACTGATTTTTTTAGTTACCTTTGTCATATTTACAAAGATTGGTGATTAGCAAGAGGCATGCTAGACTACTGTGAGGCCTAAAATTAGGAATATAATTCAGACCCCTTGCCTTCCAAGCATTGTTATTTTCCTAGTATTAGGCCAGTTTTATTCCTGGAAAACTGCAACAACAACAGAAAAAAACAATTATCTACTTTATTCATAGATAACGTTCTTTTTCAGGTTCTTGCACAAGTGATGAATAAAAATCCTTTAGGACTAGTAAATTATTGCACAAAATCAGTGAACAATCCCCATTACAGCATCTTTGGAAGGCTGACACAAAGCTTGGGCCAGCTGGGATTTAGCTGCACAGATCTGAGCACACAGAGCCAAACCCTCTGAAACAGGCCTAGATAGACAGCCATTAAATTTATATTGGAACTTGTAATTTCTGGAAGTCCTTACATAGGACAGCTTTTAGAGATCAAACACACAAGTGAGACCTCAATGAACCCAGTGCAAGACTGCACTTGCGGTGACTGGCTGAGGAACCCTCGAGACTGGCTGGGAAACTTCATTTCCATTACCAGCTCCTGAAGGACGAGCTGCTGTTCCAGTTAGCACAAAAATCTTCAGAGTATCGCAATTGTGTTCTGGGTGTTGGAGCACATTTTATTTTATTTCACTAGAGGCTCCACAGTTCGTGTGTGTGTGTGTGTGTGTATACATGGTTTTTTTGAAGACTCTTTCAGAGGTTTCCCCTGTGCCAGCACAGGACAGTGTTATCTCCCATCCCCACTTGTCTCATCGCTGCTCCGCACGGTGTCCCTTCCCCTCAGAACGCCTCTCTCCGGCCGGGGCTCGCTGAGGGGCTCTGAGGGGTGTCCGGCCGGGGATCGCTGAGGGGCTCTGAGGGGTGTCCGGCCGGGGCTCGCTGAGG
>JAWWEU010000034.1:7463799-7478615 GCA_035583155.1 Acropternis orthonyx | reverse complement strand
GGGGCTCGCTGAGGGGCTCTGAGGGGTGTCCGGCCGGGGCTCGCTGAGGGGCTCGGTGAGGGGCTCTGAGGGGTGTCCGGCCGGGGCTCGGGGCCGGGGCTCGGCGAGGGCCGCCGGGGCTGGCCGCGCTGCGGGCCGTGTTTACCTTCCGGGGCGCGGGCGGGTTCCGGGGCGGTCGCTGCCGGCCCGGCGGTCGGTGCCGGCCGTGGCGGAGCGGGACGGCGGCGGCCCCGGCGGCCCGAGCCCCGCGGGCACCATGAGCGGTGAGTGGCGCGGGCTCGGCCCGGGGGTCCCGCTCGGCCCCGGCCCTGCCCCGCCCCGTGTTCCCTCACCCACCCCCGGCTTCTCCCCGCCCTGAGGCACCGAGCGCTTCGGTCCCTCATCGCCACACCCCGCTAAGGCTCCCCGAGCCCCTCGAAGTGCTGTTTCACCCTCCTTTTAAAACCTAAACCCTGCCCTTGAGCGGGGCTTTACTGGCTCGCAGCGCAGGTGATGCCGCGCTCGACGCTGCCTCGACTGTGCAGAATCACAGGAGGTATTCCTCAGAAAATAAATGGCCAAGAGAAATAGGAGTCATAAAAATTCGCTCCCTAGCGTGCAGTCGGTGTGAGAGGTGAGAAGCATGAGGTGTTCGGGGTGTCCTGTTGTGTCTCCGGCTCGGTCCCGGCCGGGATGAGGGAATTTCTGCCCTCGGGAAGCGGTGCGGGGGCTGTGCGGAATCCTGAAGGCTTGGACGGGATTGTCGGAGGAAATTCTTAAGGGCTTTGCCTGGGGATTGTGACCCCTGATGAAATGCAGGAGTGGAGGAAGCAGAGCCACTTGAGCGGCCCAGCGTGAGGAGTTGTTAGGACGGGGAAAGGCGTTTTTAATGTTTTTTTTTCCTTGTAAGTATAAAGAATAAGTGGTATTTACTTAATATGTATTAAAACATATTGGCAAGGGTTTGTTTGGGGGTTCTTAAGAAGTAAATACTTCAATGGGGCTCCTTGTACAACCTCAGTAATTGAAGTTGCAGACAAGAGTCTGCACCTGAAAATGAGACTGTGTGTTTATCCCCCACCCTGATTTAATACGTGGAGAGATTTGTGACCAAAGGCTGTAAGAAAAATATTGAAGAGTTAACTGGAGTAACTGAATGCTACACTTTATGGATTGCAATAATATCTGAAAGTGAAATAAAAATTAGAATTGCTTCGGTTGTATTTTTCTCTGTTTTGTTCTCTACTTTGTGGTAAGAAGAGAACAGAAGATGTTTTTGTTTGTGGAAGAGATGAGGCAAAAAAAAAGAGATTATTTTGGGGAAACCTGCTAATTGGCCTTGTGAAAATGCAAGTAACAGTGAAATCTTTCAAACTGTGGGAAAAGAAAGTTTCTCAAATGTTTCAGATCTTGGCACAATATAGACTAAATCCTAATTATGAAATTTGTGAGAGTCATCATTTTCATGTGGAAAACCTCAGATCTTCAATGATGAATTCAGGCTGGGATGAGCCTTGTGCAAATCAGAGCCTAAATCTTTTTAAGATACTCATCCGTGGGAGTTCTTACATGGGGATTCAGTGACTCAAAAGGCAAGGTAGCACCTCTTGTGGCCTAAAACTTCATCATGTAGTTACTTTTAATACCTTTAGTCTTGTTTTTTTGAAGACAATTAAGAGATAGGGATTTATGAGGAGAGAAAAAATTTAATTACTTAAAACACAATAGTGTCTAAGGTGACATTAACTCAATTGCCTGGTAACCCACCCATGTGCAGCCCCTGCCAAGACCTGTATGACTTTTCCAATAATTTCAATGAGACAGCAAGGTTACCAAAACCCCCACTAATGTTGCACTTTGCCAAACATTACTGTATTTTTCCAGTATATATTTTTATTGTATATAAAATACAATACTGTATTTTTCCAGAATAATAAAAATGAAACAGTTCAGAACAGAGGAATATCTATCATTATCGTGCTTGTTTAAGATAAAGAAGATAGCTAATGCTGATATCAGTTTTAACCATGTCCTTCTTTCAGTGGTTTTAACAGCACTGTCTGCACTTATTTCCTTGTGCAGTTTTAGCCCTTGAAATTAAAAGAGCTGTTCTTAAAATATATATAAAAGAACCTCTTTTCCTAATGGCTATAATTATGTTTATAGTGTTTATTTTTTTAGCTACAGTGTATTTCTTGCTGATGTGACGGCGACTTCCTGTTTATTTAAGCATGGCTTAAATATTACTAATGCTGCTTATTAATTACTTATTCATTTTATTGTACAAGTGCTGAATAGGCTAAACTTTAAAGGGAAGTAATGCAAGGAAACTACATTTATGTGCTTGTCAAGAATGAGGGGTGTTGTCCCTTGTTTAATGACAATTTCAGAAAAGTTAAAACTGCAACTTATTGAGGATGAGGAGCAGAATCATCATCATGTAGTAGAAGATAGCATTTAAATTAAGTCCATGTTTATCTTAAGCTTGTACCCTCAGGACCTGTGCTACAGCAAGCAAAAGGGATTGCAGGCTGAAATTTTGCATACAAGACTTATATGCAACTAGTACTTAAGAGCAAGCTGAAATTTATTATAGATGCTACATGTGGTGCTGAAGAGAGCTTTAGCTATGAAGAACTGGATGGAAATCCTGCTTTTCTTTGCTCATATGCCAGTGTTCTGCTGTTGTAGGTGTGGATGTTTGTGCCAGAGGATGGAGAGAAGCTTGTTTTAAAAATAGGAAAGCATGACCTTAAACAACAGGAAACAAGAAAGGTCACAGAGGCAGGTGCAGCACCTGAGCCTATTTTAAACCCTTTTTGACTGAGTAGATGGTGGGAAGAATCTCTCTAAGTTTCTTGGGTTTTGCAGCCTTATACTTGTGTTTTCACAATTATTTTTAGACTCATATATGAACTTCCTTTTTTATGGGAATAGTCTAAATGCACCCTTTTTTCTGATACTGTGTTTCTGCATTCTATGTTTTCCATTGGTGTGTATGTGTTACTGCAGTTTTTACCACTATTCTGAATCAGGAGAAGGCTATTTTGGTCAGTTTGTAATATACTATTAGTCTTTAAATCAGCTGGAGTTGATCACACTTAATTGGTGCTCTTATCTGAAAATATGCCTTTTTTTTTTTTGTTTCCTAATGACTTAGTTTAGAACACGAAGATGTAAAAGAGCAAAATCTTAGAGTTAGTAGTTTTATCTTTACCTTCCACCTACTTGAAACAACAACATTGCTAAATAATGCTATATTTTCTATGCTTATTACAAAGAAGAATATATCCTCTGCTTGAACAAACACACAACTTAGTCTTTTATTTTAAAAAAAATGTTAGACTCTGTGAATATTCTTTTTCTTTTATCTACAGAATTTCTGTTAAGCAGAGCAGTAGGAGAATTTAAGACATACATTGAAAAGAAACCTCACCCAGGCCTCAGTATAGAGTATATGTGGCCTTATAGCCCAGTTAATGGTGAAGGTGATCTGAACTGCTTGTGAAATTATTGACTGTAATCACATGTAGTCTTGATTGTTAGTGCAATTTTATAACTAAAACAAAGATGGAATATACATTGCATTCAGTCTGTGTAAATTTTGGGCTGTTTGGTACCACATGCTTTAGTGGTTTAGAACATCAATTAGTATAGTGGACATCTGTAAATTTTCTTTATTTGTATAAGTTTTACATTGGTCACAGTTTGGAATCTAGTTGCAAACCATTTCTACATTACCAAAGAGAAACAAAGAGTCCAAAGAGATGTGAACACAAAAACTAACATGTATTGCATCTGGAAGTCAAACTTAGCCCACATACCAATATTTTCATTTGAAAGATGTTTTTCAGGTCATGAAATTATTAGTTACATACATTTGTTCTGATGCAGTCTCAAACTACTACTATAAAGAGAAAAGTTGTGTTATGCCCATTCTTGCAGGTATGTGGGTAGCACAAGATGTAAAAGTCATGAGTTTCGAAGAAATCCTTCAGGTTTGTGTATATTGAGTGTCACTGTACACGAGGGGCTGTACTAAAAGTTGGGGTGGGTTTTCTTACTTTACAGTTACGTGGTAAACCATAAGGCATATAGATGCATAGGCATGTATGTGTCTCCGTTTTTGGCAACGTATGCATGGTAAAAACACTGAATATAATTCAGTAAGTTATAATCTCTGAAGGAGCCCAAAGTGGAATGGTAGGGATTATATGAATTTAACCTTATCTTCACTGTGGCATAACTGGCATAGTTGTTAGGAAGTTAAAATCTAGTTGGTATGGGGTTTGTTCTGGAGTCCTTTGCTAGCTCTGAACATTGTTTGTGTGCACTGGAGTGCTTGACTAATAAACCCAAACCTCACACATCACATGCCTGCACAGTTTGAGTCAGAGTTCAAAATTGGAAGCAAAACTTCTTGAAAACACTGTAATCAGCTAAATAAGCATTATGAAGCTTGGCTAGTGAGCAGCTATGTTTGCACGTTTTTCCTGTTTTCTTCCTTCTGGAATATGGTGGGAGTTTTCTTCTCCTAATCCCATATTTAGTGAATATACATGGAATATGAATTACATTCATATATTTATAGACAAATTAATATGAATATACATTCAGACGTTATATTAATACAATATATATTCATATATTATACAAGTATATATATATTTAAACAAAGACAGAACCATTTCAGTAGGACAGATTCTGTCCTGGTTTGGAGCAAACTGTTTTGAATGGTATTATGGAGATAGGAGATTCTGGGATTTGGACCTCACTGTGTCGGATAGCAGGAGGAAGAGACACATATTTTTGATGCCATCTCTCTTTACTTAAAGGGCATATTGTGTGGTGTTTGATTTTCAGTGTCTGAAGGAACTTGCTCATGCAGAGTTTTGATAATTGGCTTTCAGTCTATACATACATTGATTGTATGTTCTTTGAGAGGGAAAGGGTAATAGAATGACTTTAATCCCAGAGCGGTCACAGGGGTTTCGAATAGATATTTTGAACTTAAGCTCAGGATAAAAAAATTATAGAGGTAATGTAGGTTAATTAAAGAATACATTTTATGCATGTTCACAGGAGTTTGTACAGGATATTCCAACAAGCAAAGTATTGTGCTATTTGAGAAGTTAAAGATTGTCTTGTGTAGTTGCTTTTATAGTAACAAACTAGGTTTTATAAGTGTGGCTAAGGAAGAACTATGCTAGAAGTTAAATTTTAAGGGATTTATTGCAACAGTGACAATGTTCACCTGACTTAAAAGTCTTTCTGCAGTGAAGTTGTTTGACAGTAAGAAGATATTCCTGCTGTCTCTTGTTTTCCATTCTTTTCTTGTGCTGTGATGCTTTACTGAACTGGTAGTTGTCCCACTATGAGTGAACATTTATGTGGTGGTGCACGCTCCATCATACACCTAATCCAACCCACCAAAACAAAATAAAATCTTAAACTAGGTTAGTTCTAGGCTTGCAGTGTGGCCTCAGAGGTGGTTGTGCTAAGCAGCTTGGGGCACACTGTGCATCAGCTTGCACAGTTATGCTGTATTTGGTGTTGCTGCAATATACATTATATCATGAAACAAAAATCTTACTGAAATAAGACTCTAGATGATATTTGAAACAGTATTTCTGTTATAACAGTATACTGTGTTTGTGTATAACAACATATTATAGAAAGGCTACTCGAAACCTCAAAATGGAGTTTATACTGCATCAATTTACTTAGAGAAAATATATTAGTTAATTTAATGGAATAATTGGCATAGGAAGAAAGTTTTCAGAGCCCTTGTGTTGGCCCAAATGTATTTTGAAAAAACTGTTTATTTTGAAATGATTTGATTTTGTTGAATTTCAGGTTCACAGAACAATGACAGTAAAAGACAGTTTCTTCTAGAACGGTTGCTGGATGCAGTTAAACAGGTGAGAAATCCAATACACATTTCTGTAGTATCCTTACTCAGAGCTGTCAGTACTACCAGGAACTGTCTGCTCTTGGTTAACATTTTGGAGTAGCAGCTTTTTTCTTTGCACTAGGATTTAGGGAATGGTTGAAGTATATGTGAAGCTGTGATTCATTTATTTATGTCTTCATTTTGCATCAACATGAAGTTCAGCAAGTAGAATTTTAGTGGCTGGATTCAATTTAGGAGATCTTGGGAGACAAAAGAATGCCTCAGGAGTAAGCCAATGATAGGTTTTATAAAGAATGATTCTTCTGTAATTGTAGTTCTGGGCTGAATAGGAGCTATGTTTGGTTTTGTGGGTGTGCTTTTAAAACTCAAAAATAGTAATTTCCACTCAAATTTCAATTTAGTGAAGGACCTGCAGGTGTGTTGCTCTGACAGGATGTATTTGAACTGCAGGAGTAGCCCATGAATGAAACGTGTTGCTGTAGAGCACTTTTTGGTTGCAGGCTATTGGTATTTGCCAATGCTTTATTTTGTACTGCTTCCTTTTTTTGTTATGGCTTTGTTTCTTATGTGGAAAAAGTTCAGAAAATTGAATTAATTTAGTGTAACAAAAATTTCTTAAAATCTGTTTATTGCAGTGTCAAATACGATTTGGAGGAAGAAAAGAAATTGCTTCAGACTCTGATAGCAGGTAAAACAGTCTAAGAAACTTTTAACATGCTTAGATTATGCATCATAATGACATAAAATGGGGCATAAAATATTTGACGGGCTTAAAAAATTACATTTCATGAAAGGTAGGTGATCTGAAGCTGAAATAACATGACTAACAACCACTCTAGCAGGTGAGGATGATTTCTCAAATTGGCTACCAATGCTTCTGAATGTAATCTGTGCCCCAGCTTTCCATCATTGTGGTGAAACTGAGGGTATAAATAGATTATCCTGCTTGCAAATAATGAGATTACTGCATACAAGGGGTCTTTCACTGCTCATAAGATAATGCTACACTTTACGTTCCATATTTAGAGATCTGGAATAAATTTTGCTATATAGAAACATAATTGATTGCTCTTTTCATATGTTTTCTTTAAAAATTCTGTTGCAGAGTGACTTGTTTGTGTGCTCAGTTTGAAGCTGTGTTGCAGCACGGCCTGAGGAGGAGCAGAGGACTGGCATTGACAGCAGCAGCAATCAAACAGGCAGCAGGTTTCTCCAGTAAAACTGAAACAGGTAAGTTGTTAATTGTTACTATGCTGTTTTAATTAGTTTATGTGTTCAGTCAAGTGATACAAGTTCTAATAGAAGTTTTAAGCATTGCTTGAACTGCAGACTGTAGGTAGGATAGTACTTGGCAGTGTGTTGTAGCTGTAGCAGTGAAAATGACTATTTTTTTCTTATAGTTTAACTTTCATACCAAGTTTCTCTAGAAATTTTGGTGTTAGGAAATCTGCACTTCCTACAGTTACATCATGTATAGTGGCAAATTTATTCTGAATTCTGGCAGAGATAAATGTTGTGTAATTGTGCTGTTAAGTTTTTACAACAACGTTTTTGTTCATAACCATGTCTTACTCCACTCTTTAACTGACATACTCTGTTGCATCAGATGTGTTTAGCTTTGAAGTATTGATGTTATTTTAGAAAGAAAGCTTATATTACTTGTGTTGCTTGCGTTGGTTTTTACTATTTTCTCCACATTTAAAGAAAATATTCCTTTATTTTTCTCTCCACCTTCATGTTTGTAGTGATTTTTTAATCAAAATGTTTGAAGATTGACCTACAATATTTTGGTTGTGAAGTTTGACATACAATATTTTTTTTTTGCTTGATCAGGGTACACATAATGGTAAGAGTTTCTTTTTGACTTTTGATACTCAGTCAAGTTTAACATGTTACACTTTTAACTCCACTTAGTGGAGTTTTGGGTTTTGGTGGGTTTTTGTTAAAATGTATTCAGTGATGTTGCACTTTGACCTGCAGCTGTAACTTCCAGTGACACCGGACAGCTGCATATAATGGGTATTACATGGACACAAAATGCGTAGTTTGATATAATGATGTTTTTAAATTGCTTCAGCAATGGACTTGTTTCCTGTGGCAGACAGGGAGAAATGTTGAGTCTTGGGTGCTGACCTTCCTGCTGATCGATTAGAGTCTCCAGGCTTTTTTGGGGAGGTAAAGTAGCCATGCTCTTTAGAGAAGTCAGTGAGTTTTCCATATTTGCCTCTTTTACTTAGTAACGGGCAAAATTTAGTGGATGCTAAATGAACAAGTGAGACAAATTCAGCTGTTTACACCATCTTTACAGATTTTTCAGCTCTTCAGTGTGCTTTTTTCTTCCTTGTGTGTATTTGTAATTGGGGATTGGATACTCTATGGTCTCTTTCAGGTGGTTTCCGTCTCTGTAGTAGGCAGTGGTTTGGTTATCTGCAATTGTGAGTCTTATGCTTTGGTGCAGGGAATGTTCTTCCCTGTTTTGCTCTTCCTGACTTATGCAAATAGTGTGTCTTTAAATTTGAAGGTATTGCATATCATTCTTATGATTGCTCTCCTGTCTGCTGTTAAGGTCGAGAGTGTCTGAAATTTTTGATCCTCTCTGTTAGTGGTCAGAAGTACAAAGGTGCATCTCTGATTTTTGGGGAACTTAATAATGATTTAGCTACATGATTGTGTGTATGTGTGTCTGACTTGGGGGCTTGTCAGTGAGATGATGTGGAGGAAGAAGAGAAAGTCAGGGAAGTTATCTATAATTGGGAATGGCAAGAAGAAGAGATCATTATTTGTACTCCTGAGGAAGACTAAGCAACATGTGGAAGGTCAAGAATAAAACATGTCTGCTTTGCAGCAAATAAAATGCTGCACAGTGACTTCTTTTTTGTTTGTTTTTAATGGAAATGCAGGCTCTCCTGCATTTATCTTTACAAATTACAGCTTGGGTTTGTTATGGTTTTGGGTTTTTTTGGTTTGTGTTTTTTGTTTTTTGCTTCATTTCCCTGAAAGCAGTTGCAAAGTACTTCTGTATTTATATCACTTTCAGGCACATGTGTTTGGTATGACTTATATCCTGTTCTCTCTAACGTAATCACAGGTGTCATTTTTTTTTTATTAGCACAGTGGAATATTGCTGTTGAGGCTATAAATTCAGACTTTGACAATTGAAAAATAAAATTTTTCAGCAGTGGTTTTTGTTTGACATTTACAGATCCTTCATGACAAACTGTACTTAGTGATGGCCAAACTATACCATATAGTAATTCGTTTAAGTCTTACAGATGAATTTTTTTTGTTTTCACCCTGAGAAAATGGTAAAGACGTAAATTGTGATGAATATGTCCCTAAAATATGTTCTTAGTTAGAAATGGGAATATGGCAAATACCAGATGTTTTGTTGTACATGTACAATTACTGATGTAGATTTTTGTGACCTCCATTTGAGAAATTTGAGGCAACTGCAAAAAACTTCCCAAAATTTGGAGACAGGGCAAGGAAAGTATTTTAGTGCAAAGAGGAATTGTTGCCTTTTAAATGCAACACTTTCGGTTTTTTAAAGTTAACATGACTTTGTCCTTTACATATGTGCCATTGTACATATGTTCTGGAGCCATTCCTTTGGATGTAGCTTCTAACATTTCAAAATCAGCAATCAGAGAAGTTCTAAGGAATTTTTTTTCTTTGCATAGTCCCAGCTGAACATGTGAACCTGTCCTGTGGTTGAAATAGTTGCTTAAGTGTGCTATTAAATGTGAATTCTATATAAAAGCATAAGATTGAATCCTTTAATTTGTGTGTTCGACTTTTTCAATGAAGTGAAAAGTTCTAAGTGCTGAAATAGCCAAAGTTCTGCAGAAATAAATAACCTATTTAACAGGGGGGTTGCACCAGAATGGTAAATGATTCACCTTTGTCCCAAGTTATAGTGTTACCTGTTTGTTTTCTAAATTTACATGTAAATGTATTCAGGCATGAGCTTAGTGGTTTTCTTAGTTGAGTTGTTGTTATTATGAATTTGTTATTAAATTGCAGAGCCAGTGTTTTGGTATTATGTGAAGGAGGTGCTGAACAGACACGAGCTGCAGCGCTTTTACTCGCTGAGGGCCATCACCACGGACATTGGCAGGGGCCGTGCGTGGCTGCGCTGTGCCTTAAACGAGCATTCACTGGAACGATACGTTCATATGCTGCTTGCAGACAAGAATCGCCTCAGGTACTGCTTCTGACACCTTTGTAACGTGGGAAATGTGTTGGCAAATGAGGAGCCCGGACAACCAACTGAAAGCCACAGCTGAATAATTCACCATACTAATTGCTGTGCTGGTCCAGTCGCTGAACTTGTTGCTTTTGTTCATCTTTTTGAATTTTTGGCAGCCATTAAGACAGTGGCTTATGCCTATATCAGCATGTGACCTGAAACTAGTTTCATTCTGCCACATGAAAATATATGCTTTTACCCTCGTCTTTCCTAAGTTTCCTTTACATCCCCTTTCCTAACTCCCTTCAACAGTTTTCCTCACTGAAACATTGACCCCCATGCTTGGAGGTGTCCCTCCATTAGAATAGTACACAACTGCAGCCTTGATCTGACCAGTTCATCAGTGCCAATTGCCTGTTGCCCTTTGGAGATGCTCACCCTGTAATTGCAAAGTTCCAGCAGGGAAGCAATGGGGACCTGCTCCTGCAGATCCCTTGGAAGTTGTTTGGTAACAGTTTGGGAACCTTTTGTTACAGTTACTGAGAGTGACTTGCATTGCAAAATCCTGAAGTACTTTGCAGGCGCAAAATGCACTTAAGTTCGTGAACTGAGTCCTACCTTTTTCCTCATACATGTTCAGCTCCTGTTCTTTTTTGAAAATTTGAGGTGTTCTCCTCTTTTGGTTGATAACTGTTGAGCTTGATCGAATCCAGTGAATTCACCAGAAAGCCATTCTTTCCATTTGCATTGATTGATGGATGTACTGGATAAGATTATTGCCAGAACTGAGCTTGTTAGTTCCTCCTTTTTATTTTGTTCCAGTTTTCTGTGGCTTTCTTGCAAGATAGATTTTGATATAAAATAAAATAGAGACAAATGAAACAATAAAGGAAAAATCTGAAAACCATTGTGAGGAAATTAGTGACTTGGATTGCTATGTCACTAATTACTCTCATGCTTGTAGCAATACTTGCACAGTGTCAGGATTATCGATACACTTTACACTGTAATGGAATTTCTAAACAGGCTTATTCCAGAATCCGTTGGTATAATCTGACTTAATTTTTTGTTTTCTTGGTTTTCAGTGGTAGAATGTTACTATAGGACTGCATGTGGTTTTTTTTTTTCCTTTCAAATTATAGTGTCTTCTATGAAGACTGGTCTTTTATGATGGATGAAGAACGTTCTAGTATGATCCCTACAATGGCAGCTGGTAAGACTTCTCTGAACTCTTACTGTTCTTGGAAAACTACTGCATTTTGGGATGTTATATCTATCTCTGGTTGTGAGGAGCTTCTCTAAAACACTCTGTTTATGTGGAGAATGTGTCAGAGACACAGTCAGGGTGAATTGTCAAGGTATTATGCCAGTTTATGCTATGAATTGATGGATTGTTAAAATCCTGGATCTGGCCTCCCTAAAGTTCAAAAGTCCTTCACATAAATATTTTAACTCTTCAACAGTCAAGGCTAAAACTAGTGCAATTTAGAGAAAACAAAATGGATTATTCCTGACTAGAAAAAAGTAACAATAGAATTTTATAGTAAGATCCAAATTATAGGTAAATACAGATGAGAGTAGCAATAAGGAATGATTACAAGTAATTTACAGGAGTTTTTGCTAATAGGATATAGGTCCCAACAAATACTAAAGTTGCAGTGAAATGGCTTTAAATAAAAGGTTATAAATAAACGAGTTAACAGTACTTATTGCTTATTTAATGTACAGCTGAACAGCCATCAAGATGAATTCAGAACTGATTGCATCAGCTTGAACATAATCTAAAAAAGAATGCATGGTGCATGAAGGAATAAGAATTCATGCATGGAGAACTGTGGGAAATTTTTGGGAAAAGTATTTTACATGTCATAGCTTTGTTAATCTTTAGAGTCTGTGTCTTTAGCTTTTGTGTGAAGCATAAAGTGCGTTTTTGGTCTCTTTTTTCCCCTTTCTTATGTCTGAAGGTCTGAATTCCATCCTTTTTGCAATCAACATTGACAATAAGGATTTAAATGGGCAGAGCAAATGCACACCCACAGTGTCTGATTTGTTAAAGGAATCCACCCAAAATGTAACTTCATTGTTGAAGGAATCCACGCAGGGTGTAAGCAGCCTCCTTCGGGAGATCACTGCATCCTCTGCTGTCTCCATTCTCATCAAACCTGACCCAGACACCGACCCCCTTCCTGTTTTGCCAAGGAATGTAAATGCTGGTATGTAAAAGCTTTTATGCAATGTTAGTGGCATTCAGAAGCTTAAAAAATATTCAAGAGTGTTTAAATAACTTTTTAATGTAAATTTAATGCAATATTGTAGAACAGAAATCTTAAGTGTGTGCTACCCATACAAACTAGTTGAGTGTGTAGTAAAAAATATGAAATTTTTAGAACTACTGGTGTAAATACTGGATAATAACTGTGTATTTTAGCTTTCTTGCATTACTGTGAGAGGGAAGCTAAACTATCTCACTGGTAGTGCTTTGCTTTTGACCTTAATTTCAATTTCTTATTCATGAGATTATGCTTTGCAGTTTGTGATGTAATGATTTTTCATTTCTAATGTGTCTTGCTGTGGCACTTTACGAGTCAGAAATACACTGCCATATATGTGTTTTTATATATCAGGTAAAAATCTTGACTTGGAATCTTCTTGAAGTAGGGCCCCTGTTTGCAATCTGAATTCCTATGCAAAGTGGATAATTGCCAAAATGAAAATTTACTCATATCTCCCTTTACCTTTAAATGTCTTAGTGTTATAACCAACTCGGAGGATCTTAGTTACCAACAAAGACCCAAAGTCTTAATCTCTTATAATTTGAAAATAGTTAAGCAAAATGTGATTTTTATTATATATTTTCATTTCCAAAAAAAGCAACAGAATATTTTATTATCTTTGTTTCCGGAAGTTCAGCTGAAAGACTGTTTTGTTTTGTAATGGTACAAAGCTGCAGGAAGACTTATGTGCTTTTCAATTAAGAAGCAAGGTTTTAATTCAGGCATTAAATTGTTTTGATTATGAGAAAAAGCAAAAACCCTGCATGTAAATTGTATCTGGTAGGAATGAAAGTTGAGATAAAACCTGGGTTTTATTTGTGTTTTAAAATAGACTTTGTCTCAAAACACGTTTTTTAAAACAAACTTGTGGTAAAACTCTTGTTGTTTAGCACTTAAATGAGATTAAAACTGTAGATGATACTTGACTTGAGATAACTTTGTTAGTATCGAATAGGCTTGCAAGATGAAGCAAGAGAATAATTGACCATATACTGCATATGACTACAACATAATGTATGTTATGTGTACACAGTACATAGAATGTGCAACTTACAGTAAAATGTCACTTAAAAAAATGGGTTTGTTCAAATGCAATTATATGTGGAATGTTAGAGCAAGTCAGATGTTTTCATTAAAGTCTGTTCTTTGTTGGAATTCTCTTTGCAAGCAGAATGGGTTTTAACATCCTCTTAAAAGTATGTTAGTGTGTTTTGTGGGTATATAACAGCTGGACTTGAATTAAACAAAACAGTTTAGTCCCACTGTGAGTTGTTTTGGTGAGTAAATTTCTGGTATTTCTTAGAGTTCTTCAACTTTGCATTTGGCTTCATGTGCACAGAAGCTCTGGTGAGAATAGGTACCAATTTAAAAATAAGTGCTGTCACTGAATAGGTCTGATGTAATCAGAGGATTTCAGTGTACTTCTAGACTAAGAGCTAATTAGCTGAGGGAGGGAGCAAGTCTAATTTCTTTTTCTGGAAACTGACTGTTCAATTTTTAGAGTATAGACAGAGCTAACTTTATTTGATTGCAAGTTGTGGATTTTGTTCATGTGGTTTGTTCTCTTTAATTTTTTCTCTCTGAAAGTGTTTAATGTTTCCTCTGTTGGGTGGGAATGCTCTGGGTGTATTCCCTGGGAGAAAGGGACAGGAAGGCTAACTTTTTATTTTAAATTAAATTCCATGAGTTTGTTGAACTTTTTTTCCCCATTTCCAATTGAATCATGTTACGAATGTGCCTCCAAAATGTCTTCTAAAATCTGAATTATATAAGGCAGATAAAACAGTGTGGTAATTAAAGATTTAGAAGCTCATGTGTATGGAAAGATAATGAATGCCTTGTAGATCTAAGTGGTTTTTTCTTTACTGAAATCATTTAGTACGTGAGCTCTTTTAAGGTAAAAGCAGGTTTACTATGTTGTTTCTCTCTTCTGAAGTACATAAACTTTGTATTGCTACTAGATTTGAGATATAAAAAAGATCGAAAAAAGAAGAAGAGGGTGACCAATATTATCTCATTTGACGAAGAGGAAGATGAGCAAAATTTGGGGGATTCCACGAAGACACTGATTGCAGGAGAAAGTTCAGAGGAGAGTGTAGACAGATCCTCAGTTGTTGCATTATCCTCATCTGAAAGCAATCTTGGAAAAAATCTGAACGGGAATGAAAGTAACAATTCGTGGAAGAGCAATTCATTCACTCATTCTCTCATGAATGGAGAGTGTGAGTACCAGAAGCTGGATGTGAAGAGCATTGATGATGAAGATGCAGATGAGGATGAGCTGTATGGAAAAACATTAGGAAATAAAGGCACAGAAGGTCAAACTGAAGCTTCTGAAAAGTAAGTAATGGTACAGGGACTAGTGGGAAACTTTCCATGCTTCTAATCTGCCCTTCCCTTTCCTTCACGGGTACTGCCAAATTCATGTGTTGAACCGAACTATACCTTTTTCTCTTGGTTT
>JAWWEU010000034.1:7453444-7463760 GCA_035583155.1 Acropternis orthonyx | reverse complement strand
CTGATCTTTTTTTGTTCATTTTCATTGTTTGAACTATTTGGACCACTGAGGTGATGATATTTTGCTTTGAAGTTGCACTGAAATCCAAAATTTTGAGATTCAGTTTTCTCATTCTCCTTGAAGCTCTCAGTTGTTAAAATTGTTGCATGATATAGCCAGGCTATCATTGTGGCCTACTTGATGTCTCTCTATTCTTAGTATGATATCAATTTTATTTTGGCTTTACTATAAAAATGTTTATTTCAAACAGAGTAAGCCGGTTACGTCAGAAGAGGTAGTTAAACAAGACAAAACAAAGAGAGAAAGAATAATTTAAAATACTGATATGCTTGCTTTATTTCTGACAAATAATTTGGAGAAAAAGGCAAGCAGTGTTTGTGTCTTCTGCTTTGGAATGTCTGATATTTAATGATTTAATGTATAGCTGGTCAAGAAATTGGCAGGCAGATTGAAATAAAGATTTTTTTTTTTGTAGTGGTATCTCTGAAAGAAATATATGCATTATGAACATGGATATTGACTATATAAATAGATTGTCTTGTTTGTTTGTTTGAAATCTAGGACCCATGAAATAGTCACATGCAATTCTCAGATATGCAGCTGCACTCCTCTGCAGGTCCTGAATGATGACTCAGATGTTCTGTTTCCTGTCAGTGCTGTTGGCTCTTACTCCCAAGCAGGTTGGTATTTTAATTCACAGAATTCCGACAACCTTTATAACGGAGTTTCTAATATGGGACAATGGTAAGAAATAATGGGATTGTAAGGACAAAGGAGATACTGCACAGTTGGGATAGAAAATTCAATGAACATTTATTCTAGTTCTGAATCAGACTTCTCCATTTGAGTTGTTATTTAGTTGAGGAGTTTTGTTGGGATTGAACTGTGTTCTTATATGGTATTTTATTAAAAGTTTAAGATGGTTGACTAGAAGGTATCCATATTCATTTTCTAGGTATCACTAAGCCAGGAGGAAGTTGCAAGTGTGTTTGAGAACCTGAGTTCAAATTAATCTTGACAGATTGGAGAGCAGCTGGGAGTAGTTCAGTAGAAGCTGTTACCTGTTTATTTACAGAATAAGGATGACCGAGTAGGAAATACTTTTTCAGAAAAGGATATGGGAATCATAGAATTATTTGGGTTGGGAAGGGATCTTCATGGATCTTTTAGTCTGAGATTGGCTTTCTGAGCTGAGAGCACCCGTTGCCAGCTTGTAACTAATTTTTCGTCTGCCAGTGTCCTCAAATCCTTTCCTGCAGGTCACAAGCTGGTGGGAATTAGCAGTGCTGTGCTAGTGAGAGTGTCAGTTGTACATTGATGCTGCATTGGCTCTGATGTGGCCTCAGCTGCAGTATTGTGTGCAGTTTGAGGTACTGCACTTCAGCAGTGCTGTGGGCCATTTAAAGCAAGCAGTAAAAATGGTCAAAGGAATGGAAAAGAAGACCTGGTGCTTTTCCAGTATCTTTATTGGTATCAAAAGCAAATAAAAAATTTCTACCCACCTTCCCTTCTCCTCCCCTGGTATTTTGGTAGCTGTTCATAAAGCATTGCTTTTATAAAACTTTGGGTACGCTCACTTTTTTAATGACTGTTTAAAGACTTCTCAGTGGCATTAAATAATGTTTTCACTGTAAAATATTGAGTACTTTTCACATATACGTTATATATACCAAGAGTTTAAATGAATTGTTAATTGAGGGCCTGTGAAAAAGTGTAGTTCAGTTCTGTGAATTCAGTGATAAAAATGTGAATCATAAAATAATGCTGTACTGCCCTCTGCTGTATTTTAAAACGTACCTTCTAAGAAATGGCAATGGTTCAAAATGAAAATATAAAGTACATTTTCATTTTTTATTTGTGCTGCCACACTTTTCAGTTTATGAAGGAATGGATTTAGAAGACATTGTGTAGTTTGTGGCATCGTGTTCTCTTGAATTTTATATGGAAACTGCCAGAGAGCATTCACAGGTTGAAATCTGGAATGCAAGTAACTGTTCCTGTCTATGGGAGGGTTGTGTGTGGGACAACTTGCAGTTGTTGTGGGTGTCGTCAGTGGATGTCATGAGGCATCAGGAGTGTGAGCTGGGGGTTTGCAGCTGAAATCAAGAGTCAGGAGTCTAAGCCAAGACTTTACTGGAGACAGATGACCAAAGAGGACAACAGTAAATGTAACGGGCTTACTTTTATTGAGAAGGTAACAAAGACCCTTGTTTCATCTTGCTTCATCTCAGAACTGTTTTGAATATAATGCTTGGGCTACTAGAGCTGATCAACAGGCCTATTCAGATCCCTCTGGCACAGCACACAAGTATTTCCAGTTCTCCTTCTGTGCCTCTCTGTGATAACCCCTCTGGTCCATCATGCAGACCGGAGCTATCCAGCACTGGGCTGGTGGACGGGATCTTTGTCAGCTGTAGGAAACAGCCACGTGGGTTCTGCTGATGTCCTGATTTCAGCTCTTGGTGCTGGCCCTGGGCTCTTGTGGACAGCGTGGAGCTGACAGGGGGCAGCCAGGGCTACACTAAATGGCCCACCCTGCAGCCCAGAGGGATGCACATGGATATAGTCACCCTCTCGTCAGCCAGACTGACAATTTGATGAGATTGAAAGCTGCCTTAGGCAGTTGTTTGCTTGACTTTGGAAGTTACACTTGTGCTATAGATGAATGGTATCAGAAGGAACGTACATTAGCTTATTCTGAGGACAGCTCAGCCCCGTAACTGGCAAGCTCATTATTATTTATGTCATCATTTTTGTTAAAACAAGCTTAAATATCTCTTGTAAAAGATAGAGTTTAACCCAATATTTTGGTTTATAGGTCTTAATACAGATAAATAGCATGACATATATGTTTGAAATAGATTATAGCTTAATCTGTAGTGCTCTGTGTTAATATCTATGTTTTCAGTGTTAGTCTATTGCAGTGCTCCAGGGATGTGTCAGGGCATATCATATCTCCATGTAAGTAGAAATGAGAAAGCCTCAGTCAAAATTCAGTTGCTTGGAACAAAAATGGAGTATGCATTTTAGGAACTGAGCTTCAGTAAACTCCACAGCTTCAAAAATGAATTTCCTTGCCCATAGTCTTTCTGACATAATTCTAATTCCCACTAACTTTTTTTCTAGAATTCTTGCTTTTTAAATCTGTCCTATTTAAGCTCATGATTTTAGAATTGTCTTATAGTAACTTTGTAACCCTTACATAGTGAGATGCAGAAAACATGAATAAAATATGATTTTTGTTTCTTTCCATCTGAACTTCCTTAATGTCAGGCCCAGTGATGTGTGTATTTTGATCCCGACAGTTGTGGATCTGCGGACAGATGCGTATTATTCATGCTTTTTAAACAATGGCTCATCTGTCTGATTCCTGATGTTTACTACATGGACATAAGGAGCCAGAGTAAAGCCATGGTGCTCTGTTGGGAATACATAAGGGACTGGTGTCTTTGCAAGGTTTCACGTGCTGGGGAGTAACCACAAATTCTTCTCCTGCAAGTCACAGACAGATCTGTAATGAGTATCAGGTGCCCTGTGATAGTTAAACTCCTGCGGCTTGCAAAAATAACATCAGTAAGAAGTCTCTTAGCTTTGCAACACTGTTAGTGTAAAATGTGCATATAAAATATGGTTTAGGAATTGTACAATACTAAATTTTTTGATGATGGCTGTGTTCCTAAGAGGCTTTACAATCCTGCTGGCATTCTCCAACTCTGGAGAAGGAATTTAAAGTGTTCAAAACTTTAGTAAAGATGAGTATTTCTATTAAAAAATGTAGCTACCTTCATCTGGATTTGTTTATGTTTTATTTTTTTTAAGGACTGTAAACTCAAGAAAACTAATGCTTGTGCATTCTACTTTAGATAACTTGGAGAATGGAGAGGGACATGACCATGTTGTTCACCCGGTAGAACTGGTTCCAAGAAGATCTGATCTCCCTTACAGGTATGTGTCAAGTGTTTTTCTTAAAAGAAAAACTTCACCTTGTAGCTGGCAACTTATTGTTACCTAATGCAGCCAGTACTGAAAAACCAGCTACCCCTTGGGATACTTCTGCAAATGTTTGGAAAGATGAATGCAAAAAACCTGCACTTCCCTTTTTGCCTGGTTTCATATGTTGAGCTTCTCCTAATTGTCTTGAAGAAGTCACGTTGTCATGTCAAATAACCGACAGACTTGGCCTTCTGGTTTTGAGAATAAGTTGTATTTTGGGGTTTTTAATGTAATTTTTTTGTTGCTTAATTCTCCATGGCTTGTTAATTTTGAATTTCTTGTGTGTGTGTTCTTAAATGAGGCTCACAGGCTTAAAGGATAGTTAAACATAAGTTGATTAAATGTGAGTGAATAGGACGACAATTCTAGTTTCTGGAATGTTGTTTTTCTTAAGGTTTGAATTCAGGATTTTGTTTTCATTTATTAATTACACTGTACTTTTATGACTAGAGTGGAAATCAGTCCTCCAGCTCAAGTGAATACTTTAAGCAGTATGTTGCCTTCAGCCACCGTGCCAGAATCCATGACCATTAGTAAGTACTTCCTCGATGTATCTAGGTTGGTGGAAATAACTTTGAAAGTCCTGTAATTCTTTCTACTTTTATTTCTGTAAATCTGCTTAGAGAGGCACAGAGCACTTCATTTCTAATGTGCTGATTTTTGTATTGGCAGATGCCAGGTTAGGGTTCATTGCAACTAATGTGTTTTTATAGTAGATGTGGCTTCAGAAATTAAATGAAAAATAATGATTTAATTTGATTAACATCTTTAAATCTCTGCAAGCTCTGAAAACACTAGTGCTTGGTTCTGGTGTGGTCTTATTTTGCCTGCTTTCATTAATGCCCTAGTCAGAAAAAAGCAAACAAGCCTGGAAGTCTTTCTGTGTACACTCAGTCTGTGGTTTTGATATGAAAATCTGCTCCAAACATAAATATGGACTTTCATATGCAAAAACTTTAGTTAAGATTAAGGTGGAGAACAGTCATATTTTCAGTGGTATTCGGAGTAGAACTCGACAGGATAAAGTAGGCTTTGCTGTAGAAATAGATTAATAGAAGCACAGGCAGTTTGTTTACCCCATCTTTAATCTATTTTCTTGTAGAACAAAGACTTAGTCCAAGCATGTCATCCAGTATGTGTTGATGCTCCTCACTGTACAGAATGTTCTGTAACTGAACTGGCTCTGTTCCTAAAGCTCTTGGGTGTGTGTTTGTCTGTGCCTTATGAATTTAAATATGTACAAGTTTGAAGTTATGACATTTGGGAAGTTAGAAGTGATGCAGCCAAGATTCTTTACTGAAATTGAATCATGAAATCAAAAAATGGATGAATCCCTAAGATATTTTAATCTTGTTTTCTTAAGTCATGTTCAAATGCTGTCTGGGTCAACCTGTGTTAAAGGAGGTAGACCGTGCATTTTCACTGGGCAAGGTTTCAGGCTCTGGCATTGGTCTGAGCTTTACAAAGCTGAAAAATCTGTTCTTGAAAAGTACTTTGTGAGCTGGGAAGCTGGTTTGAGACTTGTGACACAATTGAAGGTGTAGATGGAATTACTGTTATTAGTTACTGTGGTACGCTGGCCACTAGGTATTCTCTGCTGATGTTACTACTACAGTATCCTTCTTTTCTTTAATTTTTATTTTATTTTTCACTTCTAGAGTTTCAATGGGACATTTTCTGGTGTTCCTGCACTCTGTTGGTTCTGTTGTTTTGTAGGTGTCAGGTACCAGCAGGGGCCGCAGTTGGTCTCCTTCAGTTGCTCAATTAGTTCCGAGGTGTAGGTAAGAGAGCTGTAAAATAGAAAGAAAATCTTGTCATTTTCAATTCTTGATACTTAGCAATTTGTAAATGAAATGAAAACACTGGATCAACAGAAGCATGCACACTATCATTAGTTTCCCATTTCAGAGAAGGCTTTGGTGGAAGAAAGAGGGAGGGGAAGCATTTCAAAACCATCTATAAAGCCAGTAGGAAGCTTAGTAAATAATCTAATCACAATTATAATCAAAATTCAGATGACTATACATTTGTACCATTAGTCAATACCTTTATAATAACTGATCTCAGATCTGTTCAATAAAAATACTTATTTCAAGTTTGTTGTTATTGTTTGCAGAGTCTTTGTACAGGAGGAATTCAGTGCTGTGACAAAGTCAAACACTGAAGCTCTTTTTCTCCATTGCAATTAGCAGAAGAATTATTAAATGGTGAGGCTGATAGCTTGGTTGCATAGCAACTGATTCTAACACATCAGGCAAGAAAAATGGAATGCAGTAGTGCAGTGAGAAAAGCTGTGAGGTCTCCAGTGACTGGATTTTTGTGCTTCTTACTTCTGAAGACAAAGCCTGAAATGAATTTTTTTAAGTTTAATTCTTTTCCTGCTTCCTTTCCAACTGACTAGTATAGTACTAATCTTTTCCTGCTTCTTTTGATGTGCAGGCTAGAAAATTATATGGTGAGAAGCTATAATTTAAAATTTCTGCCATTTTGAATTCTTTTCCAGAATTCATGTACCATCCATTTGAAAGGTATAGATTAACTTAGCTGCAGATACAGCTCAGAAAATGCTGATACTCCTTAAGAGAAATCCCAATCCACAGAGTCAGTTTCACTGTGTATGTTAGACATCACTTGAAAACTAGCCCTACTTATGTCTTGGAACCAATTTTATGAAGAGTTAAATTTGTCAGAAGTTTTATATATGTATATCTACTCTATTACGTAATTTTCAGCAGAGTTGTATTTGTCTTATCATATTTGAATCACAGACATCTTTGTCTGTCCTGAGTGTTGGCATTGGAAGATTGTATTTTCAGCATTGTTCTGGTGAAGAACAATTTGTCCTACCAACACCAGTCTTCCCATTTTGTTTTTGCAGTGGAAAAGAAAAAAGTTTCAAAACTTTCATTTTTAGAAGGATGCTACTTGTGCCCTCCTTTACAAAGTACTTCTATTACAGTGCTGTTTTTAGTAAATAATGGGTAATTTAGTTTTTTCCCTATAATTTTCTTCAGGTTTTAATGTTGGGCTTAACCACAAAGGTTAGCGAAGGTTGTAGCTTTGTACGTAATTCCATATTTTTTCATATATTCTTGAGAAAGCCCCTGTTTTTTCACAATCACTGAAGAACTTTACTGAATAATCAAACCTACACATTGTATTTTTGTTCTGGTTGTGTAAGTCAGTAGGGTGTATGTTTTTGTACTTTCTGTGTCCTCTAAATAGCTTCTGACCTATTCTGTCACCTGATTGTCACTGGTCACTGGCAGGTACTAAATTTTCATGGCTTCTATGAAAGCACAGCTGTGGAAAAGGGTGTTTGTATTTTGTCAGTGATCTTACAGACTTATTTCTGGTCAGGACCCTCCTATGCAGTACAAGGCCAACACTGGATTGTCTAATTTGTTTCCTACTAAAATTTGCCCTATGAATAGTGACATGACAGGATAATATTTACAGGATTTTCTGAGCACTAAATAGAGAGTTAACAGCCAGTGTTCCTGCAGGCAGCTTAGGGAGCAGAAAGCTCTACATGCCTTTAAAGGTCAAACTTCTGATTTAAGATGTAACTAGTCTGCTGAAAGTTTTGTTTGTCTCTGAAAATATCTGTGTAAATTTACACTCATGAAAATAAAAAAAAAATCATTCCTGTAGACTGCTCCCAGCCCACCCTGATATTCTGTGTGCAGGATTGCAGAGGAGTTCTGCATGACCTTGTGTACTCTGAGAGATGATTTCACTCACAGCTCACTCTTCATAACAGGTGATTGCAAATCATACTTATCCACTCTCGGGCTAAACAGCAGAGTTGTGAAACTTATGACTTTTCTGGAGATTGCTGGAAAATTGACAGGTGCTTCTTAAAGCATTATATATTTTGTGCTCTGAATGTGACCTTATAAAGGCTTTATAGCAGCCAGATTTTGCATGTAGTATGAAATTGAATTAAAAAATGTTTTAGAGCAAATATTTGCTTTATGAGTAAATAGATACTGTGGATTAATTTCAACCATAAAAGAAGATTTTCAGTGTTTGAAGAGTGAGGTTTAATATGAAAAATGTAATTCCTTGATTTATATGTTGGGGTTTTTTTAAAGACAGACATGGTTTGGAATTACGGGTTTGCACACAGGAATCCTTTTTTCAAGAAATTTCTTCAAAAATATCTCTTAGGGTTACATAATATGAAAGACTTCACTAGTTTTCTTCTATCTGTCTTTTCAGACTCTGATTATCACTTCATTTTTAGATATGTTGGTGTTGAACACTGATCCTTAGTAGCATATCACTTTTCATTAATGGTATTTGACAGAACATAAATGGCCTATCAAGCACAAAGCAATTCCAAAGTAGGACATAAAGTCTAACATCAAACACTTCGATGAAGTAGGAATACTTGGCCATCATCCCACTGTTTTATTAAAAAAAAAGAAGAAAACAGAAGAGGGGGGAGAAAGAGTGAGGCTGCGAAGTCTAGGAGTCAGAAAATGCCAGATTTATGGTTACTGCTACAACCCTGACATTTTTTTTTAAATTTATTCCTTTTTCTAACCCACACAATGTATGAGACGTAAGTCTGCTGGAAAAATTAGGTTATGATCATACACTTCTCTTGGAGGCAAGGCAACAGCCAGACAAAGGCTGATGGACTGTGGATGTTCTGTCAGGTTTGAAGTGAACCTGCCTGGGTGTGTGACACTGGATTTACTTTGTTTGCATTCTGCTGCCTGCTCTGACATGCTGCTGGAATTTGTCAAGGAGAGTAAGTGAAAGAAAGAACTTAAAATTTTTGGAAGTTCTGAGTGTTATACCTAAATTAAATAGAATGATGTCATTTTAGTTATATTCAGTTTCTTACATCAAAAGATAATGAAGTTAAAGTTTCTCTTTTTTTTTTTTTTTCTTGGTAACTTTTTGTTATTTAGTTACACTAATAATGCTTTACTCTTTTGTATTTATTGTGGATGGAGAGGTTAAAGAAGTGTTGGTGATAAACTGTATAATCCTTGTGTTTGTTTTGAGCAATTATAGAAAACATTACTCCTTAATACTCCTCACTCCAGGAAGAAACAACACAAGTATAACCCTTGAGCAATCCTGCTGCATGGGCAGGCCCAGGCTGTGCCAGCCTCCTGGGAACTCAGGTCTCTTAGCCCAGACCAGTGGTGCCTTTTCAGCTTTCCTCCACATCTCCACTGCTATCTGTAATTGAACTAAATTAGCAAGGAATACTGAGTATGAGGTGTGTTTTCTTGTGTGGTCCTAAATTAAGCATTGATTTTTGTGTTATATGTGATAATGAAATCTGGAGTTCCTGCTTTTTTGTGTCTCTATAGTATTGTCGATTCCATAACTCTCAGGAAAATGAGGCAAGTGGAAATAGAAAAGCATTTTAACACCTATTTCAAGTGGTTTTTTTCTTCTTTTTTGCAAACCATGGTCTTTGACAGAATCATGCTTTTGTGCTCTGCTTGTGCGTGTGTGTGTGTGTGGAAGAGGGGACGGAGCGAAGATGGGACTTCAGGTCTCCACTCATACAGAAGATTCTGGATGCAATAAGGAAAAGAAGATTAAGTTATTAGGCAAATTAAGGTTAAAATTTGAATAGGCTAGTAAAATTGGAAAAATGGAGACAATTTATAATAGCTTCACTGTTTAAATGTTAGTAGATCAGTACACATTGAAACCCTGAGTATGCACACAGGTAATTATTGCAGAATAGGCACCCAGTACTTGTCTGAGCAGCAACAGCTTTAATTTAGTCAGCTAAAAACACAGTAGCAGCTGTTGATTGTGCATTATCCCATTTTAACGACACACTTGAAATATTTAAAATACCAGTGGCTTGATGTTTTCTTGAGAGGATTCTGAATTTAACTTTCTAGTTCAGGATCTTTATTTTGTTATAGAGTGTTACTGTCCTGAAAGCTTTCAGTGGATCCTTTTGCTTGTGTTGTACATTTGTACAATGCTTGAACAGTTAGTGGATCATTCTGTTTTCCTCATCCTTAGAGCAATTTTTTGTTTCACAGGTAGGCTGATGGACTGTGGTCCATTTTGACAATGTTACATGTTGTATTTTCAGGACTGTTACAACCCACCAATTGTCCTATGCCAAGAAGTCCCACCAACAAACCACAAAAATACCTCAAAATCCCCAACCTTTCAAGTCTGCCCTCATTGTGACTGAAGTAACAGTGTGTTGAGTTTCATTATCACAAAGTTTGATATTTTATAGTTGAATATAATACTCAAATCTCAGAATATAGGGGTTGGTTGGTTGTTTTTTTTGGTCCTTCCACCTACCCCCCCCTTCCCTGCCC
>JAWWEU010000034.1:7434918-7453344 GCA_035583155.1 Acropternis orthonyx | reverse complement strand
AAATAGTGGTGAAAATAATGGAGCACAGCATATTTTGTCATATATACTCTTTCAATTCTAAGTTTTTCTGCAATTCCTGTGTAAATTACAGTGATTACCTGGTCACTTCAATGCAATGTGAACTTTACTCTTGCCCAAGATGGTATTCCACCTTTTATTCCTCATTATTAGTAACTAAGAAGGTGTTCTGCCTTGACTGCTTTCTGCTGTGTGTCCTGTGCCAGCAACAGCATTAAACTCACCAGTAAGATCACTTGGCACCTGCTTGTCTGAAAAGGAAAAGAAATACACCCCTAATTTGGAGCTGGGTCAGTTCCTGCCAGGACAGTGTGTGTGGAATTACCAGTGCCACAATAAGGGAGGTGGTGGCAATGATGGAAAAGGCAACTGGAATGTCCTTTTTGCTGAAAGCACAGCCATAGGAGGACTGGTTAAAATACAAATGTAATTGCAGCTTTGGTTTTGAAGATGAGAAAGCAGAAGCTTCCAGATTTTTTTTAATGTGTTCTAGTATTTAATACCCACAGATTTCACTTTTGGCTTTTCTGCAGAATTTGGATTGGTTTTCCTTCTTTATTTTTTTGTTCTTTGAGAGTTGCATGGAGAACCCAAAAAAGATTTTCTTACTGTAGAAAAAGAATTATTCTTTCTATGCTGAGTTAATGAAGTGCAAAATCCCTCTAATGACCTACTGAAATGTTTCTTGCTAATGTCAATTAGTCCTTAAGCTGTAATATGGATAATATGAAATGAGCAGAGAAATAATCATCTGCTTTCTTCATGGCCAAAGAAGCAAAAATGTTTTAGAAAAAATCTAGCATGGAGAAACTTGGATTGAGGAAAAAACCCTACTGAATCCTGCAGGCCTGCAATGGTGGAGTTCACCTGCAGATTGCCAATGCCAGACTGGAACTGTGGTGTCTGCAGCACTGACTGATACATGTGATTGACACAAATCCTTCATGCTTTGTCCTCTACTAGAGTTTGGCAGGCTTTGTCTGGTCCACAGGACAGTGTTAAGTGTTTTTTTTATTGGGCAGAAATGTCTGTAACTGTAGAAAATATTAAGAAAGATATGGGTAAATCAGTGAACTGAATGTAAAGGGGAGAAAGAGTTGTCCACTGGCTTTGCTTGCTTGAAGAAATCAAGTAATACCAGTTCTCTTGGAATGTTTTCTGTAAAAGCACACAAAATTTTTTTACATCTACATTGAATACTTGCAGAATAGAGTTGGCTGGTTTATTATATATAAACATGGGAGCATTTAATTTAATTTTTGGGAGGGATATTTTAATATAATTGTGCCCTTGTAGCACTCATAAAATTATTGATTAACGTATGTGAAATTGTTAATGAAAGTGTTGGAAAAGATCTAGTTTAGGAAGACATATATCCATCCTAATGATTGCTAGAAGCCACTGAAATCTCTGCATTTTACTTCATGTATTTATGCAAGATCTGGAAGTCAAAGTCTGTTGTAGATTAGATGATTAAGTCCTAGTCTTTTCCTGTAAATTTATAGTAAGTTGTAGTGGTAATTTGTACAGTTATAAGGTAAAACCTCAGGACTCCAGGTGAGGCACTACTTTGAGCTGGCACTTTTCTGTATAGTATTTGCCTGTTCTGGTATCATGTTAAACATAACACTCAAGAAATCTTAAAAAATTTCTAAAATTCTGTCATGTGGGTTTTTCAAAACTCTCTTTCTGCACTGAATGACAGAAAGTATTTTTAAGATGTTTTTAAACAGTAGAAAGGTTTTTATAGGAAATACAAGACTGAGAAATCCCCTCATCTTTAAGACTGAGCTTGAGAACTGCCATGAAGAAGCAGTGATATTCTCTCTGCTCCCATCTCCCTTGATGGTAGTATTTCCTGTGCCAGAGTTTATAGCAAGGAAAAGAAGCAATTTGAAGAAGCTGAACGAGTAACAGTGTCTGTCATTAATATGCACAGAGTGAAAAGGTGCGTTCTGCAATACATCTGTGATTAAAACAAACCAGCTGCACCCAGGGCACACTTGTAAACATTGGTATTAAAGCCAGATGCCGACTCATTTGGTTGGATCAATACTTCTAATATGGTGCTAAATAGCACCGTTTCTGAAAGATTGCTCAAATTAGTGATGAGATTTAGAGCATTTTTATGTGCTCTGCTGAATAGCAAATGGTGTTGGCATCATCTGAAGTGTGTTGTCTGTGTGCATGACTTCTAGGTCTGAAATGAGCAGAAGTGCACACAGAAACTGAATCTTTTTTATTCCTTCTCTTTAGATGAACTTCGTCAAGCTATCGTGGCCATGATGAATAGGAAGGACGAACTGGAAGAGCAGAACAGGTAGTTTTCTTTTTTTAAGTCAAGAGGGACTGTAATTTTTTAAAAATCTGTTCTTTAATGTAAGGTGTTATTTACGTGAACCTGTATATATATAATCTTTATGTGAAGTTATACATAATCTTTGTATAATCTTTTTGTTGATTATATTACTTTTTTGTGAAAAGTAAACTAATACTTCACTATTTAAGTGTTGATACTGAAAGTAATGTTTTCAGGTTGACTTTTTCCATTTAGTTTAATTACAGGTAACTCTGTATTTTGGGAACTTTTGCAGTTGTAGTTTTTTCAAACCCAAAACTTACAGCTGAAAGATTCTGAAGACAACTTTCCAATTCAGCAAAAGTTTGTCTTTATAAAAATCCTTGGAAAATTTCTTCTTTTCCCCTTCTGGTGAAGAGCTGATGTAGAGTGGCTTGGAATGTAGTGCTGGAGGTGGCTTTCATTTGTGAATGTCTTTATGTTCACTCGGGGCCAGATGACAATGTAAATGTAAAAATGATCAGTCTCTTACTTAAAATGCCATCAAACCTACTTTATATTTATTTAGTTTATTGAAACACATAATTAGATGAATGAAAGTACAAATGTATTCAATGTTTTCTTAGGGCTATTTTGGTAAATTACATTTTCCTGTAGGTGCTTGGGGGTTTCTTTAATGACGAGACTACCAACTGATCCTATTTTCCTGCCTCCTCTTCTTCCTACTCCCATATTTGCAAGTTATTGCCCCATTCAGCTTTTTGGTTTTTTGGCAGAAGGACCAGGATGCGTTGGGTTTTTCCATTATGCATCGTGCTGACCTTTGCTATCTCATCAAAGGCTTTACAGAGGTCTGTGGCAGAGACAAGAGCCCTATCTGTCTCTTGCTAGTAAATATATTGCTTCTAGATTATTCTTTACATGTATGGACTTGCACTGAAGCCCTGAATACAGATTATAAGTTTTTTTTTATTATAAATTCTTTCTGCATGGTGATACCATAAATCCTGTAATAGGTTGTGTGTTGGGCGTGTTGATAAGAATGTAATTCAAAATAATAGTAAGCTTTTACAACTCTTCAGATTGGGTCTATTTCCTTGTAGCTTTTCATATCTTTGTGTAATCAAATCAGGTGAATTTATTACATTGAATAATGAAATGTGAGGATTACATTAATGGTGTCATTCAGGCAACCTACTCTGATTCCTAGAATGTATTCTAATTACTAAGTAGTGTTTGTAGGGTTCAAAACAGAGGCTGTTGCCTTCTTGCAGATCTCTGCGCAATCTGCTGGATGCAGAGATGGAGCACTCTGCAGCACTGAGGCAGGAGATGGACAACTGGAGAAGGAAGGTAGCAGAGCAGGAAGAGCGACATGCCACCAAAGTCCAAGCCTTGGCACGGTAAGAAGCTCTGGAAAGGTCTCCAAAAGTAACTGCAGTGGAACAAGGGAATAAAAATAATCTGCATACAAGAAAAATGATTTTCAAGAACTTCAGTTTTCAGACGAACCAAAGTGACTTAGTCCTAAAAATCCCATAGACTTTAGTTAAATTTAAGATGAAAAAATAAGCTTTGGAAGATTTTCTGACAAATTTAGTGAGTCTGTGGTTTTTGTTCTGTCAGGTGATAACAGTAAGTGAGAGTTAAAATATAAGTGAAGCTACTGTTACAGCACCAGAGGAAAGAATCTTAGGGAGCTGAACTTAAGACAACATCAAGTTTAATTTTAAACAGTAATTAGACTGATATGAGGATTTCTTCATATGTGTAAAGGAAACATAAGGAGACT
The DNA here is from genome assembly GCA_035583155.1 of Acropternis orthonyx. Lineage (NCBI taxonomy): Eukaryota > Metazoa > Chordata > Aves > Passeriformes > Rhinocryptidae > Acropternis > Acropternis orthonyx. Next base: position 7,449,235 of record JAWWEU010000034.1, on the reverse strand, counting down.
TTTATCTCATGTGTCTATTTTGCCTAATTCTACCCCTTCTTTTTTTTTAATTCATTTTTATTTGATTTGATATTTGGGAGATTATTGCTATAGCTGTCTGCCCAATCTTGGAACAAATTACAACATCAAGGTGCTGGGGTTTTTTATCATTCTATTTGCTATGTGATTTTCTTAATGTTGTTAAAGCACTTTCCGCGAACAGCATTTTCCAAGCCTGAAGTCTGATAAAGCTTTTAAATCTAAGAGGGCATGGAGGGAAACAAAAGCACCCTGCCAGTGTCTGTTGTGACTAGACTGATATTTCTGTCCTGAAATAAGGAAATACTGATTCTGGTAGTGGAAATGGCTGCTTTGGTGCATTTATAAAACAGGTTTGTTGTTTGTTTGTTACTTTATGTGGTGTGGTGGTTTTGTGTGATTTTTTTTTTTTTTCTTGTTCTTTTTTCTTTCCCTCCCAAAACACACAAGCTGGATTGTTGGCATTGTAGCTGTCAGATCTGGAGCCAGTGTGAACTTGTTTTGGAAACTGTTTCATTAGTTCATAGTGTTTCCTTTGGTAGGTGTTTTATCTGGTACCACACTGAGGTCAGTATGGGGACCCCTCTGCTCCCAGCAAGTTCTTACTCCAGTCAGTAGAAATTGTGCTGAGTGGTCCTAGTGTCAGTTGAATTGAGGAGGAGTATTTGTGTCTTTATTGCTTTCAGTTATGCAACATATGTCAGTGCCAGCTGCTGCTGACACAGATACCCGTCTGTATGTACCCTCAGGTGTGTAAGCAGTAAAGAATGGATTATCCATCCTCTTCAGTGACACTTCCATCTGATCTGTCTTTCTCCTGTTCGATTACTTAAGCATGACTTTATTTGCCTTGAGCTGATGCTTTTTGCTTTAGTCCTCTTGGCAGGTTTTCATGGCTGACCATCATGAGTGACAGTTGTTGCCAAACTTTATTAGCAAACAAGTACCAATTTCTGAAGTGGGGCAGCTGTTTTCCCCTCACTCTAGGAAGGTCAGCTGTAACAGGTTACTCAGGACTGTTTCCATCCAGGCTTTGAACATCCCCACAGATGTAAACCCCCCAGCCCCCTTGGGCAGTGTTGCTGGCAGTGACTCCTTGCAGTGCTGTCCCTAATTCTGTGCAAGCTGCTGGTGCCTTTCTTTGCCACAGCGGTGTGTTGCTGGCTCGCGGTCAGCTGCTTGTACCCTGGGACTCTCCATGGAGCTGTTTCCCAGCATGTGTTTCTCCCCAAATGCAGGACTCTGTGTTTCCCTTTACTGAACTTCATGGAATTTTTGTGAGTGCAGTTCTCCAGCCTGTCCCAGTCCCTCTGAATGGCAGCACACCCACCCTGTCTATCAGCTGCTCCACAGTTTTTGCTGAGGGTGCACTCTGGCCCAGCATCCAGGTCACTGATGAAGGTTAAACAACACTGGCCTTCAGCCTGACTTCATGCCACAGCTGTGCTGAGAGAATTGCAACCCTCCCCTTGTCTAAATGTGATTCAGCCTGAGAGAATTGCAACCTTCCCCTTGTCTAAATGTGATTCAGCCTAGGAAAGGCTTTTGAAGGTAAATGCTGCTGTAATAGTTTGATTTTCTTACAATTCTAAATAATCTCTAGAGTAACCTGTGATATGTAAGATCTTGGGAATGATTCACATGTATAGTAAACAAACCCGTGCCAAGAGTTAAATAAGAACAGTAATCTGTGCCTTGTCCCAGACAGAAGTGTTTTTCTGCGTGCACGGGCAGAGTGCTCAGTGTCAGTTGTAAAGTGCCACAGCTGAGATTCCTGTAAGCTTTTTCTTGCATAGCAGAACGAGTATTTGAAAATGATGAATACCAAAAAAAAGGTATGTAGAACACTACTAATTCTGCTTTTGATGACACATCAAACCAAACTACTCACTTGGAGGGAGGGAGGGAGAGATATAGGTGAGTTTGACATTCATGTGCTGTAAGGCAGTAGAGACAATGCAAATACTTCAGTATTTAATATTCACGTTTCAGGTTATAGGAATTGTATTTTCATATTTCTTTGACTCGCTTCCCCCACAGTTTTAGAATTTGCAGTGACATATGGGTGAATCAGATATTTGTCATGCACATACCTTTTTAAAGAATAGATAAGGAGCTTTTATAACACGATCTGAAGGGATGATCGCTTAGACTAACTAGTTATTTTTAAACAAGTTTATGTGATTTCTTTCATTGCTACAGAGACTGGGTATGTTGTGTTGATTGCTCTTCTGAAACTCAGTTTGCCTTGTCATGTGATAAAAACAGCGTTGGAGCTGCTTAGGTACAACAAATTCTTGTGTCACCAGTTACTTTGGATTTGGGAGGCATTTCTTTAGTGATTCATTACAACTCATTTTATAGCATACTAACATAAGAAACTTTGCATATAGTTATTTTAGAATATAGGTTTTTCTTCTAACTTTTTGTTGTGGTTCACTTTGTACGCTGTAGGTGACGGTACTGCAATAGTAAGGGTGGTAAAATTTTTTAATAAATAATATTTTAAACTGGGATGTTGGTCAAACTGAATCATCTAGAACTTGAAGTAACAAAAAAGTTTGAAATTGCTTTGTGTGGGCTGCATGGTAGAGTAGGTAAGAGGAAACTAAGCTTCACATATTTAGAAGTAGTGAAATCTCACAGTTTATACTGAAAACAATTGATCACATGACCAGAATAGAAAATTTTGCTCAGTTGTAAAATTCTGAATATTTTAAGGCAAGGGAGATCATTCAGTAAGAATCTGACTGTTGTGATTTGATGAATGAATATTTTTCACATTATGAGAGTTGATATTTATGTGTGTCCCCAAAGCTCTCTTGAAGAATTTGACATCAATATATTCCTGAAGGCTTTGAGAACATAAATTTCAGTGACACCTCAGGCAATGCTGAAATGTCGGCTTCTGGATAGCTGCAGTTACTCAGCTGGTCTCCTGGACTCTCCAAAGAGTCTCTGGTCTCCTAGACAAAATGCTACTTACTGAGAGAAATTCTTCCAAGTTTCTGAAGTTCTCTTTGAAAAATGGAAAAAATCTTGGGTCATTTCAGTTTCCAGTAGGGGCAATCTCATTCTTTCATGTGAAAAGTTTGAATAGCTCTTTCATAACAGTTATTATATTCTTTCAAAAGGAGCAGTCTTAGTGTTCAGCCTATTTCCTAGTCTTCTAATAGAATAGACTCAACAGACTCTGTAGTATTATGTTGTCAGCTGGTTTTTTTGTGGGCTTTCTTTTTTCTTTTATCCTCATCAATGAACCTTTCTCAAATTCATGGACATATTGTGCCAGTGGCTTCTTGGCAATACTGAAGGTTTTTAATTGAGATTCCTCTTTCTGTATGGAATGCTATTACATCCCTTTGCAAGGCAAAGAAATGTATTGAAGTGGACTGTGAAATTGGATAACCTCAGATTGCATATTCTTAGACTATATTCAGCAACGTTGGAGGAAAGCATGTTACAAAGGACAGGCTTTGTAGTAAGAAAAGTAGATAGAGAAGATGAAAATGCACTGTGTAGGAAATGGGGGATGAGAATTTGGCTGTGCTTTGTCTTACACTTTTTTGGTACCTTCTGTTTATGAGATAATGTGTTTCAGTGATGTGTTTATGTGGTCCTGGAAAACTAGCTTTACAAGTGCTCTTCTGTTGTTGTATTATTAATGTGTAATTTATTTTTCCCCTATCATGGTGACACAACTTAGGTAAAGCTTATTATAACAGATAGTATGTTTGTTTCCATTGAAAAGGGCTTTCATCTATTTTGAGAAAACAACAATATTTATTTATTCTGTTCTTTTTATGAACAGAGAAAATGAGGTGCTAAAAGTGCAACTTAAGAAGTATGTAGGAGCTGTCCAGATGCTTAGAAGAGAAGGTCAAACAGTGGAAGGTAAGGATAAAATATCCATGCACAGTGTTTGTTTTTCTGGATGCTGCCATTGGGAGTATGTTGGAGGCATAGAGGTAGGAACTCAGTGATGGAGTGACTCCTGGACCTGTAGAGAAACCAAAAATGAAAGCACCCAGTGAACAGGCAGGCTGATCTACAAGAGACTTTCTGGTTTTCATTTCAATTGGTCCTGCAAGGGATGTTTTCAGACAACCAGCCACCCAGCTCTGTGCAGGCCCTGGTCTTTATGCAGCTCGGGGCTCCTGCTTCCCTGTGCTGCCCACTGCGACAGGAGCTCTCCCCCTTGGACTGTGCCAGCATCTGGAAAGAGAACACTTCTGTTTCCATGAGAACTGCCCCATGGTCATCTCTCACTGGGCTATTTGCTGTTGTGTGAGTAGTTTTGTAATGCAGATTGATAGCAAACAATAGAACGTTTTGCGATGGAATACTGTCAACTTACTGCTGAGCAGAAACAACGAGGAAGTCTCTGGTTTCCTCCCTGAATCTTCCCCAAAACAAATGAAATCATTTACATGAAACTGGGCGTAGCAAGGGATAATTTATAAGACCTATTTATCTCTTCCAACTGTTCTGGAGTAGTATCTCCCAATAGTGTGAATAACATACTTGATGTATTTTCCTTTTGAGAAAAAATACTGATGTAGATTTTTATACTTATTTTTACAGAGAATTTTCTGGTAGATGAGGTGATCTTACTTTTTTCGATAAGAAACTTTCCAGAAAAAGCTGTCAGGTGAAAATTTAGTTTAAACAATAATCTGTGAATTACTGTGATATTGGAGCTTAAAAATAATTATTTTGAGGAGAGAAAATTTAGTATCTCTTATTTTGGAGATCAGTATGTTTGAAATAGGCTCTGCACTGAGCAGTAATGAGCAGGTTTTATATCTGAGAGATAAGGAGTTATCAGCTGACTCCCTGTTTTTCTTGTGGTCTGTGGTAGAAGTGCCCATGACCAGCTGAATTGGAGTCTGGATTCTGAATCCTCTCCTGGTGGGACCTGTATTTGCACTGACTACAAGAAGGTGTTTTGGGAGACGAGATGGCTTTTCAGAAATTGGCACCATCTGTCTAATGCTTTTTTAATTGTGAATATTGTGATCATATAAGTGGCTATGTGAATGAATACTACTGCTCTTAAGGGCTACTCAGCTGTACTTCTCTGTAGTTTCAAAGCTTCATTCATCCTTAAAAGGGTATCTGTTAAGTGAGAGCACATGTTTTTACTTCCGACATTGCTGGAGCGTAGTGATTCATATTAAGAATTATTCACGAAAACCATCGCTTAGGCTTCTTATAATAGCAGAAATTTATCCTTCATTAAATAGTGACAGTTTCTATGATGAGAGTAATTATAGGAAAAGGAAAAAAAAAAAGTATTCCTAGGCTAGCTATATTCCACCATGCTAAAATTATGCAAATGAGTGAGAGATAAGAATAGAAACTGAGTGGGATGGTCAGATTTTATAGATGAAAAAGGGGGATGGAACAGTACCAACATTTCTAAAAATGAACACATGTATGCTTTATGCTCAGAGGATATTTAATCAATCCACAGTAATTTTTCTGTAATATTTATCATTGGTGACCAGAATAAATTTCAGCTACATGCACTGTTTGTAATAATTTTTCTTACAGTCTAACTTCACACGCTGTGTTTTTATAAAACTAAAATTTTTTTCTTAGCTGCCATTGAAGGTTTAGGTGAAATTTTAGTAGTACTGAGGCCTCTGACTCAAAGAACTTAAACATGTAAATAATCCCTGAGAAATAACTGCAAAAAAGGGGAATGAAACAAAACAAGTGTTTTCTTTTACCAGGTTCATAAACTATTGCACCCATAGTTCATATACATAATAAGTAATTTTGATGATAATTAATCTTCTTCCAAATGGTATCAACACAAAAGCCTGGAATGCATTGTGCATTTTAGGACACTTTGTTTTTAGATTTTCTGTGAAACTATTTTGAAGAAGTCGATATAAATTGAGCTTCTGCTGTTATTTTTATCAATGCAAATAGCGAAGGCTCTTCATGTTTTCTACAATAATCAGATAAAATGCTATTGAGTATGGCTTTTAAATAGTTTCCTAAAATAATAAATGAAACTCAGCATGATACTTTGCCTTGTGGTGACTTAAAAAAGCCAAAAATCCCCACTCAGCAAACATGATTATAAATAAATTGCCCAAGAGTCAGAACTGAGTTGAGTTCAAAATACCATATCAGCTTTCAAAATGAGTGATCACTGCTGTGGACTGAGCAGTTTGATATTGGTATTTAAATATTTAATAAATGAGCATCTTGATTTCTCAGCCATCAGCAGGATTTTTCAAACCTGCTTAGATAGAATATTATTTATATAAAAATGCTGATCTTGGAAGTTTGTCTGAAGAACTTCAAGCAATATTTACAAGAAAAAGACCTTAAAATAGCTTTCAAATTCACTTAAATAATAATAAACTTCTGAATGCATATATTCTTCCTGAAAGCAAAAATCAGTTTTCAGGCTCAAGAGTATTTAGTCATGTGAATTCTATCTGTCTTATAGTGGTTATATATATAGTTTGGATTTTGAAAAACAGTGAAAGCATTTGTTGAACTTCTCTTTTATTAGGGCTTGTTTACTTTCATGTGCTCACTTGTTTTCCTAGAAATTCATGATCTAGGAGGAAAAGTTGAATTGGACTTTGTGTAACTTGGAGAAGAGTTACTTAGAATAGGCCTTTAAAGTGATTATCAAACACATGAATGATAGCTGGGAACAGGAATAGAATAAACTGTATTTTTCATTCAGTGCAGGTAAAAGAAGTAATGGGCTTACATGGCAGGTGAAGGAAGTTTGATTAGCTATCAAGACAACCTTTATGAGAAGAATACTTAAATTTAAATAGATTGTGCAGGGAAGCATGATATCTCCATTATTGGAGGTTTTTAGGAATAAATTAGACAACTAACTGTCAGGAATGGAATAACTACAGCTGATTCTGCTTTGCACAGGGCCACAAAATACTGGATGTGGTATGAAATGTCCATTCTCAGCCCTGTTTTCTGTAATTTCTGTGATATGTAAGCACTCTGTGCAAGTAATACGAAATTATATTTTGGAAGCCAAGTAGAAAAAAGGCTTAAAAGGAAGCACAGCCTTAGCTTGAAAATACTTTAGGCAGGAATTACAGTTACTACCTACATATATTACACAGCTCTAATCCCAGAACTGCCAAATGCTTTTAGTTTCCATTTTTTCTAGTAAGAGTATCAGTGTAAATATTACTCCCAAAAAAGCTCCCTGCAGGATTTGTGTTTTAGTACTTCCAATACTGTTTAATATTGCATTCTATTCTGATGCTTTTAATAACTGTTTCTTATAGAGCTATTACTTCTAAACAAGATGTCTGAGAAGTTTATGGCATTTAACATTTTAATTTGATGTATCTATTTGTTTTAGTTCTACCAAACATTTGGAGCACTGATGGTGAATTTACTATTCCAGAGCAAAAGCAAGTAGAAAACAATGAGGAACTAGCCAGCTCCTATGAAAGAAAATTGATCGAGGTAAAGTTTGTACTGCACAAATTTAATGGAGTCAGAATTGTAATACAACATTTGAAGCTTAGTTTCTTTTGTTATTTTTCTCCTCTGCAATGTAAAAGATGTCTGACCTTTTTTCCTTCAAAAAATAAAAGAAAAAAGATCAAATTTTCATGCTTCTGCAGTTAAAATTTCTTCATTCAAGGCATATTTAAAGCAATTCAGATTATTAAAAGTACTTTTCCTAACAGGGGTACGGTTTTATGCTTTGATATTAAAATGAAGGTTTTAATAGATAAACAAGTTCCTTAAGGTTAACTGGTGGTGGTGGTGGAAGCATCACAGACAGTACGTTTCAGGTTGTGTGTAAGGTACAGTATGTAATTACAGGCATTGCTGTGTTGGCACTTGAGCTTTATTTAAAATGAGGACATACTGAAATCAGTAGCTTTTTCTGTGCTTTCCTGCTGGTTTCTGATTGCCAAACCATGTTTCATTTTTGTATTGTTTATTTAATGCTGCAGTACAGAAATGTGTGATGGAAGCCACTAATTCTGTTGATATGGCCAAGCTAGAAACGTTCTTAATGCACGATTTACTTTTAAGACTAATGTAAAATTCATTAAAGAAAAAAGAAAGATAGATTAGGGTTTCATACTAAATTTAAATTCAAATTATTTTCAAGACAAAAGTAATGAAATTTAATATCTAATACCCATATCTCCTATTAAATATTAAAAGAACATTTTTATAAAAAGTAAAACAATTCTCTATGTCTTTCTCTTGCCCAAAATACTCCAAAATTGGGTACCCAAATTAAGTGATTAACATGAAGAGGACTAGAAATGCAGGTCATGCATCAAAGAGATTAATACAGTTCTTCTAAAACATTCATACTTGGTTATCCTTTTCTCATAGGACCATGTGAAACTAATTCTCTCCTTAATGCACACCTGACTCCTTTCCTCTGTTCTGTACCTATCAAAAGAATACCTTAATTAAGAACACAGGTAAAATCTCTTTGAGCTTTGAAAGCCTCCTTAGTTCTGCCAAGTTTGTTCTGCATGTTCAGGGGTTTGTTGCTGACACTTCTGAGTTTGTGGCAGACAAACTCTTGGAACAGTCCTTCTTTAAAGGTCTTAGCAAGGCACACAGCCTTGGTATTAAATTAGTTGTGTTTGAAGCCAGTGTATAAAACAGGTCTTAAATTAGTAAATTGGTCAGCACTTTGTGGAATCGTAAGCCCTTCTGTGGCTTTTATCAGTGAAACTGTTACTGAAATACAGTGAGATGGAGTTTCATTTGGCCAGGGAAGTCTAGGCTCTTAAAGCGTGTTTTCTGATGTGGACAGGAACAAATCTGAATGAGTGTTTATTTGTACTTTCATTTTTTGCTTCAAACGTATTGTTATGGAGAAAAACAACTGTGAAGATGATTGAAGTCCCAGTAGGGAAATTTATTGCTTAAGCTTCAGTATGGATTGAATAAAGGAAGATGTGATGACATAAAATGTAACTGAAAGGATAGCATTATAAGGAGATCTCTGTGTTGTTTTTAGCAGACTTCGATGCAGGAAAAATTAAAGGAACCTAAATTAATATTGTTATTCAGAAGTGTACCTGGTCACTCCTTTGGGTTTGCTGTGATGGTAATGCATTTTGCTTTGACAAGGAAAAGGACTGAAGTCACATAATTACTAATAAGTGATACCTGGCAATTTGTCCTTTTGATAATACATAACAAGTGATTTGCTGTTTTATTTGCTGTTCAATTTCCTTTTTATTATTTAACTTTGTGAGGGAGACATAAATTTTTGTATTCCTTCTAGTGCTTTGAGAGAGTTGTTGAATTTACATATTAATTGAGTCTGCAAGTAGAAAGTTATTTCAAGGACATCCAAATTAGACCGAGAGAAGAGTCACATACTGTATCAGATAGTCTGAATTCTGTTCTTATGATAGAGACAGGCACTGAAAAGTCAAACATGATTTCAGATGTGTAAACTACAGAGTTTTGTATCCATTCACAATTTTGTATATTGATTTTGATAACCAGTCAACCAGCTATTATATCAGTATTATGGTTCTTCTCTGTGCGTTTCCAACTAGTAGTATTCTCTGTCTTTTTGTATGTGAAATGCAAGGAAGTTCTGTCTCCCAGCCCAGGCTCTGTGTAATTAACAGTGACCTATTAATATTAACCAGAATTAGACAGAGACTTATTCTTAAATGCTACACCTCTCACTTTAAATTGGAATTAGTGGTTAAGCTAGTATGGAACATAATTTGTCTGGAGTTAATGGCATTATATTAGTATTTTCTCTAGTATAAAGTTGGCTTAGTTTAGTTCCTTTTTGCACGTGTGATGAATTCCTGGATTTGAAGGGCTCCCTCTAATGTAAAATGAAATTGGAAAAGAATACTTGAAGTTCACCTGGGGAAATTTTTTTTATTTTTAATCAATGTTGTCAGATCCTGCCTTGTCAAATTGAAGCTTCTTTTTTCTGGTTGCTTTGATTTGTAAATGATACAGGTTGTGTGGAACAAAGCACAAAATTAAAAGTGAGCACTAAATTAAACTGAATAACTGCGTTATTTTGGGGAACTTCCCTGGGGAAGAGGGAGAAAGCAGAGTAATTCAAGAAAAGACGAGCATGAAATTCATAGATAGTAATGAACAGAAGGGAAACTATGAACTTTTAAGAGAGTTGGCAGTAGTCCAAGTTCCTGTGATACTGTTGAAAGTACTGGATTAATAATCATCTTATTCAGGTGTGTTTCTTATTGTTACCCTCTTGCCTTTGCTGTTCTCTGAGCTTTGGATGGTGATACCAGGAGGCATTTCAAGAGGTGCTGTAACTGAGAACGGGTATAACAGCGCTGGTGGCAGCCCCACTGGAGGGGTCAGCCAGTGACTGCTTCTGTTCCCTTCCAGCTACTGCAGACTTTACATCCTTGGTGTTCATCCAGCCCTTGTTACTCTCAGAAACATCCTGCACCACTTGGTGCTTTCTTACCTCAGAAATGGAGAGCACAGACACAGCCAGACTTGGTGTCCCAAGAGGCCACACGAGAGGCCGTGCTGTTCACCTGTGCACACTAACATGTAGCTGTGGCATTCAGGCTCCTCTGACCCTGATTTGCAGGGATGTGTGAACTTCCAGCTCCAGTCCTATTAAAACTCCAAGTCAGAGTGCCGAATACATCACTTACGAATTATTGGCAAAGTTTAATGCAGTTTGTGCATTTTGCATTACTCCCAATTCAGAATACTGTCGTTAGTTTGTACCTGTTGAGGGCTGTGTTCATCAAAGAATTAAACTGAGAACAAAAGTTAATGAGTCCTTTATTAGAATCAGTTGTCATAGGATCTCCCCTGACAGGAATAAAATTTGACATAGAATTCTGTTTGGTCCTGTTGAATTCAGTGTCGGAATTACATTTCAAGGCATGAGTCAAAATTATAATTATCTGTGTTCTTCATGGTCAGTTCAGGCTAAATCATTAGCAATGAGATGCACTGCTTGGAGAGTATGGCAAAATATGGTATCAATAAAATGTGATACACATGTAAGAAATTAGATAGTATGGGGTTTTTATTTTCCAGTTTAGAACATAATTACCTCTTGGCTTTGCTTTTCAGGTAGCTGAGATGCATGGGGAGCTGATCGAATTCAATGAGAGGCTGCACCGTGCGCTGATGGCTAAGGAAGCTCTGGTGTCCCAGATGAGACAAGAACTGATTGATCTGAGGGGGCCGGTGAGTGTTTGTTTGTGGCAGTGTAGAATACACAAGAAACAGATCTGTCAACAACACCTTACTTTGTATTTTTGCTAGTGTTTGATTCTTGTTTCTTTACAAAACTGTAAGTACTCACAATGGTGGTATGTTCACAATCCTTCCAAACAGTTTTGGTTTTCTTTTGTTGTTTCTCGGTAATAGTTTATATTGACATTTATAAAATTGAATGTTGAATTGTAATTTTGTTATAATATTATGCTTTGTTGATTGAAAACAGAATAACTAGTGTATGGGAATTGTTTCTGTGTTGTAAATATAGGTTCCTGGAGATTTGAGCCAAACATCTGAAGATCAAAGTTTGTCAGATTTTGAAATGTAAGTTTCATAATTCACAAATTTTTCTCTTCATACTATCTTTATTAGAAAGAAGAATATGCAAACAGGTTCAAGAATTTGCTTTTCCTATGTTATTTCCAAGAACTGAATTCTTGGCTGTGGTATTCCATTGTTGAAAAAGTATGGAGAGTTGCACAGTCTATGCCTAAGTGTAGTTTTAATAATGTTGAATGCAAGGAGTTTATATTTAGCTGAGCTTTGTGGACCAAAATGTTGAATTTGATGAAATGAATAATTTTTGTTTCATGTGTATTAACAAGTGTCAAATCCATGCTGTGAAAAAAGAAACAAACCCCACAAAACCTGCAGAAGGAATTGTTTCAATGCTCTGTTTCAGTTGGGTTAATTTTAGGGAACACTTTTAAATACAGCACGTATAAAGACTTCAGGCAGAACTCCAGTTTTTCTGGTACTTCATTTGAAATGTTAAGTTGCTTTGTTGATCACTTTGATCATTATCTGAATCATTGGATGTAGTTGCTTTGCAATTCATATACATAAATATGATTCCCTATTTTAAGTTTTTCTCTCTCCTCCTCAGATCAAATCGTGCTCTTATCAATGTTTGGATTCCCTCAGTCTTTCTGCGTGGAAAAGCTGCTAATGCATTCCATGTTTATCAGGTGAGTGATACATCTTAGCACAGATTTTGTGTAAAAGTTTCTGACTGAAATAGAATATTTTAGTAATTTAAGAGTCTCCATCTAGTTTCATTAGAGATCAGCTAATGAACAGGCAGCAGTAACTTCATATATATTCAACCATAGGATTGTGTTGATTATCCAGATAGCATATTTTGGGGGTTGACTTTTAGTAGTTTAATACTTTAAAAGCATGTTAATAACATGACTTCTTTGGTCAGGAAGTGCAACAATTCAATATTAATCAGTAATGCCTTCGTCAATGTGCATGTACATGTTTTGTTTCAATTTTGGGGATAGCAATGGTCAGAAAAGTTGCTTAACAGACAGGTGTGGTTTACTGTAGTAGCTCCCCTAAAAAAACCACTTTGAATAATGAAAAAAGTCTTCACTGTGTTACATTGAACGTGCTCATGGTGTGCTTTGCTTCAGTCAGGTCTGAATTTAGGGGCTTGTGCTTTGGCCTGACTTGCAGTTGAAGCATTGCCTTACTGAAGTTGAACCTTTATTAAGATGAGCCTTATACTGCTACTTGATTCCTGGATTTTTGGGTTCAACAATGACATCTTCCACAGATAGAATGGCAGGGCAAACTTTAAACACTCTTTACTATACTGTGCCAGGCTGTTTGTATTTCTTTATTTGTGGAGTATTAGCAGCTGCAAACTTTCTCCACTTTTGCTTCAGCCACATGTTGTTAGTTCTGAACAAAATTGCCGAAGCTTCTTAACATTCCTCTCACTCTGAATGATGGTTTTTGTAGAATTTTGAATCATTTATGAAGTGTTGGCAGACAGTTGAAAAATACAGGAAAACACCCACCTTTCGGGCAGTAAAAGACAATGAAAAATAAGACTTTAGGTAATGGAAAGAAAAGCTAACAGTATGGAACAGTTAGTAATTTGTTCAAAACCCTTGAATAATCCATCAAATTCAGAGGCACAAGTGTGTGTGTGGAAACCTAACTTGTTGACAGGAGTGATTATTTTTGTCTTTCTGGCTTTCACATATTCCTCCACTCTGCTGTCACTGGCTGCACTTCTCAACCCCAGACACCAGTCTGCCAACACAGGAATTCTTGAAGCATCAGCATCTCACCCCACCGCATCTCTGTTACTCTAATGATGTTGCAGTTCATGACCACTAGAAGAGCTCTGGTTTCTCCTGCTTGTTTCCCAGGTTGCTCTGTTTTATTCTTTCCATCCTGTGGGAGCAGGGAGGTTGGACCAGATGACCTGCTGTGGTCCCTTCCAACCCGACCCATTCTGTGAATTCTTTGAAGAACTTGGTGTATTTTTAATTTTACTTGTAACTTGGTATGAAATTTAGTTTCTAAAGAGTTCAGGACTCGTCATGCAGTTTGACTGAACATGACTATGTGAGTGGCCTCATGAAAGCCTGGCAAGTATGCACAGTTCACATATATCATGTGTGTTCTGCACATTGTTTTTCCAAAGGAAACACTGAGATAAAATCTAAGCTTCTCAGTTTGCAAGAGGTTCAGAACTTTATCCAAAATCTCCTGAAGTGAGTAGAGGGTTAGATGTACCACATCAATGGCAAACAAAGAACTTGTGATTGAAGGATAAGCCTGTTGAGGACAGGAAAAAAGGAATAAAAATATTGCAAGTTTCTAAAAGATTGGAAATTCTGGATCTACAAAAAGACAATTTTGAGAATTTTACTGTGTTCTTTATGTCTACGGTATAAACTCAATGTTAGACATTCATGGTGTGCAAAATTGGTTTTTTTGAAAAATGTGCAAGTTATTTTGAATGTGCTCTATTCATTATCTATTCACACTAGCAATTTACAGATATATGTAACGGGAAAAGTTAAATATAGCTATCCAGAACAGACAAAGAAAGTAGTAAGAGCAGTTTGTCTTTAATTACAGAAAAGCACAGGCTATTGTAGAATCTTCCTGGTGAACATCTGTGCATTTGCTGAATTTTGTCTTTTAATAGTTAAAAAAAGTGTTAGAGGGAGGGTTCTGAGAGCACGTTAGAACCGAAACTCAAACACCGTTGTGAGTGTAACTTAAGCAGTATTTTATTACAACAGGTGGCCAA
>JAWWEU010000034.1:7363676-7434818 GCA_035583155.1 Acropternis orthonyx | reverse complement strand
GCAGCATTGGAATTTCTCTCAAGGACAAAGTTTCTCCCTTTATCAGTGTTTTTCCCATAACTTGGTGAGGAAAGCATCATTTCCCACAGGTGGCTGGGCAAAACACAGACCAAAAATACCAGTATTTACACCAGTACGGATACAAAAAGCAAGCAAGGATTTCCTGTAGAAGTGACCTAAAGCTTCTGTAATTCTTATTAAACTTTGATCATTGTACCTGTTAAGATCTCTCCTTAGGGAAGAAAAGATTCATGGCATTTCTGCCAGTTTTTGATCTCAGTAACAGCAGTGTGACTGGGAGGAGTATCTGTCTGGCAAACAGCTTTGTTTTCTGCCCCTGTGCAAGTGAAATAAAGAAATTTTCTGAAGTAGACATACGCTCTGAGCATAGTACAAGGTGAAAAACTTGAAGTGGTTGCCACATCTCTGATCAATTACATAGTCATGTACTTGCTGAATATGTATTTATATATTTTGTAGCAACCAGGAAAGCATTAATTTATAAAACTTCAGAACAGCTTCAATAACAGCACTGTGCATTTATCTTGTTAAATCTGTGCCAAAACATGTGCTCCTGATTACAGAGAATTTGATTCAATGTTGAAATTGTGGGAGAGGATATTTACCAGGCTACCAGTATGTACTGAACAGACAAGGACTGGGAGTGCAATTAGGGTAAATGATCGAGCTCATTGCCGAGAGTCCTCTTATTCATAATAAACATTATTTTTACTGCTTTATCATTTACTTCTCCAATGGCGGAAGATGAAAATGCATGTGTAACTCTTTGTATCAGCTACATAAGAAATTACTTGTGGTATATCAATGTAAAGGAAAGTAGCAATGTTGCAGAATGTCAATGTCTTTGAGATCATTACCAACATCTGTTGGAGTTCAGATTCTGTCTAAGTACTTCAGTGACCATAACTTGAGGTGTAAAAGCTGACTCTGGGTTGTGATTGTTAATTCTGAGAAAAAGATGTTAAATGGACTTTGAAGAAATCCAAAGTGTGCCAGTTGGAACAGGCAAAGTTTGGAATTTTGGTTTAGTTAAGCATAATTTTTAGATATGCTAAGTTCTGACAACTGTAGTTAAAGGTAATTGGGAATTAGCCTTAAGGTGCTTAAGCTGACTGGAAATTAGATCGTATCTGTAATACTGTGAAGGCAAGATGTTGTTACTAAATGATGGTGTTCCAGAAGGGCAAGGACCTTGGCCACTGCTTTTTCAAATGCAGTTAATGCAAATGTATTTCTAACATGGCTTGATTTCTTCTACTTTTTTCTATTATTAGAGAGCTAAAGAGGCTGACCTCCTCTCCCCTCCTGTTATGAGCCACCTTGTTAACCTTTGCTGATTTAAAATTGAGTATCTCTGGAGCATTTCACCTGATGGGGAGAGCAGGACAGTGTGCCAGTGGAGACTTGCTATGTCAGAATTAGTGTTGATGCACTTTAGAACTGTTGTGCCTTTTCTGTCCCTTTTTGCTTATAAATTAGTCTTTTCTAGCAGAAAATTAATTATTGTGTACATATCACTTGCTTTGGAAATGACCAAAAGAAGGTGGAAAGAATTGCAGAGTTCCTCAGGTAGTCTGGAAAGTTATGAATCTACCAGTTCCACAGTATCTATCATCTGTTTTCATGGGCTTAAAATGTTTCTTAAGAATATAAGAGTTAGGAGAAATAAATACAGGTTGCTGTGCCTCTTTGAAATCAATGCCAGTTCTGCACCTGTGCTTCTTAAACAGGAAAGAAATGAATGACACATTAATTTCCATATCAGGAGGGCCTGATCTGGATAAGAATAAACTCCTGCAGGAGTTGTGTTCTGGAGTTTGCTTTTTAAAATTTTGTTTTATTTTTTTTAATTGAATGCAGATTTGTAATGCTACTTTGAAGGGCATTTCAAAGCATTTCTTTTTGTGTCACGTTAACATTTTGGTTGGTTTCAGTTGTCGTGTTCAAAATCAGTACATCTTTCATCCTTAAAAAAACCCAGGTGTTGTTCTTCAGGGAATATAGAAGGAAAAAATTTCCAGCTCCAGAAACACACTTGTCACATACTTTCAACCATCAAATGGTTTCTTTAATTTCTATTAAGGATTAAGGATTCTGGTCAAGCTCAGAACTCGGAAAGCAAGCAACATTTTATAATGAATCCTATTAGATGTGGAAATTTCAATCAGACCTCTGTATTTGCAGAGTTACACTGCACTCTTGCAGTAATGTTTAACTGGTAGAATTAACTGGTTATGGATCTTAAGGACTTCAAAACAAGGCCTAGAAACAGCCAAATTTTATGCTTAATTTGAATGACTGAGTTCAAGGGGACAGTTGTGAGCAGCAGATAATTCAGTGCTCACAGTTCAGTGCTGTCTAGTACTGCCTTAAAAATTAACAGAGCCATTCAACTGTGGATGTTAAACAACTAGAAGGTGGATAAATTTTAGGGAAAAAGCTATTTAGAATTGGATGTCCACTTCAGTGCAGTTACTAAGTTTAATTAAAAATATTTTTTCACTTCTTTTCTCAAAATACAAAATGCGCGTTTTAAAATCCCTTTTCACCATGGAGTTGTTACGGGTTATTCCCATTCTGGGTTACTGCTTGTGGGGAATTAACAGATTGTCTGTTTTGAATGAAATACCAGTATCAGATCTTGTTGAAGAAATAAAGAATAAATCTCCACATGCAATGCACCAGGAATTTAAAGGGGAAATAACTGAAAAATGACTGATAAATAGCTTGTGATTTGCATATTAGAAGATTTTAAAGTAGCTAATCTGACATTTTTAGAAGGGTTTAGGGAGATCTAAAAACCAAGTTGTTACAAATAACTAGGAGAGAGATAGAAAAGTAAAAAACTTTATTTTGCTGTGTATAATCTCTGGTTTATCTGTGTGCAGTTCTAGTCCCCTCCAAAGAAATTTATAGAAAGGGAAAGAATATGGGTGAAAAATGAAGCTTTTTCATGGGAGGAACACAGAAATTCTCAGCCTGCATGAAAGACAACTGAGAGGGGAATACAATAGCAGTCTTTCAAATCATGAAGGAAATGGATAGGGTTTCAAAATGCAAATTGGGGCACCCATGGAAAATACTGCTTTGCAGTTTCAGAACAGGTGCATGACAGTGGTTTTGTCCACAGTGTATAATTGGGGTGAATACTGAAAATTTATATGGGTCTAGAAAATAATTGGGCTAGTTGAATTGAAGAAAAATCGACCCAAACACAAAGACATGACTTATTTCGTAGGGCAACATTTGGGAAGAAAGGCATTTTTTTCTGGATAAATATCACTGTATCTTTTGTTCATATTTAAGTGTACTGAATAAAATATATTTTATAACTCACCAGGGAATTTTCTGAACTGTTGAGATCAGTATGCCTTGCTGAAGAGTAGGGTGCAAGACACCTGGAGGTCATGGTATAACAAAACATGAGTTGCCCTTGTAAAGTTATGCTAATAATGACTAATTTAGTCCTAAAATGAAAATATTAAATATGATGATGAAATATATTTCCTTCCAGTAATGCTAATCTTCTATGCATGGCAAGCTCATTCTAAATGTTTTCAGAGCGCATCCTCTCTCTTTATGCTTGCTCAAATTTATTTTGCCTCAGGTTTAGATCCTGCCTACTGTCTTATCATTCATTAGTGCTGATGGACTAGTAGTACAATTAATTTTACACCTGAGTAGAAAAATTAATTAGATGACCAGTTGATGTCCTTATTATGAATCAACAAATCATAAGGATTATTTAGACTTCACTGGGTGAAATTATCTGGGCTGTGACAGGAGCTCAGATGGGATTGTGATAACTGTATCTTTTAGCAAGGACATCAGAGCAACTCTGGTTATCCAAAAGGTTCAGAGGCTTATTCTCTCACAAAGTGTGTGATGGCTACTACTGAGTGGCAAACGGATTAGTTACAGCATTAAAGGACCTAATCACATATGGAGAAACTAATATATTTTGTACAAAGTAACAGTTAAGGAAGCCTTGGCCTTTAATCATGCAGTTTAATTATTATGTGGCTTTGGAAACCAGGGTCGTGGTGGCAAAAGTGTTCTCTTGTAAACAACGTGTGTTCTCCAGTTAACCAGTTGCTTTCTGTTGGCTGCTCTTTGTGGTCTGTGCAGTTTGATGCCCATCCTTTTTGTGTAGCAGATGCTGCTCAGTCAGCCTCCTATTAGAAAATAATTTCTTGTCTGATATATTCACCGGGATAACGACAGAATCCGGATCAGAATAAAAAATAATTTTGCATTTACATTTTGCCTCTAGATGGTGATAGTTAGATGCAGTTCCTTTAGTGTCTGTGAAGCACGTTGATTATTGCAATAATATTATTTTGTCATATTTCTCAACTGTAGAGTATCTTGTTATTTTCTGTACACATATGGATTCCACTTCCCTGTGAAGTGTACAGCAAATGCCATTAGTCATGCCTTTTGTTGCTATAATTACTAATGCCTGACACTTAAGATAATGAAACTGAGATTTTTATGATTCTTAAAGTGATATCAATATTTAAATGGCTTCTTGCAAATATGCCTTGTTTGCAGAGCAGTGAACACTTTACGTTATATACCAAATAAGATTAAAGATTACCATGCTAATCAGCCAAGACTGTTACTATTTGCATCTGAATAGGACTCCCTAAGATTATAAGCCATAAATTTCTTACAATTTTTTTGGTATTCCTTTGACTATCTTCAGCCATATTGTTGAATATTGGCCAAGATATTTGCTCATGATAGTTCTTTTTATATTACTTTAAATGATGTTTCCTCTCTACTGCCTCTGTGAAGGAAGAGCATTACACCTTCGTATGAAGGGCTGTTTGCATACAATCATTTTGGTTGGAAAACACCTTTAGATCATCAAGTCCCACCACTAGCCCAGCACTGCCAAGTCCACCACTAAAGCATATCCTTAAGTACCACATCTTTTAAGTCCCCCCAGAGATGGGGACTCCACTCCTTCCCTGGGCAGCCTGTGCCTGCCAGGGCTTGACAAACCTGGCTGTTGACCTTTAGTTTATGCACAAACCAGCACAGCCTTAATATTTCATCAAAGGTCAGAGTCTTAACAACAGAAGACAACGAATAGTTAAAAGACAGTGAATAGTTAAAAGGTAAGCAAAAAGTTGCAAAAATTAATAGTTGCATTTAATTTTCCTGGTGTATGATGAATTTGGTGGGTTTAGCAGCTGCAGCACTAAGCAGGCAAAAAGTAGAAATAAATAGTCTTGTAATCATATTCCATTTTGGTGCAGCTCGGGGCAAGTAGAGAAGAAAATGAAGTAGAATGATTTGGAGAATTTGAAAGAAAGATTTGACTCGTGGCATTCTGAGAGAGAGAGGTTTGAGAATGCATAAGCCAAAAAGGTTGAATATCCCACTTTTTCTGCAGTGGGACCTGAGGATGTGTCAGAGAAGCAGAAGAGAAAACTTAAAGGAGAAAAAAATTTAAATAACTGGGATGGAGGGAGTATACAAAGATGAAATCAGTCCTTCGAGACTTTTATAATTATTTATTAAGGAAGCAATGATACAACTCAAAACCTTGATTTGCTTATTGAAATACTGGATTCAAAAAATACTAGGAAAGCAAAAGTAGAATTTCTGTTTTCAGATAACTTTATAACTACTACAGAAAGAAGCAAATAATTTAGATCCAATAAATATTTCAAATAAAAAGCTATCCTATTTAGAAACTGCTTGGTGAGATAACCTCCTTTCTCTTGCCAGAGCACCCAAAATACTCTGTTTGGAGAAAAAGGCAGCACTTCTGTCATGTTACCTGTTTTCTCTTCTGCAGAAACTTCTTTCACTGCAGCAGTTGTCATGCATTGACTGTATTGGTTCAAAGTGCATGTTTGTGAAATGATGTTAATTATTTAGGGTTATGATAGATCATATTGCACTGTCAAGAAGAGCTCATTATGTTATTGAGGTTTTTTTTTTTTTTTTTTTTTTGGTGCTGATTTGACTTGTATATAAAAAGACAAAAATACTGATTCCCTCCAGCAAAAGCAAAGGCAATGCTGCCTTTGTTCTTCAGTGCCCAGGCACTTTAGGGTTGTTCTGGAGAGTGGAAGCAGAACTGGGGCTGCAGCAGCACATGAACATTACTCTGCATGTATGGAATTGAGTGGATGAGCCTAAAATGCTTGACAATTTTCTGTTTAGAACAATATTGGCTGTTTTTAAAGTTCATGCTTTGATGTGCATTGTGTCATATATTTGACACTGTATTATTCATTTTTATGAACTACGTAACAAAACCTTGAAGATTTAACATAACAAAATGTATTCTAGTATTTGTAGTCTTTATGCCAGTAGATAAAATGGTCATATTGAGATAAAAGCTTATTCACTTTAATTCCTGTTATGTCTCTGTGGCATACAAAAAGCTGCTCATATCACAGCTGAAAAGTTGCATTGTTCCGTTTGTTTTTCATTATGCAGAAATTCTTAGATTGGATCGTTTTCAAAGGGGGAACTTAACTATAAATACAGTCCTGCAGCTGTGTCAAAATATAACTTGCATTTGTATTCATTTCTCACACTTCAGAGGTAACTTTGGAGAATTGAGCTTGAATTTATATTCTAAACAGAATCCCATTCTCCTGAAGTGAAGTCAAGAAATGAAATGGGTTCTTCCTTTTTTGCTATATACTTCCCCTTTGGATGCATACCTTTTACTTCTTTTGTATGTCTTGAGTGCAGACATATATAATTTTGATAGAAACCTCCTATACCAATTGAAATATGTCACTCCTATTTCTTAGTGTGCTTTTCTAAGAGGAAGAAAAGGTGGTTCCAATCCACTGAAAACAATTATTTCTTAAATGGTGAACTTTGATCAAAATCTCTTTAAGTTAATATTCCTGAATAATTAAGATGTACGTTCTCAATATTCTGAACGTCCTTTGAAATGTTCTGCTGCTAAAATGTCCTGAGTTCTCTTGTATCTTGTGCCACTGAGTTTATATGTGGTTTAGTAGTGTTTGGCTGCTCCCCTTCCATTAGCATTATTCCCTCTTTTTCTGATATTTTTCTTGCCTCTGGAACGGGCCATGGACCCACAAGGACTTTAACTTCAACATTTTTGTATTTGTGGAGCTCACATCAACAGAGTTCTCTGGCTAGAATTCATTTTTCTTTGTATATTCACACTATCCTACCAGGAAATGTGACCCATGTTTGCAGGTAAGTCTCAGGAGTAACTTCCTTTAGGGAAGATCCTTCCTGAGACTCAGCCTGGAAATTCTATAACCAGGATTGTCATTGCAACAGAAGAAGACTGTAATATCCCGGGCAGTACTCACTGGGCTTCAGAGGGATACAGAAGTGGATCCTCAATATTCTAATCTCTGTTCTTGCATCAAAAAGAAAAGCACCTACACGAGACTCAGCAGAGCTGCAGGACAAGTGCAGGTTGTACATGCAAATGGAGCAAGTTGGAATTTTGGCATTTGTCCTTTGTTTTCCTCGTGCTTTTATACAGAAGTAGTGAGGAACTGTGTCAATTGTTACTAGTGTATTACCAGGACTTGTTGACAGCATTCCGGAATCAGAACTGCTTAAAGATTTCTTAAACTATTAAAGAAACTTTTGGCTCAAAAGGCAATACCGTGGCAGTAGGATTTTTCAGTACAGTGTGCAATCATTAAACTAGTGCTTTCAAAATTACTCTCAGTAGATTTCTGGCATTTCAGTAATATTAAGTTAGCAGGTAGTTGGCTGATCAACACAATATTAAATTACTACTGTTATTGCTATTGCTCTCCGAATCTTTGACTTCAGACATGTTTGTGATGAGAAAATAACAGACTAATTCATTACACATACTTATTAACTGGAATCTTTCTTTGAACTGCTGTAAATCATCGCTACAGAAAGATTTCCAATCAACCTTTACAGGGGAGACCCAAATGGAAAGTGCTCCTAAACTAAAATCAGAAGCTATGTAACTATTTTTTTTATATTCAAGAGAATATTAAAGTTAAATCTTTTTTCTACAAACAAATGAGCATTCTAGTGTTGATTTTGATTTGGTCTGTACATTTTCATTACTTTGACAATTACTTACTAGGTTAGGAAGTGGATATCATCAGGAAAACAGGCATTAGAGAAGACATGTAATGATTTAGAATTGATTTTTTTTTTTTTTATTGATCAGAGAATAAGCCTAAGAGTAGTCCTTTAAACTTTCTATAACGTGATCTTAAAGTGCCGTTCTGTAATTATATGTCACATGCAAAGGTATTTCTGTTAGCGAAAGGCAGTGTTGCTCTGGGGTGCAGCGAGATAATCTGGGACAAACAGACCCCAAAGTGTATTTGGCAGCTACAGCTTTCACTGGTTTCCTATCAAAAGACTGTGTCTGAAATTGTGGATGCCTTGAGAGTGGTGGGAAAAGTCCTAATGGCTTTTAAGACCATTTCAAACCATGCATCTTAAGTTGCTTGATTTAATATTATTTCAAAACTGTCTGCGAAAATAATTGTTCCCTGATCTTCCTGGGCTTGTATAACCTGTATTTGAGCTAAAGGGGGATAACTATATGACTTAAATGACTAGACTAGGATATCCAAATAATTTTATATTTAGTATTTGCTTTGTTTGATTTCCCAATGGAATTTGCATTGTCTTGCAATACCTTGGCTTGGGAATAGTACTCCCTTCTGAGATAATAAAGGTTTAAATGTACTGCATCATGAACTTTAATATTACTTTCATACTCTATTATATGGTTGTCAATAAATTCAATATGACACAGGGCTCCAAGTGTTGCATTTTCGTTTCTTACTGTCTAAATGAAATCAATATCTATGTACATAGAAGAACAGTAAGAAATTTTCTAATGGTTTTATCTAAGAAATTAATCTATGGTTTTGCAGTCCTTGAAAATTTCAATTACAGCGTACAGGATTCCTTAATTAGTTAACTGTGGGTTACAGCTTAACAGGTAATGTTGAACTGCATGATTCACCAAATCACATGTGCAAAGATAACTGCTTAGTTAAATTAGGATTTCCATATTAAATAACTTAGTTAAAAATAATTTAAGGGTTTTTTTATCGTCCCCACCCTCTGTAGGGAAATTGAATCATGAATCTTGGGAATGTACACAAAATTCCAAACAATATGCTGGTTGAAATGAGAACAGGCAGGGAGAGGGGTTAAGATCTGGGTAAATAAAGATTTTAATATAGTTTTTACTACATAAAATAAATTTTATTAGAATTATGCAAAATACTTGCATCTCATATATCCATTTGCCTTGGAAGCTTAATTGTTAAAACAGATGGTCCTGTAGGAGTTTAATTATCCTGGCTGTATTGTCAATGTGAAAAAGAAATCTGAATCCTTGCATTCTTACTCTTGTGGTTCCACCATTGCACTATCTGAATTGTTGTTACCAAAGCTAGTTGAATTTTTGTTTACATATGAATTTGTAATTCACACGCTATTCCGAATCTTTTGAATTCTTAGGTGTGCTAATTTTGGAATCACAGTGTTGCCTTTTTGAAATTGTAGTATTCCTGTAGAAAACATATTAATACTTTCTGCACTGAAATAGTCTAATTTGGCAGAAGTTGCATGGTATTTTCATGGTATATTGTATTTTATTGCATAGAGAAGCCTCCTATACATTTGAAAAACTGGGTTTCTGTAGGGATAAGAGGACATGTTACAGACCAAAGCAAAGGAAGGCTACATGGAATGCTTTGGTGGGAGAAGACATCCACTTGACATCACTTGAGCTCTGAAATACCACAAGTCCTTAGTAAAATATAATTTTTTTTCTAAGGACTTGTCAAATCTAGAGGGGCAGGACCATGTTAACATTTCAGTCACCAGCAAGAGCTGCAATTCACTCTTGAAATGGGCCACAGCAAAATCCAAATGACATTTATTCCAAGTATTCACAAAAACACACTTGTTACTGCCCACTCTGGGTGCTGGTGCTTGGTGCTGTTTTTTCACGTAAGGGTTCTCCTGATACTTGTCTTACAGCTCCCAGATAAATGGCTGGGGTTTTGGGGCAGCAAGGCAGTCAGGGTCATCAGTTTAATTTCTGATGCAGAGTACTGAGGTTATTACACACAAGAATGAATGAGCTGCAGATTCTACAGAAGAAGCTAAGGAAAAGGTCCCTCTGGATCTTGAGTTTCTGATTGTGTTGCTTCAGCATTCTTTTAAGCTGTGGGTTCATTCTTGTAGAGGAAAGGTTATTCCCTACAAAAGACTGAAAGCTCCATTTTCTGTAAGTATTTCTCCATGAAATTTTCCCAGAGAATGTGAATATTTAGCATGTAATTGGTAATATGCTCATGAAATAATGAGTGGCAAACAAAAGCAGAATAACAAAAACTACAGCTGTGTTAAATTATACTTAATGTCCTATACAAGCAGAAAGAATGAGCTGTGTTTATTTTCCAAACAATAAAATTTCTAGTTTAGTTTTCAATGTAATTTTGTTAGGAAGTAAATTAAGTTTCATACTTGGGATAAAATTATGTTTTGCAATTCTGATGCTACAAAGCTAATTTACAAAGTTGAAAAACTGTGTTGAGGACGTAGAAATGAATTTTGTAGTGGTATTAAATTATTTCTTTCCTTTTGGTCACTGGGTAGTAGAATGTGCTGGAAACCATGGTAACAACAAGTGCTGCCACGGTTGCCCCAGAGTCATGTTAAAATGAGCAAGCTGTGTTTGTCTTGATTAA
Source organism: Acropternis orthonyx (assembly GCA_035583155.1). Taxonomy (NCBI): domain Eukaryota; kingdom Metazoa; phylum Chordata; class Aves; order Passeriformes; family Rhinocryptidae; genus Acropternis; species Acropternis orthonyx. Next base: position 7,424,064 of record JAWWEU010000034.1, on the reverse strand, counting down.
AATCAGAGAAAGAGAGGAAAAGAAGAAGGAAAAGGAAGAAGAGAGAGAATAAGGGTAATGACCTGTAGGAGAGAAACAGCAAATGCACAGTCAGAGGTGGAGCTGTGGCTACGGGATCCTGGACCTTCTCGTGCCGGTGCATCACACAAGGCTTTAAAGAGTGAAGAGATGCAGCATCCCAAGGGTTTGTCTTCACACTGTTTCCTCCCCTGTCTGTGTTTTGCAGGTTTATATCAGGATAAAGGATGATGAATGGAATGTTTATCGAAGATACGCAGAGTTCAGAAGCTTGCATCACAAATTGCAGAATAAATACCAGCAAGTGAGGACTTTTAACTTTCCACCAAAAAAGGCCATTGGAAACAAGGTACTTGAAAGAACTCACAGTATCTGTAAAAGTTGGGGGGGAAAAAACCTCTCTTACTCATACACAAAAAAAAGAGGTGACTCATAAATGTTTTTACACCTGCTAGACAGTACCTGCTATTTTTATACAGACTTTGCCCTTCCCAGGTGCAGATTCACTGATGTAGGTAATGAATTTATTTTTCCACTTGCTGAAAAGAAAACTGGTTCTGTTAAATGAAATATTCATGACATACAAAATAAACAAATGCAGAAAACCTCAAAAACTGTACTGGACAGCTCTATGTGTAAAATGAAGTCTCTACTCCATTTTTTTCAAAAAATGCCAGCAATTAACAGTGGTGAGTAATTAATTAAACATTCCTATCAATTCAAAAATATCAGCCTAAATTTCATATGTTTCCTGTGCTCTTCACCAACTGTTTTTTAAACCAGCTTTTTACAGACATTTGGGTGCTTATTTGCTGTAACCTGTGTCTTTGTGTCTTAGCTGTGCCATTTTGAAATGGGAATTTCTGTGTTTTCCTGTCATATAGGATTTTGCAACAAAACAGTAAATACTGCAGTATGTATGTAGTAAATATGTAGCATTATGTAGTTAAATCTTTAGTCATCAAAACTTTAAAATGTTTGAGAGCTTAAATACATATGGCAATATACACCACAGAACTAGTGAGGATTGAGAAGTAATTGAAATAATTTTTATTTACAGTGTAGAAATTATCTGAAAATGTTATTTAACTATCACAAGTGAAATATTTGAGAGTTAAGTCATGCTTATGATTAAAAACATCTTTACTAAACTACTAGGTGCTTAAATCAGCATTCTTAATGAAATTTTTAGCTTTTAGATAGGATTTGCTCTTTTTATTACTTTATTTTTGCCTTTTTATCACTGAGTTCTTATGTCAGATGTCTAAGAAGCACCAACCACAGTGATGAGTGCAGCCATCAAAAGAAATGACTGAAGCATTCACATCTTCATGATGTTGGGTTTGGCCTCAGACCTCAGTTAATACACATGGCACTAAATTGCCACTCATGCTAATTATGTCTGTTGCAACTTTGTGGTAGAAAAATCATCATTGCTAATTTGTATGAAATAACATAAAATTTCAAAAACAAAGAGAAAAAAAAAGTCAAATTCCCTACTTGCATTTAGATGTCAATGAACGTGGAGTGTGAGTGTTCAAAGCAGTAACTGATCCGACTTCCAGTGCTTTCCCCCGTGTTCTGTAAGAGTGAGTGGGTAAGCTCGGCACGTGCTGGGAACTGGCAGTACTGCACAGACTCTGGAATAAGTGCTGCTGACATAAATATAGTGAAATTTATCAGTAAAACCTGTAGGTCTCTTTGCTTGGCATAAAAATCCCCGCTTAATGTATTGTTCATTGCCTGCTAACCTAGGAAATGAAAACAGGAGAGCTTTTTGGGGTTTTTTTTCATCTGTTAGAAATTCATGTATTTTTCATTTAATTTTTAGTGGATGGTTTTGTAATAGAAACAATGTATTTTCTTCTTTGTTACATAACCAGTTCTCCTTTTTTTGAAGTGATAGAGTATCAGCCACTTCAGTAAATTACAAAAGCCGCCTTTTAAGCTTTTTTTTTGATAGTCTTTCATCCTTAATTACTTTAAATACTAATTGAGTTACAAATTCAGTTGCACAATTGATGCGTACAAAATTATCACTTGAGCAACTCATTAAAAAATTTGCATTGCTTATTTTAGTTCTTTAGCTTTGAGCCAAAGTTCTACCTTAATCCTGGATAAACCCACAATCACTTTCTGTCATATCAGGTCTCACAAAAAGTATCTTTTTTTTTTTTTTTACAGTAAGAAGTGGGTGCCATCCATTGCACTCCTGAGAGGCTGCTGTGATGAGACATGAGACAGTTGTGATTATACTTCTGTATATTAGTTTAGTGATTATAAACTAATATTTAGTTCATTAGTGATTAGACTTCTTGGCTGTCTGGTGTAAATAACTCAGAAGTTGCAGAGTGACACTTTCACATCAGCTCTGCAAGAGGTTTTGCCTCAGTTTGTCACACAGGAGCTTGGTTGCAGAGCACGTTCTGCAGGCATATTTATGTCCTTTCAGTGGTGTTTTCTGTGCATGTCACAGTATGTATTGCCTTTAGGAATATCGCTCCATTTGGTGCAGTAGCTCCTTGGAAAATGATTGCCTTGTGTGACTGACTGAGATGGATTAATGCCTTGAGATGGCCTTCCCTGCCACAGCAGAGCAAGTTGAAGGTTTAAAAATTTACTGTAAAATTAATTAATCCATATGGGATGTATTGTCATGGAATTCTGTAGAACTTTCAGTTTAGGATGAGGGATTTGTGCAGGATGTTACATGTGCAAATGCTTGGCCTTACAAGAGATACTGCCAATACTACTTTTTTCAGTACTGCTTTTTTAACTTTGGCTACCAAAGCACATTCTCTTTTAGATATCTATTGAAATCTAAGTGTATATTTTTCTCTCTCTGTTATTAGTTACACTGTTTGTGATAGAACTGGAGCTGTCTTTCCATTTCTAGATTAATCATTGCAGTCTTGAATCAGTGCCTGAAGAGCAGTTTCAGTAGCTGAATTCGCTTACAAAAGTATCTCTTACATCAGTCTATGGTTTTCATATCCTTTACAAATCCTCAGTGTTATTAGATGCCCAAATAACATATGGGGGAAAAAATAATCCTCTGTGTAAATGGCTAAAAATTTCTGGTTTACAGCTTTTGGAAAATGGTGTTGGTGCTTTTGTATCCTTCGGGTCTGTACCTGGGTAACGTTATTAATTTTATTTCTTCAATACACTGTTCGAGGCTGATGAAGGTGATGTGATTATTCTAAATGTCAGTGGCATCAAAAGGTCTTGCTGTAATCTACAGCAGCACTGACTGTGGTGTTCAGTTACATGTTCAGATTTAGGGAACCTCCAAGGCCACAAGAGGACACCACATTCTGCAGAATGACCTAGAATGGCTCCTGCAGAGTCACAAAGTCCTGTCCAGTGTTTTGCTGTGCTAAATATTGGAGCTCTGAGGAGGGAACTTGCCTGGAAGAGATAATGGAGAAAAGTATATGGAGGAGTATTAATTTTCACGCATAATTTCCCTGCTTTCTGCAGTAGAAGTCAAGGCAGATCAGGTTCAAATGCAAAGTTTCAGAGTTTGACATTGGGAAAATGCAAAAAGAAAGCAGAATTTCAGCTGAATGAGAATTGAAAAAAAATCAGAAAATCAAGTATTACTAATTACATGTTCATCAAGGAGCAATGGAATTTGAAAATGTTTAACAATTATAAACCAATATAGAAAATATAATATACTAAATCTAATTATTATGTTTTTAATGTATTTTTGCCTTTCATTTGTTTGCTTTCAGTTGTGACAACTTATGTTAAGAGTTCATATTCGTGATCTTTCAACAAATTGTGTATATAGGATTAGAAAGTAGTTTTAATGTTTGAGGAAACATAAATTTAATATACAGAAAATCAATTAATTGAAAATTAAGCAAGAAGAGGAAGGAATACTGCTTTGGACAAGCCACCTTTTTCCATTACAGAGAAGAGCATGTATCTGCCTTTCAGGTTATAACCTCATTTTCAGTGTATTAGTTTAACATTTGAGTTTAGTAACTTAGAACCAACATAAAGCAATGAGGAAAATAATTTGATTTATAAATGTTACTTTGAAGCAAGTTAGAGCAGGTATTTACCAAAGGAAAATATAACAATAATGCTTACAAGACTCCTTGTATTAATTTTCATATATTAGTCCCCATGCTGTACATCATCTACTAAAGATATTTCAGTGCTGGTAGCAAGTAGTTGTCAAAATCTTTATAGGCAATCCTGGCAAGAATAAGTGCTCTTACATCAGTTTATTGATGCTTTGTTTGAGTAAACCCGAGAAATATATTTGTTCTCTTGTGTTGTATGTGTAAGAGAAATGTCATATACTCATAATATATTCTATACTTTTTTAAACTGCAGTTCATTTTATTTAAAACCTACAAATTTCAACTGTATTTTTAACACTTGAACTGTTCAGTTGTTGTAGTTTTAAAACTTGCTCCCTCTGTATCAGCCTGGGTTGTGATTAGCTCAGGATTTTATAGGTAGCTGTATATACCAAGAGTTGTAATTTCAAACTATTGTATTTCTTGCATGAAATGGCTTTGTGCCTTTTAGCAAGACTTCAGGTGCTCTGGCTCTTTTGAACTCCTCCTTCCATTATCACCGTTTAAGTCTTTGTGACTCCTGCCTTCCTGTCAGGAATGCCCAAAGGGGCTGCACGTTCCACATCTGGAGTGTGCCCAGTTATGTGAAGCTCATGAAGAGAAGCTTCACCCAAACATAACACTTGATTGCAAAGGGCTCCCTGTATGTTCTTGCATAGAAATGCAGCTTCATTTTTTTCATTTAAGAAAGGCCCTCATATTTAGTTTATGAACCTTTGTCAGTGCTGTGTTGGTGTCTCGCTTTTAGGTTAATGGTTAAGTGATAATACTATTTATTGGACTTACTCTACTTTTTTGAATATTGCAGCATCCTTAAAATCTCATTTGCTACTTCTGCACTGGGCTGTAGTAACCAAGGAAAAATCTAATTAAGAATACTCTTGCAAGAGGATTGTTCCAACAGAGGGCACATCAAAATAGAAATGGTTCTGTACTTCCACTGAAGACTTGAATTCAGAGATTGTGTGAGTGAGTAGAAATTGAATCAGGTAGCTTCCCACTGAGTGCTGACTTGACTGCACGATATCCTCTGCTTTCCTTTAAAATACTGGATACCCCATATGGAAAAAATACACAGCACTTTTCTGAGATCAGAAGAGTGACTTTGTTGTGACTCCTCAGCTGCACTGGAGGAACAATACAGAAATCTAAAATAAGGAGAAAATGTTGAGAGCAACGTAATTCATCATTTTTTTGGCCATGCAGCTGAAGTCTGTGAGCTGTATCTGTAGCTGTGGCTTGATTCATGCCCAAATGTTAGTTCAATACAATAAACGTGTCCCTCTCACCTATCAGTGACTAAGCTACATGGTAGATTATTTTATTTATCTACTAAAATAGTAGGTACTTTAATTTGTATTTAAAGTACAACTATTATGTACATCTATTTAAAAATAGATCTATTTGTTTATATATACACACATGTGTTTGCACATGCAACATCAGACAGCATTTAGGATAAATATGAAGTTGGCTTCTGGAATGTAACTTGTAATTCTGCAAGTTCTGTTCCCCAGCAGCTCTGCCTTTCTCCCATTTGTGGCTGTGGAAATCCTGCCTTTGCAGGATGGATTCCATGGTTCCCCTCTGCATTGCTGCATTTTATCGTGTTTGGTCTGTTTGCCTGTTGCTGAAGACAGTGAAGAGTTTAAGACAGTCTGCAGGATAACTATTTTAGGATTAAAAGGTGTAGAAGGTAAGGATTTTATTGCAAAGAAAACAGCATAGCTTGCTCTTGTGCTTATAATGTTTATTGTTTTTCAGAAGTTGGTTGTGTGAAGAATGGTCTAGCTGTGTGTGTACATAGATATGTGTGAAGTAATTTGGAGCCATTCAAATTAGAGCTTGAATGGTAATATTTTTGCTCTTAAGCGTTGGTGTGGTAACCCCTGTTCTGGATTTCCTTACTGTAAGAAGTTGATCTGCCAGTTTCAGGGAGCAGGGCCTGTCTGTTCAGAGATGAGCAGCCTCCTGAAACTGCTTTTCAGACCAGATGATGGAGGAACTAAAGTCCCTTTGGAAAGGGATAAAAGGAGAAGCAGCATTGGAGGAACAAGGTTTTTTAAGGAACACATACACCCCTCCCACGTAAAATATGTATTTTAAAATAGGAAGTACAACAATTCCTGTTGAAGTAGTACATAGATAACAACAGAAGAAACATGGAATGCTTGGAAGAGGATGATGCAGAAAGAACCCTAGGGAAGGAAGTAATTTCATTGTAGCTTTGGGTGTGTTTATGTCCCGATTCAGCAAAGCATTCCAGGACATCCTAAAATTTCAGTATGTGTTTGACTTGCATTGAAATTGGAAGCACAGATATATGTGCTTTTGTACTTTAGAGGCTTTAGTAGCTCATAGAAACTCTTTCATCAGTTTAGTTTGTCAAAGTCATACTGTCACAGCGAGCCGAGAAGAAAGTAAAACTTCCAGCTAATGCACTTGGGCCAGTGGGCTAAATAATGTTTCTTAGTGCTAAGCTTTGATACCCAATGGCTTCAAGTAGAAATGGTAGAAAATTATGACTCTCTGATGTTTCAGAATTAGAATACATTTATTAAAGGAGAAAAGCTTTGGGAATATAAATCCTTCAGTTACGTATTAAAAATTGGAAGTTAAAGACGGCATTCATGAATGCTTTCTTATTTTTTGGATGATGTAATATATAAGCTTAAATTCTGTATGATTTTTGATTTTCAAAGTGAGTAGATTTTAGTTTTCAACCCTCTTAGTGGACTTAACTAGTGTATTGAGTTATTTTCATGCACTCTTTTGACTTGTGGGCTTTAGCAAAAACTGTAGCTAATATAAATTTGACAGATATGATCATGCTATAATGTTGGTAAAAAGAAAAGAAAGGGATCCATTTGTATTGTGTTCAAATCAGGAAGTGAACTCAGATTAATCTCATCTGTATAGCTGTATGTGGTAATTCTATAACACTGTTTTTATGGCACTCTAAAGCCACAGAAGAAACTTTTCCCCCAAATTTCACCATGTTGCTTCATAGCTGGAAAGTTCAGTTCTCAAGGAAGTACGAGCTCTAAATAGCCATGGGGATTAAATGAATACCATAGAAATAAAAATAATTCCACACTTGGCATAATCATTAAGTTTTGTAGTCACAGCACAGCTTTTTCCTGACACTGTCACCTGCACTCTGAGGGGGAATACAGAGTATTTCAGAGTTTGAGTCCAGATCCTTGGGGTTTTCTACTGCATAAGACTGCAGTTGATATTTTATGTATACAGCACTTAGAATAAGAGCATTCAGTTCTTCTTCATTTCCATTTTTTTGTCATATCACTATCTAAGAGTAAGAGAAATAAGTCAGCAGGAAATGGTTGGCTTTTATATGACAAATACTTTATAGCAAATGCTTCTCATTCTATGCTATGAAATGTCTGGGTTACCTGAAGCTCAGCACAGAGGTTAAATCCAGCACAGTGCACAGCAGAATATTTCATTTTCAGTGGTTTAATTTAAAAGGTAAACAGTTCACCAACTCATACTTCTCCATCTCTTTCAGAATGTCTCACTGAATTAATCTGTTCATTTGGTGCTCAGCTGCAGCATTTCAAGGAAATACTGAATTTGAGTCTTTTTCTTTTCAATTTCCAAAAATTTGCTGCTAATTACTGGTGAAGTTTAGGAAGAAGGAATACAGACTATTTAGGGTCTACAGAACAAAGCTTTGCCTGTCAGGAGGTGTTTTTATTCTTGCTGTCTTGTAATGCTATAGTGAAGGGAAGCAATTTATCCTAACAAATTATTGAGTATAGAGCCCATAGAAACAGTTCAGATGGTGTTGCTTTACATCATGACATTATGTGGAAAAAAAAGAAAGTCATTTACATGCTGCTTGGACAACTGCTAGATAAAAATATGGCAGTTTTATAACAACTCATGCGTCATTTAGATATTCTAGTAGCCTCCTGGTATAAAATGAAAATACAAAAATAATTTTCTAAATTTATTTCTTATTGTGATGGTGATGCTAAATTGCCAAGTTACTTGCCAATAAACTTCCTTTCAGAGAGACCTTAGCAGGGACACCTGCTTACAAAAATAAAAGTAAACCCTTCTTTTTCTGAATTGGAAATTTTACCCACATTTTTCTCTTTCTGTACCTATCAATATGCTTGATTTTACAGCCCTCCCCAAAAGTGCATTGTTTTATAAATATTGGCAAATTTTCATCTTTCTTGTACTACAGCTTTTTGGGCAATTGCTGGCACTAAAGATATGCAGTGTTAATTTTTTAAAAGGAAAACTAAATATTGAATACTTCAGACCGTGTGAAAAGCCGGAGGCACTTCCTGCATGAAAAATCTGGTTTTCTTGATGTAAAATATCTTTGCATGAAGGCACAATAAATAATGGGCACTAAATATCAATATCCCTCATTCATTCAATTTTTATTTTAGAAAACAGAATTGTCCTATTGGAGTATATCTAAATATAATTTCTGTTAAAGTGAGAGTAAAGTTTTCTATTTTATTATTAATTTTTTTTAAGGGGAAGCATCACTGTAAGCTTACTGTATATGTAAGCTTGTACACTGTAAGCACTGTATGTACCATGTCTCTAAAGGGTTTTGAGGGGTTTTTTAGTTGTTTTAAAGTTAGAGTTGGTCTTTATTGGTCTTCAGGGCATTTTCAAAGCTGATTAAAGGAAGACATTAAGAAAGCAAACTGCAGTGCTGGGTGGAAGCACTGAACTGAGACACATTTTAACTAATATTGTTGATAGTTATTACTGTAATACAGGCTAGTGGGGAAATGGATCTCAGTTCCATGAACTGCTGTGTTGCAGTTTGCAGAGTTTCCTGAGTAAAGTTAAAGAGTTGGCTGATGATACTTTATCTGAGGAGAAAACAGAATCAGGATTTCCCTGTTCAATAGCTGAGCAAAAGATAAGCCCTGGGGGTCTTGCTGCTGTTTGTTATTGATGCTTTTTAATGAGCAGTTAATTCCTGTCCAGTCAACAAATTAACACATCTCTGGCATGTATGTCTTTAAAGAGCAACGTATTTAGGTGACCCTGGATTTTGTTAGTATAACATTACCAGCTGAGTTCTTCTTTAAACAGTGGCACTAAGCACAACACTAAAAAGAGATTAGTTTCAGGTTTATTCTCAAGCATTCTTTTTTCGGTTGGGATATTTATTAATTTTTAACATGTTTTCTCGAGGAGGATTTTGAGGAAGTTTAGTCTTTTGGATGGGTGGTAAATTGCTACTTTGGAAATGCCAAGTAGCTTAAGAAACCTGCTCGGTTTCAGGATCCTGTAAATGCTGAGCCAATTTAGAGAGGTCCAGGACATGGTTTGACTGACATCTCTTACACAGGGCTCACCAGAAGGGGATTGCCTGTTGTGTGAGCAGCCCTACCTGGTATTGCAGGAGACGCCTCTAGTCTCAAAAGATTAGAAATGCTGATTAAAATGTTGCAGTTTTCCACAGAAATTTGTGTGAGACTGAGGGCATTGCAGGGCTGGAGCTCACCCTTAGCGTGTCTGCTACTGGATGGGTTTGCAGCAGTGCCTTTTTCAAATTACTTTCTCTGAAAGCATTATTAACTTTTCTGGTACCATTGAAATGAACCCAGAGTTGGAGATAGAAATGCTTCAGCTATTTTAGTGGAGTAATAATTACAATTATGTAGTAAATCTCTGGTTAAAGAAAAATAGATTTCTTTTCAAAACTGACAGTTCCTTGATTTCTTTCTTCCTCTTAAATTCCTCTTTGTTCCACTGAACAGTAAATGAACAAAAAAATCTCACACTGGGATGGGGAAAATGGCAATTTCCTGTGTTCTGTGCCCTAGTGGTGTTGTGTAACACCAGCCTGGTTCTGCCATACAGAACTTGGCAATACAAGTTGGAAGGTTTTAAGCTCATTTAGTTTCAATAATTTTGAGATGATTTTTGTTTAATATGGTAGTATCTGGTATATTCAGTATTGGAAACTGCACCTTCCTACAAGTTTTATGGTGCAATACTTGCTGAAGGACAGGGGTATTCAAGTCCCATTTTACTGTGATCATTGCAAAGGTGTCAATTAGCCTGTAAAAATTAACACTTGCTATATAACTATCTTTTAATCACAAACCAATGAGAATGACTCAGCAGTTGAATATTTAATTAGCTCCCATTTCAGCTTCTGATTTCCAGCTTCATTTTGAGGTTTGTGATTTGGTGCCTCATAAATAGATGAAAACTGATGTGATAATTTTGCCAAGACCGGCTGACCAAGATAGTGAAAAATATTAGGGTACATCAGAATAACCTGAGTTTATTTCTGCATTTGCAGGTTCAGTTTTGAATAGTATTGTTACCAGCTTTATTTAGGGTGGGATGCGTTTGTGTGGTACCAGAGGTTGATTAATTAAAGTCCTGAAGCCATATTTCCTTTTATTTTAATTGTGCTGGATTGAGCCTTCAGCTGTTTTGTGGTTTGGTTTTGTTTCAGAGGTTGGTTAAATGATAAGTTATGGTTAGAACATCAGAAGCAGCATGTTTTGTGTTGATTGCAACAGCACCAAAGCCAGAATCTAAAAGTGTTTTATCTGTCCCTAACTCATGGCAGGTAACCATGGCAATCAGAGCATTTCCAGCAGCTCTGGAAAATATTTGAAACATCTTAAGTGAGCTGTCCCATTAATAATGAAGAGTATCAGTGTTTTGCCATCTGTTGCATACTAATAATATATATAAAAGACCAGCAGTTGTGTGAAACAATTTGAACTGCAAATTGGAATGAGCTTGGCCTGGAATGAAACACTGCAAAACAGCATAACATAAAATATGGTGCATCAAGACTCTGCTTCTTAGTTTTATAGCTTAAGATTGTCTTCTAATGTCTGTTGAGAGTCTATAAGATGTCTGTTATCTATATTGCAATTTTTAGAGATCTGTAGTTCAGTATTCACATTTTGCTGGGGGAAGAAGAAACTCCACAAATTGTCAGTCAAAAAGAGTTTCATAAACTATTTTGGACACCATGAATTTCAGATTAAAAGTATTTTCCCAGATGTGTTTTGATGCCTCTGTAATCTGAAGTGGTTTTGCCTCTTAACTGAAATTTTGTGGACTCTTAGTCAAAAGTGTGTGCTCTTGAACTGTAGGCTGGGAAATAACTTTCACAGTAGTTAGTGCAGAAACAGAAGCTTTATTTTTCAGAATGTATGCTTAAAAATTGAAGGTGAATACTGGTATGTTAAGTCTCAATTTTTGTACAGTATAAGTTTACTCTGCATAAATTGGTGGTAAGTGTGGCCAAGATGCCCTATATCAGAATTTGGACATATTTTCCTATAACCAAGTGTCTCTTTATGCGGTACCCTTCCTTTTAATAGGAAAAGAGGTTCTTAGTTAGGAAAGTCAAATATTACTTGCAAATAAAAAGGCATTTATGAGGCAAAGAAAAGATCGTCACTTTGTTTCAGATTCCAGCTGGTCAAATGACTGGCTCAATGATTCAAGACAAGTTCTTATTAGGGACAAGATCTGCTGTTTATTTACCTTACCCATTCCATTTCTTCTATATGTTTTTTGTACCTGGATTTCAAAATTTGCAGTGATACCATCTGTATTTTTGAGAGCAGGTCTCCCGTTTCAACCGCGTAAGCAGGATCTCTCTTCAGTGAAATCTTAAGAGTGTGTGTTTCAGCACTGTTGCCTTATCTTTCTGTTTATGTGTTTGTTTTTCCAACAGTGAAACGATATAGTCTAACCTTTAGTAATGTGAAAATGTAAGGTTTTTTGCAAAAATTCATGTATTTGTAATTTTAAAAAAATTACTTTGTCCTCAAAGTACATTCATATCAAGTGTACATAAATGTGTATATTAATTTCTAGGGGAAGATGTTTTCTGTCTTTGTGGCTTTCTGTGTGAGTAGAAAGGCAAGTGTAGACTTGTATTGACAGATACAACCTCATACAATCACCGAAGACATGGACTAAAAGTATGGGGGGTATCACTGATACAAATACAAACCAAAATACTGCCCTTTATTTTTTGCTTGTAAATGAAAATAGGAATTTGTTTACGAGTTGGAATATAAAATACTAACTAGATTTCTCTGTAGATAATTGGGCCCAATGAAAAGAGGGTAACAGTTACCTTTTTATTATTTGAGACTGAAAAAACTAGCCAGGCTTTGAGCCAATTGTGTTTTTCTGTTACCAGTTGTTCTGTTTACTATATTGTGACAAAAACTCTTTATTACTGCAACAGCTTGGCAGTAACAACTGTGGGCTCAAATCATTCCTCTGAGTGCCCAACCTGCTGTTGCAAAATGCACGTTTAATGATGAAGTGCAGACCTGCAGCTGAATCACTTTGACCTTGGTTTGCGTTACTTCTGTGAGGACAATGGGCCTTGGTACAGAATTTCATGGAACATTGTGTGGTGTTTGCTTTAGAGATCAAATTTATGTCAGGCTAACAGAACGTTTTTAACTGTTTTCAGGCTGAGTTTAATTTCTGAAATGTTCTGCCTTTCGCTTAAATAAATGGCAGAAAAATAGCTCTATTAGAAGCAGTAATTTGATCAGCTGTAAGCAGCAAAAAGTGCAATTCCTGACCATGTTCTGGCAGTCTTAATTAGAAAACCCCTTTGTGCTGTTGTTATCTGTAATCAGTGAGATTCTTTACAATAAGATAAGTGATAGAAAGTATACATTCAGCATTTTGTTCCTGTGTCTGTAACAAAGAGGTCCTGCCTGTCAAAGAAGATGTTTTTATTTAGATACATGTGCAGTACAGAAGTCTTACTAAGGAATGCAGCTTCTGTATAATAGCAGAGTTGAAACTATTTCACTGTTGTTGAAGATTTGTGACCAAACAAACTTATGAACTGAGAAAGTGCTGGTGAATGTAATACTTTAAAAAAGAAGATTTTCTTGGGGGGCTTGAAAACAGAATTGACAGAAGTGATGAAAGTGGAGTCAAGGAAGTGCAGTGGAGGTGAGAGGCTGTTCTTTGGAATGGCCCAAAGCTGAGGCTGGGTCTGCCCTGGGCACTGGCTTGTAGAGCAAAGCAGTGCTTCTTCCTCCTCTGTTACACAGCCAAGGACTGTATAATATAATAATCCTATTTGTATATAGGACATTGTCATGTATATAGGACCTGGGGAGATGATTACTGCATAACTGAAATGGGTTCCTGTGCCAAACATCAGCACTGCTCATGTTGTTAAAGCTTTCAGAACCAAAGCTCTTGACAAACTTTTTCTTCGTGGACATTTCCCTTCTTGTCTTCTGCCTCGCACAGCTGGTGGTAGCCAATTAGTGTCCCTACCAAAGGGATGCTGTGATAATTTAAATCCTTTGAGAGAAACTGTGGCAATACAAGGCTCTTCCTTGAGCCTACTCAAAGAGTCCAGTGGGAACAAAAATCTTAGTGAAAAGAAGAAAAACAGTAACACAGATGTTAGTCAGTTAATTAGTATTGAACAGCAGTTTTATTTATTATTATCATTCCATTTTATGATAATATTATGTGTTGCTGTGTATTAAAGTGTTTGCTTTAACGTTCCCAACAGCTTGTCTGGACTTCTGTTGCACACATTTGTCCAGACTCCCCCCGAGCAGCGGGCACAGAACAGGCTGTTGCTCAGCTCTGGTCCAGCAGCCCCTGCCCCCAGCCGGGGAGGGCTCTGCAGAGGGCACTGCGTGCAGTTTCCACGGGGCAGCTTGGGGTTTTTAGTAAAGCACAAATTTCCAAGACTTTTCAGACTTAATTTCCTCATTTATCAGTAAATCAATTAACTCTAGAATCAGATCACTTACACACAGTTTGTGTATAGTGTGTGTGTTGCTGAAAAACAATGTGATTGGTAAAAAAATCCCAAATAATCTCAAAGCAAATAATGCATAGGGGTTTTCTATTTTCACTCAGATCTTGATTATTAAAGTTCTTAATGTAAAACTGGAATGTTGAAACAGAACTGGACATCTGTATAACTTCATAGGTAGAGCACAAAAATGAAATGAATCTGTATATATTTTTGAATTTTGTGAACTTAACAGCAAAAGCACTGCCCAGGTTTTTGAAGCCTGTGAGTATGTATGTCTTCAGCAATTTCTTATGTCTTCTTCTATTATATCCCTACTATTATGTCTAATTTCACATTCTTAAAAATACTCCTTTTCCTGGCAACTTGTAATGAGAGAGAAGAACAGAACAAAATGTCAGTGAAGGTTCTAGGAACTCTACAGCAGCCCTCCTGAATTCCAAGGAGCATCCCTGCTTGATGATGTCAGTGTGTTCTATCTAAGGCAGCAATAATGTTCAGATTTGCATCCCATGCATGGCAGCATGGTCTGAACCTTTTCCATATAATGAATTTATTCAGTGTTGTCAAATGTATTTATGGTGGTTTAGTGGTGGGTTGTCTTTTTAATTTCCTTTTTTTTTTTTTCCCCCCCAAGAAACAAGGATTTGTTTCAATGCCTTTTCTTACAGAGATAAATAATACAGGTTGGATAGGCATCTTACAGATAATAGTCACCTTTGGGGGCTGTAATTGTCTAATATCAGGTTTGGCTTCATGCCTAAAGAACATACTGTGACATTTAAACCAGGTGATCAGAGTCTGCATTTCTGAGACAGAGCATAAACCATCCAGCACCTGTTACAGTCCTGTAAGTCACTGTGAAATGTGTCACCTTTATCTTACAGTTCACTGTTGTGGTGCCTCACAGGGAAAGTTTAAACTAGATTTAAGTTACAGGCTGTGTGGCATTTTGCTGCTTGTTAGGCTTTTAAGTCCCTCAGCAGAATGTGGAGTTCATAGATTTGTTCTATTTATTTGGGCCAATGTAGTATAAAATCATGGGATCTAGAATGGTACAGAAACTTCAGTAAAACATTTTAATGAGAGTTGTGATTGTAATACTGGATAAAGCAATCTACTGTATCAAAACTCCATCACAAAATATTAATTTATTAACAGTAATAAAACTGCTGGAGAAATACTCATCCATTCTGGAGTCTGTGCACCCAACAACTGGAAAGTATGAACTGTGAGAAAATTGTGGCAGTAAGTGGGCATTTCCTCCTGCACAGACTGGCAATTCTGGACCTCAAAAAATGGCATCAGTTGTTAGCCACTGCCTCTGTGCTGCTGTTCTGCACTGCCTCTCTGACTGCTGTGCTTTGTGGCCCAGAGAAAGCAGATTCTGCCAAGGAGAGGATTCAGCATCCTGCCAGTGGGTGTTTCTGTGAAACACGTTTTTATCAGGATTCATGATTTCCCTGTAAGGAGGACAGAGTCAAGGGTCTTTTGCATCTTGTCAACGTGTTTATATAGACATAATAAACAGACGTCATCAAAAGATCAGTTTTCCTGCTTATTGGGACTGTTTAATTACATTATAGATTTGAAAAACATGTTCTTTGCCATTTATATTTTTCCCCTCTATTTTTAGGATGCAAAGTTTGTAGAAGAGCGACGCAAGCAGCTACAGAATTACCTAAGGAATGTAATGAACAAAATTATTCAAACTGTGCCAGAATTCACAGCCAATCCCAAAAAAGAGACACTTATTCAGCTGATGCCCTTTTTTGTGTAAGTATCTGTCAAGTACTCAAGAAAATACTAAGCTTTTTTCACCACTAATAATTTAAAATATAATGCCAACATCTCCAAAACCTTTAAAACAGTGAGTTTTTTTAATAGAAGGCTTCTGTTCTAAATGTAAGTGCTTTTGTTATATTTAAAGGAATATATGACAGAGGGGGTATTTTTGTTTTGTTTATTTTGACTTTGAATACAAATTACTGTGTAAAGCTTTCAGAAATATCTAAGTGACTTCAAAACCTGCATCCATCTGCACCCTTCAAGCATTAGGTGCCTTCAGTTTCTTTTATTTGGTCTTTTTTTAGTTTTGTTTTGCTTTTATTTCTGTCAGATCTGTATTGTTTATAAATTTATTTTGGAGGATGAGGGTAGAGCACTCTTAAGGTACTTAGCAAATTAAAAATTCAAGCTGTTGAACTCTTTCTAGCTGAGTTTTGTAGTCTGCTGACTCATGTTCTGATCTCATTAAAGTTGAATATGTCCAGATATAGTTTGACACAGTCATTTGTGAAGACTCTCCAAAGAATCCCTTTGATATACAATCATGCAAGGGATATAGTCTGGTAAAATCTTCCCTTTTTACTTTAAATATCATTCTTTGTGTATTTGTAAATGGTATTTAGAACTATTTAAGAAATAATTTTACTGGAAAGTTGGTTTTGAAAGTGGTGTTAACTTGTTAAGTTCAATGATATTCTGCTTTAATGACAGTTCACTATACACATCAGCTCTTTGTAAATACATATATAGGAACAGGAGGGATTTTGGCAACAAGCATCACCATTTTTTGCATTTGCCAATTTAATAATTTTCAACACATTGCATGAAGCACTGCACTGTAGTGGATCCAAGAGTATTCTGTGATACGGGCAAGAGGTTCTGCTCATGTGTGTACTGGGAATTACTTCCTTAGAACCTTTTCTCATATAGGAGATGTTTCAGCATTCTCTCTGGGAACACTAGTGGGATTCTGGAAAAATTAAGCTGTTGAGCAAAATTACTATATACCTCATCTACAGCAGCAGACAAAATGGCTTTTTAATGCATTTTTCTATTGAGATATCAGGCTTTCTCCTGCAGCTAGAGCAGCAATATTAAATTAATATAAAGAACTTTTCTAAGATGTGCTCCTTCTGTCATTTTCTGAAAGTTATCATCATTTCTGGGCTATCATTTGAACTCTCTCTGTCCTTTATTTTCTGCCATGACTTGGCACTGTTGTTGAGTTAGAAAAACATCCAAGTGAAAATGCATTTCAGTTCCACTTCCTATTGCCAACTTCTCCAGTACTGTCCTTCCTTAATGGATTTTGAGCTTCATCAACAGGAGATCTTGAACATGTTGGATTCTGAAGTGTTATATTACATTAATCAGTTGTAACCTTTGTACAGTACCTGTAATTCTTCTCTTCTGTTAGTTTTAATAATATTTTGCTAAAATCCACTGTAAAGACATATAATAATTCTGATATATTTGTCCTTTGTAGCACAAATGTATGTACAGTTGATTGTGTCTTTATCAATGAAAGAGCAGTTACAAAACATTGAGATATTAGGCATAGGACTGTGCTGTGGGGAGTAGAGATACCTCAGTCTGGGGGAGAAAATGACAGTCTTAATAGGCATATAAAGTCTCTAGGGCATTAGATCTGTCTAATAGGAAGCAATGCAAAATAAAATATAAAAATTATTGTCTGGTCTTAAAGAATTTCTTCTCACTGCAAAATGAAATGACCACACTTTGGTGTGAAAGCGAAAATCCCATAAAGGTTATATCTGATTAGGCATCTTATAGATAGAAATTACAGGGTCAGTTTTAATTAATCACTTTTAAGATCTGGTTTTGTCCAAGGATATGATTGTGGTGAACAGAACATAAGATGAATGTCTCTAAGACTGAGTCTGCTGATAATTTAAAGCTGGAATGAATATTGCCTGAAATTTTTGTTGTGAGGTTGTTCCTTTGGGGATTTCTCCCTTCCAAGTGCAGTGATTCCATACAATCAGGCACAGATCTGATGAAGCAAAACATTTTAATTGATCTGCATGAAATAGCCTGCCACTGTTATAAAGGATGAAATTGCTTTTATTTTGCAACTCAGTTAACAGTTTGCAGTACAATAATGTGAATCAGTTTGCTGGCATTTCTTTTCATTATTGCATCAAATGCTGGTGGTTAATCACGGAAGTGTAATTTGTTTTGAATCCTTATGCTGTGAACTGTCATTAATGTGTTCTTTCTTTCTTCAGTCTCTACCACTTGTAATCTCAGTTTGTATATTTTCCAGTTTTAATACTGCATTAGCTCAGTCACAGAATTGGTCAAAGCGTTTCCTTTATAGTTCACTTTCATGTCTTAATCTAAAAAATAGATTCTGGCTCTGCTAATTTGTCTGTTTACATGCTGAATACTGAATTCTTTGTAATAATTGACATCACAAGATAAATTTTCCAGTCCATGTGTAGCAAAACCTAAATCAAGAATTGGCACTGCTAAATTAGATTGTTGCATCTGCTAGCTGGTGAAGGCCTGCCTGTTAGTACTTACTTAAATTAACATTTATTTGCACTCATGATTGGTACATTATAGATAAACAAAGCTTGTTATAACAAGCACAGTTGTGGTTTAGTCACATTTTTATCAATATGAGAAATATCACACACATTAGTACATATGTAAGAACAAGAGGAATCTTTGGCAACAAGCATCACAGTTCTTTGGACCATGTAATTGAGTTTTCAACATAAATCATCACAATAGGTCATATGATTTCAAGTATGTAAAAAGCTAAAAGCTGTAAAAAGTTGGGGAAAGAAACTAAACTGTTGTGATGGTCTGTTTTTCTTTCTGGGTGGTTTCTGTATCAATTGCCCTTGTTTTTTAAAAGATGAAGATTTTAGCCTGGCACAGGGATTGGCTTAGTGATCTTCAGAGGTGCTTTCCAACCTCAAATAGTAAATCTACAATTCTCCAAAATCTCCACCTGCAGTCTTAGCCTGAGTTGTGTTTTACATCAGCACTGCACAAAGAGGTGTTGGCTAAATATACAGCTGGTCAGACAGCGTTCTGTGTGAGCAACACAAGTCTCAACAGTGGGAAACTAACACTTTGCAGCTCTGCAGTGCTGATCAAGTAAGAACAGTGCCACTTTATTGGTTCTTTTGCACTGGAAATGCAAATGTTTGGATTAAAATATATGCAAGAACAGTATAAACACAATTTTGTGAATATTTTCACAGATTACTGTGCTGAGCACTTCTTTGTCTCATATTCTAGGCCACAGCTTAAGTTACAACAGTTTTCAAATAACAGTTATATGTTCTGCTGAGCTGCAAAGCTGGACATTTATTCTCTTGTGGTAGCTGCCCAAACATAGGCTTTAAGAAAAGCAGAGAATCTGCTCAGAAAATCATCAGCAGATTCTGTTGTCTGCAGGATGTGTTTGAACACCAAAGGAGTCATCAGTTCTCTGTGCTGATTAGAGAGTTGTAATTTTCTGAAAGATATGTTGTCTTCATTTCCCTGGGTGACATTACTAGCAGCATATTTGATAGCAAATGTTGTTGTTCTTAGGTGTTTTGTGTCAGTTGTGTTTGAGTGACCAAGTTAAACTGTAGTAAGAAAAATTAAAAATCACAATTTCTACGTATCTCTCCTTTTGTAAAATGATCTGCCCCTCCTGGAAGGTAAAGTTATGAGAAGTGTGATAGAGATACAGGTACCACCTCACGGGCAAATTTCAGTGCTAATCAGTCACTCAAAAAAGTGTTGTCCTGGGAACACTCCTCTGTGTGTAAAGCCAAGTATCTGCTTTTGGTCTTGCAGACAGCAAAGTTAAAGCGTAATAGATGTTTGTCCTTAGTGGGTTGAAGAGTTTTTGTTTGGTTTGGATTTGGGTTTTTTTGGTATCATTTCTATTTCAGTTGTACTTGTCAGTGTGTCATTGAGAACATTTACATGTGTGTATTAAAGGTTATGAGAGGTAAAAAGAACATTAACTTCTATACAACACCATTGCTAGTATTGAAATGCTGCTATCAAAGGATGAATGAAATAAGTCTTTTAGGAAGACTACCCTGAGGTACCTGTGGATGTTGTTGACAATTGACCCTTCCAAAGTTAGTTTTGAGATATTTCAGAGGAATTAAAACATGTACTCAGACCTAAATTAACTACAGACTAGTGCATCAGTTGTATTCCATTCAACAGCTTCATCCCTCCATGAGGGATAGGTCATGTACAGCAGATGTGGCACTGTTTTGGTGTAAAGAATGAACTAAAAGAAAGAGCTAACAGATGTTTCTCCTCACAGAAGCATCTGTAGAGTATTATTTTAAATAAGATCTTTGAACACATAGACATGAATATATTTACATGTGAAGACAGGTGCCAGTGTTCTGCTGTTACTGCATCTTCAGATAAACAGTAAGATGAAAAGCAAATAAGCGATCCCTGAGATACTGTAAAACTATATTGATGCAAGTAAGGAAGTTTTGAATACAATTCTGAGTAGGTTAACTTCTCCAAAACCAAGTTGGTGATGGCATGGCACTTCTCAAAGCTCTCAGAGTGCATAGCTGTGCCTTCAGTAGGATCAGTGGCAGCATTCAGCTAATGCATCCTGATGCGCTGTGGCCAGTGCCCAGGTTTGCACCCGATGGCATCCTCTGAAGTGTTATCAGCTTGGCACTGAATGACTTCAGGATCTCATAAAATTTACATCAACAAACTGGAAATAGTATTTGCTTAAATATGGGACTTTTAATTAGTAAAGCACCTCCTAATGCCTGAAACATGCTAATGAAACTAATTTATTGCTATGTTAATTGATTGATCTACTTATAAAACTATGTAGAGACATTACACAATATTTATCTTTCAATAGAACTGTGTTGCCAAGCACTGATGATTGTCGAAGCAAGAATATCTTGGATATCTAAAATTCGATGAGCACGTTCAGATTTCATTGCAAAAATGTGATATTCTCCTGTGGAATTTTTGTTGATGACAGAATTAAAATGTTTGAATTTGAGTGGATTGTTGTGAACAAACACAGAGTTGTCTCACTGTTATTCTTGGTTTCTCCATCCCTCACTTTGGAACTGACAGTTTTGGCTTTAGTCTTTCATAACCTATGATGCTTGACATCAGACTTAAAAAAAGCATCATGCCTGTTTTGATCTGAGTGAAATGTGAAGTAGGGCAAAAAATGTTTGGTCAAAGTATATGGAAATTCATACTTTCATCTCTTTTTCTTTCTGCAAGAACTGCATGTTATCTTGTCTTTTATTTTGTGTTTTGGCACATGTCGACATTGAAGATGAGTATTAATGGCATTCTGCAAATGGCTTAAATTTTGCTTTCCCTGCTCTGGGTAGTTGAGAGGGTTTTATGAATTTTAGAGGAAAAGGAGGAAGGAAAAAATATTTCAGGAGGAATGGAAACAGTGATAAGAGGGCAGGAAAATGCAGGAAGAGACACATGGGATGCTTAACATTAAAAGGAACATGGGTTGAATATGGTAAGGAACTCTGGATAAATACTGGTACTTCAGGCTTATTAGGAGCATTTGCTTTATAAAGTTAGTTGTATCCAAACAAGTGAAGATGATGTTCTGATTGTAGTTTTTCATTTCTCAAGTGATCTATCTGGGGTCTGACAGGCTGTTTGTGAAATAATTAAAGCTTTGTACAGGACGTTAAGAACTGACACACTTTCCCAGTGGTTATTCAAGTCTGTCAGGGAGCATTTGTTACAACTCTGCTACTCCTTTCCATGTGGTAAAGAACTGTCCTTCATCCTCTGATTTCATTCAGACCAAAGGTTTGCAAAATTATTTCTTACTTTATTATCAGTGGTTTGTCTTTTCAGATGGCCAGAATAAATTCTGAAAGCCTTGAACTGAGCAAGGGAAAGAGTTACCTGTGGAAGAGAATTGTGTCCATGGGGCAAACTTAGAGCACAGCTTTATTCATTTGTGTGTGAAAGACATTGCAGAAGAGTTAAGGGAGCTTTGTTTTAACTTGAGTACATCATTGACCAAATTTTAGCTTATCTTTGAGGATTTTTCCAGCACACTTATGTTACTTAGGAGTGTATATATGGAAAAGCACTGCCTTGAAATGCTTTTAGAGGATGCTGTGTCTCTGCTGGGAGGAAAAATGTGTCTGCACTGGCAAGACATTTTGTTGTCTATTTGATGATCTGTTGATCCCATGGGACAGTTTGCAGTACGGAGATGCCATTGAAAGTATTGTAGAGGGAAAAGCTCCTTAATCTGGTTTGTGATCAGAGCAATGACATATCCAAATTCCTGTTCCTTCTCTGTGTTACCTCCCCAGCCCTGCCCTGTCTGTGCTGTGATGTTTTCTAACTACTTCATGTTTGGTAGAATTGACATCTATCAGTGTTTTTCAGTGTGCCAACTTCCTTTGATACACATTTCAGCCAAAGAGTTCTCAGCCTCTGATGTCCTAATTTCAGGGTAGTTATCATGGCAATACTATTAGCAGCATTCACAGTCTTCAGACAGTTGCTGTAGAATGAAATATATTCCAAATACCCATCAGCACTTACCTGCTGACTTCAAGTTGGTGCTGTTAGTAGTTTTGCAGAAGTTAGTAGTGAACTACTCACTAGAGTTTAAATGACAATTTGTGATCAAGAAGAATATTCTGTATAGTCCCTAATGATTTACAGGAGGCATAGAAAACTATCAACAGCATCTGCTTCACATAGAAAATAGTTGTAATCCTTTACATGTTGCATAAAATTAAGCAAAGTGAAAATTTGGAGTCACAATGTATGTTTTGACATATTTAAAACTAATTTTATAGTTGTTAATCTTTTTCTCAGTTGTTAAAGTAACAATAACTGGAAACTCTGGTTACTTATTTCAGCTGCATTTCTACAGGTTGTATTTCTTTTTCCATCAGTTGATCTTAACTAGAGAAATTTGCCAGCAGTGCCCAATGTAAATAAGTTTTATTCAGGTGAAAGAGTCTGTTTGCTTGACTCCTGCCCACCAATTTTCTTGTTTTTGCTCCCAATTTCTTGCTCTCACTTGCATTCTCTCAGTCTTTCACATTTAAGGCGCTACTGAGTCAGAAGTGTTTCAGTATCCAGTAAAACTACAATTGGAAACACTTTGTCCCTCAGATGTGGGTAATAATTAAAGTAGTCCAGAAACACATTCCCCTGAGCTTGCCCTAATAAAATACCTCAGTCCTGTGGTGTTCCAGGACTAAGGCACCTCAAGGAAAAGGTGTTTGCAGTTTGTTTGCCTTGTGGTTCTCAGCAGAACTGGTGTGGCACAGCAACACTGGGGTGCTGAAAGGCTTCGTGTGTTGTAGTTATTGCCTCATTGTGGAGTCTTGCCATTAAAACAAAAATCAACTCCACTTTCAAATACTATGACTTATACTAATTACCATCTCAATAAAGACAGTGACACTTGCTTTGCAAAGTTAATTGCTATGAATTGTTCAACAAGCCTCACAAATAGGTATTTATGAGCATATTTTCATAAAGTAGATTCTTGTCATGCTTCTTTATATTCAGAGTGACCTTTACAGTGCTTATGAGAAGAATTTAGTATATACTGAACTAGAATTAAATACTCTCCAGTCAGCACTGGAAGCATCTGAGGGCTGGTGATCTTTTACAGTTGCCTCAGAATAAACTCTTGTTTAATGCTGTCTGAGAAAATAAGAATTGTGTCTAAAATCATTGAAACAGATGAGGGAGAGGCTATGGTATGAAATTTCTCCTGCATGTGTAGAAATATACAAGAAATGGTCTCCAGTGCATGGTTTGAAAAAATGGGGCAAAAATGTAAAGCAAGTAGATTGACAGTAAGAGTCAAAAAGCACTTTCTGTGTTGCTTTGATAGCTCACTGGGATATATTGGTTTTCTTTATAAACACACAAAGCTCTGAAACAAATGGAGATTATGTTGAAAAAATGCCATGGTCAATGTTACTGCAAACCAGTGCTGTGCAAAAGGAGCTTTTAATTGTCCTGTGCATTTTCTGGTGTTTGAATCCCTTTTGCCTTCTGGAAGGAACTGGCTGGATCAGGATGCTTTGGAATGTTCTTTTCATAGGGCCCCACGAACTCTATAATCAATTTCTATCATTTTCTCCCCCAGTTAACAACAGGCTTTGTAATGAAAGATTTGTCATTCTCAGTAGCATTTACTACTTCCTTTTAGTATTGCTCTTTTCCTGTTTGCCCACAGACTCAGCAAATGCTCACAAAGAGACAGGGCTTCCAAACTTGCAGTTTGTCCCCAACATGCTTCACTTGTAGCAGTGCAAGAAGAGGTTAAGATTTCTCTCCTGACAGAACACACAGCCAGTTAAAGTTTTGTGTCATTACAGCAGTGCTCCTGTTTCCTTGGTTACAGGCAAGTCACATGCACTCCCTTGTTAAAAAGTGAACTCTTTATATATTCTGTATTTCTGTACTGCAGCATGTGTTTCTGAAACTGGGACCGAAAAAATGGGCTCCAGAGCCAGGAGAGAAAGTTTCGGTTTTGAGGTTCGGCAAAATAGGGGAGAATACATTTGTAATTGTTTTCTTTACTTTGCAAGCAACATAAAATTAGACCAGAAAAGAGACTTGGGAAAATACAATCTCTTGCCATCCCTGTTTTTCTGTCCTACAGTTCTCAGCACTTATTTGAAATTCACATTTTCAGTTTTCTCTGCTGGGATTTTTACAGCAAACAATAGTCTTATAGCTAAGAATAATGCTGCTTGAGACTAGAAAATGTAAAATATGAATACCATCCACTCCCAAATATGTCTTGCACAGATAGGAAGTCAATTTGTAGAGCAAGACAGATACGTAAAACAAATGGGGCCATCTTTTGTTATTTTAGTAGAAATAGGTAACTAGTAAGTTTTTTATATATCCAGCCATTGCACTGCAAGAATATATAAAATCCCTTACACAGTTCTGTGTCTTGGGGTCTAAATGGGAATGAGTTCACTCTCTGTTGCCCATCCACAAAGGCACACTGCCCCTGTCAGCATCTCACTGCACTGGGCTCCATCTGGCAAGGGTTTGCCAAGGCGGATTTGGCTGGCTAAACGATAAACTATTTCAAATTATAACCACACGCACGCACACAAAATCCCACTTCTATTTTGTCTGTCCCTAACTCATAAACAATGGATCCAATATCTTTTAAAGCTCCTCATGCCCGTTTTGGATCTGGAACAAATTTTCTGCATCCTGGCTGTGAAAAGTGGAATGCTCGAAAATGCTAATACAGTTAAGTGTGCAGGACTTCAAAGTACTGTCCTCATTCTTGATAGCATGAAAGCACTTTACTGGGGAATAAGGTATGAACAATCAGTTTACTTTTTTCTGCTTTCAGCAATGTTGACAGCCATCTTAAGACCTTTTCTTTGTAGTGTGGCATGATTTTCCTAAGTCAATAAAAGAAGAAAGATGTTCTTGTCAGGCTATCCATACGATAGCTGTACCTGACATCCAAAATCAGAATTACTGCACGTTTCTTATAAGCATTGTGCTTTTCTACCAATATTCTCACTTTATTCTCTTCTTACTGTCTATCAACACTGGTTAATATATTTAATTAATGACATATAGGAATAGAATTTAACCCAAGAATATGTCATTATCATAATATGTTAGGGGGGTTTAAATTTAATTTTAATGTAATTTAAATTAACAGCAGTGCATAAAATCAGAAGAGTCCAGATTGCAAGAGTAGGTAGTTGTTCACCAGAGTTGTTCTTTCAACTGGAGTGACTTGTTCAGTAAGAACTTTCAAGTGAAGTTTTCATCCTGGAAAAAGGTACTGAAAACACTGGAATTTTTCACAAAATGTATTTTGGAAGGTAGAGCAATGGAATAAAAATGTGTCAAATGTTCAGCAGGATTTCCTCACAAAGCTGGGGCAGTCCAGGGTCACACGCTCTGCTTGAGGGCTGGGTGGCTGAAAACCTGAGTGAGTCAACAGGGAGTTGGGGTCTAAATTGCAATAAAGAAAATGTGAAATGAGGGCAAACTGAAACATGAAGTAGGTGAATTGATTTAAAGAGATAACTTGATGTGGAGGTTGTTAATGCAGAGAAGAGAAGGGAGAGACAATTGGTTTACAGGGGGAGCTGTGGGAATGATGATTTCTGGGCAGTAGGGGTTGGACTCAGATGTGTAGAATCAGCTCAGCACAGGAGTTTGTTGAGAGAAGAATTAGGCATGGAGAGGAGCAAACAATAGCTGGGAAAGGATTGGATAATAGTGTTGTGGCTGTTGATGGGAATTATTAAAAGAAATAAAACTGGAGAAGGAAGGGAGTACAGCAATAAATGAGTAGAGGAGTGCTGTGAAATGCAACAATCAAGAGACTGAATGAAAACAGTTTGGACTAAATGAAGAGAAAGTATGTTGAAATGAGGTGAAAAAGGGAAGGTGGTGGGAAAGAATGTCAAAAAGAGAACACGGTAACACTTGGGATTTATTTTCCTTTAATGGATTTCGTGCACACACAAAAGAAGCCATTTCATTAGAAGTGATTTGGTTTGGTTGTCATGTTTTGAAATGGCAATTGTAGCTGAACTAGAATGAAAAGAAGAGGGTCAACATAGGCACAGACTTTTCACTTAAACATTATGTAGAAAGTATCTTGTCTTTTGAAAACAAGCCTTGACAAAAAATATCCTTTGGTGGTATTTTAGAACATTCTTACTGAATCCACACAGGATCTTGGGGTGGGAAGGTCTGGTGCAATGAACATTCTGCATTCAGCTCTTACTCCATATACAGAGCAAAGTAAAGGACTGGAAAGAGGAGACTCCTCTGTGTTACATCTGACCAGCTTGGTGGTCATTCATTGTACCTGTTCTGTGGGTCTGGGACAAATCTTTGATTTCTTCCTTTAATCCTCAGATCTATAAGCTTATATTCTCTCCTCCTCATACTGGAATATATATTTTGTGAAGTGCCTTCAGCATAATTCAGGATGATTTTTTTTTTTTTTTGGTAAGTACTAGAAACTTGAAAAATGCACAAGTTAACATCTTCTGTCTTCAACTTCATTGTCTGCATACTTTTCAATCACTTTTTGCTCATGTAAACATTTAGTAGATTCTAAGCTAATATATCTGTTGATTTTTGTTCCCCTCCATGCAGCAGTGTATGTACTCTGCTCATCCTGACACTTAGACTCTGTATTTCTTTAGTAGGAAACATTTTCTTTGTACAGTTTAAAACTGTTGTCACTGTTTATTGGTATCACTATAGTGTAAGTGGATATATGAAATTAAGAAGTGTGCATGTGTGGGCCATATGTGAATACTCACAAAATCAAATCTAGATGGCAATTTTAATAACATTTAAAACAGAGGTATTTATGATATCATCTATATCAGACTACTGTGCTCACTCTCTAGGCCTAAGGTAAGAACTCTGGAAAAAGAGAGGAATGTGAACCATTTATTGGGTAAGGCAAGAGGCAAATCTTCTGAGTGCCGTGTTACGGCTGGCTCTGAGTGTGGCTCTGATTCACTGTGCTCTGTTAGTCCTTTCGTTGTGTTGCTGCTCAGTCTGTGCTTGCCCAGAGCCTCAGTCTGCTGTCAACTCTGTTTACCAGCCTGGCTTGGTTAAATTAAGTCTCGGTGAGAGCCTGAGATGGACGTATTCTTGGTTCAGCAGCTCTGCAGTGGGTTAATGTGCTGTTTGTGTTGTGTTTGTCTCCAGGTACAATGTTGTACTTGAATCTTGGGTAAAACAAGTGCATGTTTTGGTTCTCCTGCAAAATGATAATCAAGAGCTGCAAAGTGAAAATAGTCAAATACAAAACAATGTATACAAACCTCTCCATTAACCTCCTGCTCTGCACCTGATTGCTGACAGTTGTAAAACAATGACATGCAAAATTTTTGCTTTTGGAACAGATTAACATCTCTACAGGATTGATAAAAACTTTTCTTGTAAGCACATGTTGCTATAGCTAAGAAATCTTACAGGGCATTTCCTTTCTTCCTTCCCTTCAAATAATAGTAATTATCAAAGTTTCAGATTATTTTTGTCATTATCAAGTATACATGATTTGTAAAGGAAGCCAAGTCTAATATTCTTGTTTGCAATTTTCTAGTTATTTCTTTTTACAGTGTAAGCCAGTTTCAGGCAGGATTGCTTGAGCAGGATTCCTTTAAAAAAATTGCTCTAATAATATACCTAATTTAATGAAAAAGGGTTTTATTTTCTATGTATTACCCTACATTTTCTAGTAAATGGGACTAGACATGTCTGGACACTTTATTTCCTAGTTATCTTCTCTGTCTGTAACAATTTGCTCCATTACTCTGCTGGAATTGACTTTTTCAGAGGAGGAGAGCACAGAGGGGTTTGCAACTCAGACAATCAATAGCTGGGAATGTGCTAAAATGTTGGGAATGTAAGCAAGTGCAGATTCCTCCATGTTCTTGCTGTCCCTGCTGTACGACAGTGTCTACCTCCCAGCAGGTATCTGAACTACCAAAGCTGTATCTTCCTGTCCCTTTTCAGTCAAAGTCCAAAATATTAATACAATGTTTTCGAAGGGCCACAGAATTTTCAATATAAAGAGTCCACAAACATATGGAATTATGTTACATTTTAATACATATTTTTATGTGGCATCCAAGTCACCAAAGAACACCAGACTGGCAAAAAAAAAAAAAAAAAAAAAAAAAAATGGTGAATTTTTTTTATGAAAATAATTCTTTTGTCAGTATCATTTTTTTAAGCTATTGAGCAGAGGACAGTACACTAAACTGCCTCTGTACGACAGTTACTAGAATGAATGTATAATGGTAAATGTGGTTGATAAGAGCAATTCCCTGCATGGTTGCTCAGGACTGTTCCAGGTGCCTCACTGTGTCATGTGTGCACCCCACAGATACCTTGGATAGATCTGTGTAATGTTCTCTTCGCAAAGTTTGCCTTTCTTGAGCCAGTTTCCTGGCCACTAAGTTATGTTACCTCCTCGTTAGTAGAATCTTATATCAGACTTAATGACAATTAGAAACCTAAGGCATTGTTACCCACTTAATTATCCTGCTTTGCCATGGCAGTAATATTGTCAAAGAATACAACTTAAACAAGACCACCCTTGCCTTGCCCAAATCTACATGGATTCCCTGTAATGAAGTTTGGGCTTTCAAAGCTTACTTTTTGGCCTCCCAAGTCCTGCAAAACAGTCTGTAATATTTATTCTACAGCTGCACTTAAACTAGCTGATCTATAATTGCTCGTTAAGTTTCTCTGTATGGAGATTATTTTAGGAAAATTGCCAGCTTTAGATATTCACATATCAGCATATGAAGATTGCATAACAGCAAGTCAGGAACTGTGTTTTGGAGAACTTTTAGGTAGGGGAAGGGAACCATCTGCAGGTCTGTGACAGAAAGGGTTTGGCCCCAGAAAGCGTTTTGAACACTATTGCTCTCAACACGTTGTTTTGTAAGAAGCCATCTGGCCAGCCAGAGCCACCCGTGTGTGAGTGCAGGTGGGGACAGGGAGGGGGGGATCCAGAACCCTGAGCCACCACTGCTGGGCTCCAGGGCAAGGCTCAGAGGAGACCCTTCTCGTGGTGTGTTGATCCTCTGCACACAGACACAAGCTCCAGTGCTCCCAGACCTGATCTCCTTGTTGGAAAGGCAAGACACTGGAACAGCCCAGGACACTTCCAGGAAGAGAAATTTCCCAAGTTGCATTGGTAGGATGGCATAAGGGCTCGGAGCAGAGGGGGTGCTGTCCTTCCTGTATTGACAAGTTCTCATATCCCAAATCAGTGTCAGGGATTTTTTTTTGTTTGTTTTTAAATTAGAATTTGAAATGTACAACTGAAGAGGGAATTATTATTTAAATACATGCTCACAGAATGAATAGAAACTGATTAATGGAACTGAAAAAAACCAAACAAAATAATCTCTTATTTATTATACGTATTGTATCTATAATATATTTGGAAGTTGCAGAGCGTGCAAGTGTGGCACTGGAATAGGGTTTTGAAGCCATACTGTCCTAACAAAGAGTGAGGTCACTTCTACTCCTGACTTTCTTTGATGTGTTGAAGGGAATTCAAGGGCTTCTTGCTCACTTTAACCTGCCTGCACAGCAAAACATATTATGCAAAACTACACTAGCATGGCCCGTGTGACATGGGTTTAATTAATTAGAAGAATATTAACACAGTCATGAAACTGATAACTCCTGGTACAAACAAGAGCTGCTGAAATTCAAGTCTATATTCAAGAGAAAGACTTCCATTTGCCATTTTCAGCTTGAGCTCTGTTAAAAAGGGAGCTTGATTGAGATACTTGTGATCTGAAAAATTGTTTTTGTTCTACAAGTTTCTAAACTGTGGAAGAATGGAAGAACTCACAGGCCAGTACGTGTGCACTGGATGTACAAAGGCAGCGCTCCCCAGCGAGAGCACCGTTTAGTGGATTTAGTGTTTGGGAAGCAGGGTGTGAGTAACACGAGCTGTCAGGTCACCTGTCTCTCCTTCCACTCAGGGCAGAGCTAGTGTTCTCTCTTCACTTCCCAAACACCCATTGTCTTATCACCAAGTTGTCTTTCTGATACTCTGTGAAATTGGAAATGGTATTTTTTTCAAGGTATCTGATGCAGAAACACAAGGAATGATCCCTGTAAGTCACTGGCTGCTTTCCTTTCCCCGGGTGACTGTCCCCAAGGGCTCAGCGAGCATCAGGCAGGCCCAGTTTGTGTTTGTTCCCTGCACATCAGGCCTTCGGGCACAAGGAATTGCTCCACATTAAGCCAAGCGCCCTTTTCCTGTTAGGTGGTTCTCTGTGACATTTGCATGCATTTTTGGCACAGGATGCCATTTGCAAGCAGTTTTGGTGGAGTGTGTTTATGTAATCCATTGTCAGGAATATCACAAGCTAAGCCCTCAGACATGAGTTTATGATGTTCACTACAGATCCCCTGAAATGTCAATATCTCAATTCAATTGCCCTTGAGAAATCTGTTAGGGAGTAAAAAAAAAAAAAAAAAGGTGAGTAATTACTGAAAATACACTGGTTTTAAAATCAGAGAGTGTGTGTGTGTGTAAATATATTCCCATATGTAAATTTTACATCATTACCAGAATGGTTTTTAAAAAATTAATTTGCTAATGAAACAGGAATTTTTCTTTTTTTTTAGTATTGCAAGAAAAATTATTCTATAATGTTTATTTCACTAGGAATAAAACCAAAGATTAATTACTTTCCCACAGTGGAAAAGGTTTTGAGAAGTAAAAGAGGCTTTGCTGAGAGATGGACATATAAACTTTATTCCTTTCCCTTAGCATATGAAGCAGAAAGAAATGCTCATGAAAATATGGGTTAGAACAATCTGTTTATACACCTTATATTGCATCTCCCAGTGCCTATTCATATTCCTTTCTGTGCAACACTGACAGTAATGGATAAATGGATGCATCCATTCAAATACATAAAGCAAATAATCTTCATAAGGGAGGTGTCTTTGTACTTGTGCATGTACTTGGCTTTAATCCAGACCATAACAAGTTTGTTTATGCCTAACTGCACAGTTTTTCAAAAGGAGGTGGGTTATTTCTTTTCCTCATTTGAACTTGTATTGAAAAATATTCCAGCAGCCATCAGTGTCTCATGTGAAAACAGCATGAATTAGCTACAGGCCATCACTGAAATTCAAAACATCCTACAGAAGCTTTGTTCCTTGGTTTTGTTTATCTGCCAGCTGTAAACATAGACCATTCAATTCTGTTGCATTTCAGATGCTATTTTTGTGGTGTATTTTTAATATGTTTGGCACTTCTGGGGTGATAGCAGAATCCATGAACAGTTAGCTGAAGGATTCTAGAATAACTTGGTGTAATTATAGGCACTTGTCTATTAATAACAAAAAAATTAATAGTGCCTGTGTACTTGCCTGCCACAGCCCTGCACATCATTAACAAGTGAGTGACAACAGTGATCACTGCTGGGTTTTTTAAAAATTCTTCAGATGCTGTAGAGGTCTTCAAATACATCCTCTGCTGGTACAAATTAGGCCAAATGTCACTTCAGAAATGCAAAAGGACCTGAACTGTTGGGTCTGTGCAGACATAATGGAGGCAGCTTCCTCACACAGTGCTGGTTCATGTGCAGGCTGCAGGCATTGCTCAGGTGTCCTCTCCGTGCCATCCCACCCACCGTGCGTGGCCCTCACCAGGGACAACACGGCTGGAGGGCTTTGCATATTTACAGCATCTGCCCAACATCAGGCTACTCTGGGCTGTGGGATCTGGTCAGAATAGCGGCAGATTCCCTAGTGCACATCTGCTTTACACTGAAACAGCCTTCTGCAGTTTCCAGCTGCTGGAATAACCCAATCCTAGACAGAAATCCCTGGCACGGTTTGTACTGGGGTGGCCAATATCACCGTGTCCAACAGCAGGCCAGAGGCATTTTTCTTCAGATCTTCACATATTAATTACACAGTCCCCAGAGTTTGATTGTACCATCAGCAATATGAAGGTTTATTTTTAGGTTGAGATTTTGAAAGTGTAACACGATTGCACTTAAGAGTTTAGCAAAATGCATGATATATAGTAAGAAGAGACCCACTAATATGTGGGTCTGCAGGAACTGCAGTTCACTGTGGAAAGTTGGAAATCTATGCCTTGCCAGCAGCTCACATAAAATTGCCTAATTTTACAACTGCAAAATGAGCCAAAGAGCCCTTTTCTTACTATTCCATGTCTGTCTGACCTCTGAAATCTTGTTTCTCAAATTTTATTGTAACCTTTAAGAACTCATAAATTAATTCTTTATTAGAGATTTATTAGTCTTAATACTGTTTCTGGGTAAATCTGGTAAATCATAAATATACTGAATAGCTCTAAATGTCTGGCTCTGTTAGAAAGCCTTCAGCAGAAGACTTGTACATATTGAAAGAGAGAAATCCCAAAGCACTGTTGAGGATAGCGAGGTATGACCAAAGGGAAATGAAATGGGGCTGGGCCGCACTGTCAGGCAGACTGAATATTTTATCATATTTTCCCTGTTAGTGCTACAGCTGAGTCAAAGGCATCTAAATCCAATAAACCCAGTCCCCAGTGTTTGCTGAGCACAGGGAGCTGTGTGGATACGATTGAAAAGGCTCCGTGTCAGGTGGAGCTGTTCCTGCATCCCGTGTGTGTCACCTATAGGGCATGGACTGCCCTCTCTCCGTCAGGGGAGTCGGACACTTTTCAAGCCTGAACAGCAACACTGCAGGGGAACTGCAGGCACACACTTCAGATGGTGCCTTCTAAGGCTTTTCTCTTGCTGGCAAAGCAGAACTGCTCTAGCAAAGATAAAATTCTGCATCATCCTATTGTCTTGTGGTCCGTGCATGTGTGATATTGACCTCTGCATACAGGGGCTTCATGGATCTGTTTCTAAACCAGGCAAAGTGGTATCTAAGCAGCTCTTTCAGTTACCACTTAGTTCAAAATTTACTTGGAGCCATAAAATGTCTTCTATCAAAGCTGACTACTCTTCCTAACAGCACAATCCTCATGTGGCCAAAAGCCACAAAACTCAAGGAGACAAGGAGAGGAAGAACTTTACTGGGGATCTTGTAGTTAAAAGGTGAAAGTGCCTGTCTTGTAATTCTGCTGCTTCCTTATGGGGTAAAACTCAGCTGGGCTACAGAAGCAGATTCTTTGGGCAGCAGCAGCTTCTCCATGTGGCTGAGAACAGGGAAGGTTCAGAAGCTCCTGCTTGCCAGGAATGCCGCTCCAGGGCTGGGGCTACACTGCAGTGGCTGCCAGCAGTAGGAGAGCACAGCCCATCACTGGTGTCCTCAATTGATTCTTCTCTAATATTCTGGCAAGGAGCAAGCTTATTGCAAATTTTATTTATTTTTATTTTGAATTCATTGGCAAAGTTCTGCACTAGAGGCACCAAGATGATGTGCTTTTTAAAGACTGAATCAGATGATACCTGGAGAGCCAACCCCAAATTCCAGGGGCTCCTGGCCAGCAGTGCACTGTGCACTGAACTCCCACTGGACTCCGGAGCAAATTTTGCTGCCTGTTAACCTAATTTGGAGTCATAATGAAAAAAAGGATGACCTGTATTTATCACTGATGTTTTCTTTTTTACAGAGGAAATAATAGAAATATGACTAAACAGCAAATATGATTTTGGTTGCCAATTACGGTGGCCGCCTTTTTGCTGGCCAGCCTGATGCTTGTTTAGTTTCTGTCTAATCCATCAAGAGTGTTGCATCCCAAGCTGGCTCCCTTAGTCATTTACCAGGCTATGTCATTCCTTCCCTTTCTGTCTTGAATTAAATGTAAACATTAGTTCTTGTCTTCGTTACCAAGCAAAGTCAGCATTTAACCTTGTTATTCTGTTGATAGTGCTCAATTATTTACATATTTTCCCATCTTGATTACTTTTTTTATTTAGAGAGTACAGGTTTGATTCTACTATGCCAAGTCTCAGCTCTCTCTCTCTCTGTGATATGTTTCCAGGTGCAGGTGCACTATTTTCTATGGGCTATTCAACTCAGTGGGAATGTTTTTTTTAACCTAGGGAAACTAAATAGGCTAAAATGAAGAACAATCTGAAAGCTCCCAGGGGTTGAGATTATGGCCTATTTTTTTGAGGTTTTTAGGTCATGGATCACTATTAGTATCAAGCTTATGGTTGGAGTGCAATTACATGCTCCCAGTATTTAAAACATAAACCCAAAAGCTAAAAAGAGTGATTGCTGTAAAGGAAGTTCTTCATTTTATCATTGCCACTGTGTTTTCCAGAAAAGAGTTCTGATTTCCTATGATTCTAGGAACAGTTCTAAAAATTGTTCATTTTTTACATTCATAGCTATTATTGTTACTATGACACTGATTCAGACCTGGATCTGTCCCTGAGACTGTCCTGTGAGCTCCCTCCTGCCTTGTTGCACATGTTAATATCATGCTCTAATCTTCAGGAGGAATGGAGATACTTGAGAGAAGCAGCTGATACCTCTTAACTTGATGGAGCAATTAAAACTCAAGCACTTCCTTGGAAGATGAAAACAACATGTTTTGATCACAACTTTTCTTTATAATTCCATTTGCTTTTACAGTAATTTTAAAAGAAGGGGCTTGTTCTTAAAAATGATGGTAATTGTTTGTGCAGGTTGTTTTTTATGATGGGCACTTTGCTTGAAAAACTGCAAGCAAAGACAGCTAAGTTGCATTATTCCCATGGTGACTATTTCAACTGAAAGTTGAACACTGTACATGGTAGTGCTTTGGGGCAAATACTCTTGCCTGGCTGGATTTGGAGCAGAGTCAGGGAGTGTGGAGGGGACAGAACCTCTCAGCAGGGAAACAGCAGCCAACTGGCTCCAGCAGGGCCGTTGCCCCAGCTCAGAGCTGCAGCACCGTGAGCTGTTCGCTCCAGAGCACATGGAAAAGCAGGTGGCAGATTTCCAGGAGACTGGTGACTGTGCTGCCTTTCCCATGAAGCTGAATGAGCAAGTGTTGAAGGCTAAAAGTCCGACCCGGTAAAAGCAAGGCAGGAATATGCACCAAGTTTTTAATTGCCATCAGTCTGACTAGGGAGATGACTGAGCTCAGGATGAGGTAAATGGTAGGCATGAACAGGTAGGAAGAAATATTTTAAGCCTTCTCCTGCCTTCTCAGATGCTGGTGTAAACTCTGTTGTTATGCCCAGTGCCAATTGTATTGATTATGGGCTGTTTGAGAGCTAATTTGGTAATTAAAAGTTGTCTTCCTTCCATGTCATTTTTGTGTGCAAACAGCTTGTGAATATATGGAGGAGGAAGTGCCTGGCTATTCACTGGAATGCTCTGCTGCCTCAGCACATGGAAATTGCTACTTGTCAAACAACAGTTTTTAGTCCTTTTATTCTCACGTGTAAGATGCATTGTGAATCCTGAAGCACATCCTCTGTCTTTAGTTACCTCAGTATTTTCAATAAAAATGTATTCTAGCTGTCTCTGCATTCCTTAAAGATAATTACTTACATGCAGGAAAAAATAAATCCAGGTATTTACTGAGCACTGTTCTTCTGAAAGCAAATCCTATATAAACAGCCTTGGAACATGTTGTGCTTCTGACCCCCTTGACCAGGGAATCCCCTCTCCCTGTGTGGTAGAGGGTTCTGCTCACACAGAGCTGACCCCTGACAGGAGGAGGAAGAGGAGAATTGAATGTTGGGTGATTTCTAGATGAGAAAGGATGGAACAGCCAAACTTGCTGCTTTTCAACTAAGCACAGAAATACACAAAACAATCATCCCAACTATAAAGAAATGTAATTGTGTGTTTAGGTTTCTGGCTTTCTAGGGAGCTGTGAGGGGATCATTTGCAGGAGCACAGTGTTCATGCATTGTGTTATTCTGGCTGGGGCACCACAAGTCATGGAAAGTAACCGTTCCCAAATGCAGATGTCATTATGTGCTGGAAATCTAAGGAATGAGACTCCAGGTTAAGTATTGCTTGGATTAAAGGTCTCCTTTACAGGGTTCTGAGCATTTCTTGAATGAGAGTGTATTTAAGTGCCAAAATTAATCATAGGTATTATTAATTTATATAGCTGATGTATACAGTAGCCATCTTGTTATGCCAACTTCAGAATAAAGTTATCAATAGTAGAAGATCCTGTCATTACTTAAGTACAGTGTTGTGGTTTACAGAAAAATTCAATTATCAATGCAGATGTTGATGACGAAAATCTTCCTGCTGGTATGGAAACTGAATTATAGCATGTGAATGTTCAAGTCAGGATAATTTGAATTA
Organism: Acropternis orthonyx; assembly: GCA_035583155.1. Lineage (NCBI taxonomy): Eukaryota > Metazoa > Chordata > Aves > Passeriformes > Rhinocryptidae > Acropternis > Acropternis orthonyx. Next base: position 7,387,563 of record JAWWEU010000034.1, on the reverse strand, counting down.
TAACAAATGGAAGGACCATTATGTGTCATTATTTCACAGCAAGAAGAGATCAAATACTTCATGAGTACAGTGTTCTGCTGCAGAGGTGTGTATGTGGAAGTAGAAGGAGCTGTACATTAACCAAATGGTTGGACAGAATATTAGAATTAATGCTTTTCATTTCTGGAAATTTCATTTCAGATCTAATCTTGATGGGAAATGATTATTCAGTTTGTAACCTGACAACTTTGCTGTAACAGTGTCTTCAGGATGTTCAGTGTCGGAGTGTGCTATAGAGGGATTATCTTTCCCTTTTCTTTCCATCTCTTCTGTTAATAACTGATTATTTAAGCATCCCACCTCTGCTATTTTTATTAATAAATGGAGATTACAGTTTCTCATTAATAATTATATTTCATTTCTACAAAATTGGAAGCAGTGGCAGGAATGTGGCTCCAATTATTTTTACACTTCCACAGCTGGAAACAAGGATTTTACCCAGCTGACTGCAAAGCATGAGCTACTACATTATGTGAAATGATTTGATGAATTCAGAATTTTAGTTAATAGTGCCACTAAACAGGTATTTTATCTGATTTTATGTTGTATTGGCAACTCAGAATTATAACTCAGTTGTCTAATAAGGATCTCCTAATATCGGCTAGGCATTGTTTAATACCACTGTTCTGAGGAGGCTGCCTGCCTGAGTCCAGTTGACAACATTGAATACTGGGGTTTATAACCAGAAAATAGATTATTATAATGACTAACAAAGAATTAATAACACAAGAAGCTGGCAAAAGTCACCAAATTTATCTGCCAGCAAATGACTTTTTTCATGATGTGTGTTTAATACAACTCAAGCGAAACCAGAATTATGAATATCTGCAGAGATGTGAGATGGATCTACAGACAGATACGAAATACCTGACCCAGGGCTTGGTTACACTCCCAAGACATGCTCTCTGGCTGATACAAAAGTATGTCCAATTGCAGACATGTTACACTATTTCTGTAGAAACTTCCCTCTAACTTTATCTGAGAGTAGGCAATGAGATGGGAAACAAATTCTTTCACATAAACGTCCACATCAGCCGAGAGAGTCCTGCACTTCCATATGCTGAGTATGTAAAGAGAAAACCACAAAATGCAGTTTACATTTGGATACAGGGAGAGCAATAAATCAAAGGTATGAATAAACCAGCAGCTGATGAAAAGGACCGGTTATTTTAAGCTATTTTCTATAGATGCACCTCAGGCAGAACTTGACACCAAGACAAAATCAATGAAACCGAAGCGTTTGCCAAACAAACGCTGGGCAGATCAATCAGGAATGCTTGAAAGCTAAACAATGGCCTGGTGGGAAGGAGGAATTGATTGCCTCAGCAGGCTGCTTTTTTTCTTCAGAATGGGACAAGGAGAGAATGTAGAAAAGAACTTGAGCCTTTAATACATGGCCATTCCACTGCTGAACAGTGAAGTGCCTGGCAAGCATCTGTCTGCCTGCCAGGCTCGGCCTAGAAAATTAAACCCTCTTTAATTTTCAGTGGCTCAGAAGGCAAAAGAATGTTGTATTTAAACCACACAGGTGTAACTGGGATGGGTGTAGGTTTAAGAGAGTGCTGACTGCAGGGATTGGGGTGGCAGAGTTGCTGTAGCACAGCTACTCCCTGGTTTAGATCTGCATATTTTAAATTTGTATTTTAATGTGAGTAAAACAACGAGCTATGTAGGTGAGCCCTAACTCAGCCTCCCTAAGGAGCCTCGAGACTGTTTCTACTGGATGAGACAAATGAAAAGGGTTTGCAAACACTGCACGAGGTGTGGCTTATCCCTCCCTCCTCCATCCGAAACACAGGGAGGCAGAAATAGATTTGTCTCCATTTCATCTTTATGTGCATTCGCCAGAAATACTGACAGGATCATTTTAAGGTCTCCACACCTCTGCCCAAAGGTTCTGGCATATCTGACCTGTCAAACTGTTATGTCATTTAAAAAGGTGTCCTGTTTAGTGCAAAAGATTTTATAGGTATCACTTGACCTCAGGGCCAGAACCAAATTATTAAATCTAGTAACAGGAGACAGAAGAGACGGGAGATGAATCTTTTCCTCCTACATGATTACCATGTGTTTTGGGGGTGGTTGGTCATTTTGGTAGAAAAGCTGGAGGTGAGACACAAGTGAGATGGTTGGTTTTCTCATCAGGTTTTGGAAAAGGGCAGATGGAAAGGGGCTGAAAGATATTTTAACTTTAAATTTATGACTCTTTTTTTAATACTTTACACTTTTTTCCCCATAGAACATCTGGTCTGTGGAAGCTGATAAATTCAATTTCTGCTTCAGTTTCCTTTTTCATGCTGGATGCAGGAAGATCTAATTCCTCAACTATACATTGATTTCTGTAAACCTACATAACATAATGATTTGTCTTAGAGTGTGGATTGTCATTATAAAAATTAGCTAAGACAAATTACCTCTAATTTGTTCTGGAGTAGCATCATTTAAATTTGCAGAATGACATTGCTGTTCATGTAATTACCCCAAATGATCTGGTCACCTCAGCCATACCTGTCAGGGCAGACTGACATCAATTCATAACTCTTCATTTTAGGGGAATTCCTCTTGCCCCTTTTGCCCTTTTCCTTTGGATGGCGTTGCTCTCCATGGGCTGGCACTAATGTCGTTTTGAGGATGTGCCAGCAGGAGGAGCTTGTGGATTAAAATGTGCTTTCAATAAAGCAATCACCAAATTACAGTAATTGCATCTAAGTCCGTGCTGTCTTCTGCGATGTAAAGTACCTCTGTATCTGTCTGTCTGCTCAGAAAGGTAAAGCTCTATCAGCAGTGGTCATCATGCTGGTGAATTAGCCTGTTTTAGATTGAGCAAAGCCCAACAAGGTGAAAATGTGATTTTATTCCATTGTATATTTGATATTTAGATTATTTTATGTTTACATATTCTGAAAAATACATACCTTAACACAAAATCACAACCCTCTGAAGCCAATATCCCATGCTCTGTTTTACAAGCATTGAGTACCAACACTGCATTGCTCAATTTTATAAATAGTAGAAAAATTATGAGTAATAATATCCATGTTACTAAAAGAAATCCATGCTAATGAGCACAGCTGAAATTGGATTCACATGATCAGAATTCTCTACAGCAACTTAGATAGCATTGCTGAGTTTCAAAACAAGAAATCACAGGATCACGGTTGGAAGTCCAATTATCCTTGGCTACCAAGAATTAATAACATATGCTAAATTAATTTTCAGACTTTAAATTTTAGTGACAAGAAAAATAAGGAATTAAAGATCTGACTTGTTAATTTTTTTCTTGAAGAAGAGGAGGGTGTATATCACAGGCATTTTATGCATTTTTTTACCTGAAGGGTTTCTTAGTTACCTTGGAAGACTAAATACTGTAATAGGAATGTGGTGAATCTTGTTGTAGGAAAGTTCTTTATTATTTTAGCTAATACTCCTTCAGAGTTTTCAGCTCAGAAATGCAGACAAGTTAAATACACTGCCACTAAAAAGACCTTTTTTTCTGTTAATATTTAGCATCTGAATTGAACATAATTTTTCCATACTGGTTTTTTTCCTCATATTTCTGTGGGAACAGCCAGTGTGTGTGCACTGAGGGTACAAATCTAATGGTTACCAGTGAGACAGCTGCCCTTTCTTGCAGAAGTGCTCTGCTACCTGCAAGTGAATTTTCCACTCAGTCCCAGGACTTGTTAAAGGCTTTTGCTTTGGTAACATCTCTCCCACGTGGGTGCTCAAAAAGCCTCAGTGGGGCTCAAGTGTGCCTGTGGCTTTGGCAGGGCTGTGTGACCTGTGTGTGAGGAAGGTCACTCTGCAGGACAAAGGGAACTGCACAGAGAAATGCAGGGGTTGTTTTAAAATCTATCTGTATTTGTTTAACATGGCCAGAACTGGAGAAGAGCAATTTCTCCCTTATGGACTTACTGCATTCTGAAGAGAGGTATTATAAGGTTGGGGTTTTGAACTTGTAAAAATAAGCTTGGCTTTGTACGCTGTGTAATTTCATTGCCTAGCTGAGTTGCTAAATGCAAACCAGTTTTATTTATTGATCTGTATGTAAGCAGTTTAATTAAAAACCATGTGGAGTCCTCTAAAAGAATGGCAAAAGTACAATGCTATTCCTTTATACTGTAGTTTTCCGAGGAGTCTATAGCCTGAATGTCACCTAGGTAAGCTGGAATTTTCTGTTACTGCTTGTTTTTGAACTTAATGTTCTTCTTCTCTGAGTCTTTTCCAAAAGGCTCATTCGTGTAAGACTGTAGTCTGTTGTGGGCCAGAAGAGACAGAAGAATTCCCAACAGGGATGTATTACTAATGTACTTCATCATGTAATGATACATCCATCCATAATTAGAGGATTGTTAATTGAGCATCATCCAAGCTCTTGTCTATTCTGCTTGTACTTTTATCACTTCAAAATGCTTTTCCCACCATTTCTGAACTGCAGCTCATAGAGATATGCTTTTATCCTGTGGTTTGCAAACTTCCATAATGTATTGAAGGTTCTACTAGTTTTCATTTCTGTAAGAGCCCATTCTGTAACTCACACCTGAGGTAGCAGTAGAAGGAATGCGATTCCGTGATGTTGGAGATGTGTGCTGTACTCTGCAGTCATGTGCCAGGCTCTCATAACATCTGCTTTTTTCATGTTTGAAATAACTGCAGAGTGATTTACATATAACATAAATTAGCTACTTCTGTCTATTTTTTGTCTCCCTAGTGATATTCCCCCTTCTGGAGAGCCAGTGAGCAAAGGCAGTCGCTCGAAGGTGACCCCGCGCTTCCCCAAACTGTCGCGCAGCCACCCGCGGGAGCCGCGGAGCCTGGAGCCGCAGAGTGGCGATCTCTGACCCTTTGCTGGGCTGGCACCACGGGCACCACGTACTTTAAGTTGTTCTGTGATTCCTTCCTAGCCTGTATTTATAATTTAAGCTCCTGAAGAGACTACAGCTGCATCAACTTAAATACTGAAAAGAGACATTCATTACCAAGGGTCATATCCTGATTAACTCCTTTGGAAGGCAGTAATCACTTTCTCAAAAGAATACAAGGGCTCTTCACCAGAGCTCAGCAAACTGATCGGCATTTCCTTTGTTTTGTAAAGCTGCACTGCACATATTCCCCTTTGTTCCTCTGAAGTCCTTCTGTTAAAATGAATTCCTTGTTTGTATTATGTTGTCTCCCTTTTTACATGTACATTTTTCTGTTCCAGAGAGACATGGGTATCATGTCAAGGTAACTTTTTTTCCGCAGAAGAACAGTTACAATTATCACTACTTAATATGTCAGAAGGATGTGCTTAAAAGAACCTCACTAATTTATTACCTTTTGTAAATAGAAAGACTGGGTTGTTTTGTTTTGTTTTTTTTTATTGTAAACCTCTGACACACCAAGGTTTTTAAAAAACTTGACAATGTAGATGATGAGAAAAACATTGCAGGTGGCAAAATAGCTTTTGTACATTTCTAGTTAGATATTCTCAATAGCTTTCATTTGTGGAAAGTATTCTTTAAAATCAGAGAATGTAATAATTTTTTAGTAAAATTTCAGTCCTGCTGGAAGGCAGGTGCAATATTATTCATTTCTACAAACCACTGCAAGGGTACACAGAATGAGTGTGCTACAAAATAGTGCTATCAAGTCTTGGGTTATATTTTGTTATTAATTTGTTGCTGATGTTACAGAACAGTCCATCATTAATTTGATTTTGTAAAACCCTTCACATGGTGATACTTAAAAAATGCCTGTAATGAAAGTGCCTGTTACCCATCACCTCTTATTGAAAAGTAATTTGTAATGCTACTACTGTAAGAGTGACTAAAATACTGACAAGAATTATTACAAGTGATGGAAGTCCTGACATGGATTAACTGGAATCCAGTTCAGTATCCATTAGCTGCACTGCCGTAGGCAGTTAATTATGTTTTAGCTATCTTCTTCTCTTCATTAAGGTTAAGCAGTATACGTTCAAATTTTCTATTAATTGTATTCTGGTTTTCCTTTGTGTAAGAATATCTTTCTTCTCAGAAGTTTTTTTGGATAATGTTACTTAAATTGATGTATCTTGTTATTTTATTATCCATTCATTATATTAAATTCTCACGTCACTAGATACTGAAACCTTCTATCATTCTCCAGAAGAAAACCAAGCTGATCATTAATAACAGATTTTTTACCTCACTGCTTTACTAAAGTTCTAGCAAGCTGGAACTTGTGTTCTGCAAACCTGTGACCATTGTGTGTTCTTCAGGCAGGTGAGTGGTCCAGTCATTTTCAGTGGCACTGGCTGAGTGAGTGGAGGATTGTTACCCACGGCGGGTAGCATCGGTGCCCGAGTGTGAGCCCAAGGGCAGCGTTCCTACCACTGAAATATGCAGCTTTCAGATTGCACTGAACAGCAAACTGTGGCAGGAGGAGTGGAATTTACTCCTCAGGTCAGAAATTTCAGTGGGTGAAATACCACAAAGTGAATCATGTCACAGAAATGAAACAATATTTTTCAGTCAGTAAGAGTTCTCAGTTACAAAATAAACAGATAAATAGGAAAGCCCAAAGGCCAGCCTGGGAGCCAGAAGGTTTGTTTTCATTAACAGGGGAATTACTGTTGGTGTTCCGTGTCAGTTATGGTGGGACTCTTACTTAAGAAGAAAGGAGCTTGGCAGTTAAGTAGCTTCTCCAAACTCTTTAGTCTGATGCACTGCTCATGTTTTAGTTTGTCTTTGTTGGAAAGAAAAGTAGCTATAATGGTGGCCCTACTTTGAAACAACTCTAATTCATTTTTCAGAAAGTTGGTTAATAGAAATATGGCACACATCTATTAACACTGAATTGCAGGTAAATCTGAAAGAAAACACTGTGTGATGTATCTGTCACATGAAGCTGTGTTCATTTTCAGGAAACAATCCACAGATTCAAGTATAGAAAGTTGCAAACGATAAGAAATCTCATTTAGCGCAGACTGAATTACTTTTTAGTTGTTTAAAAGGAATTGTTTGTATCTGCATCTGGCTCTTATTTCATCCCTGATTGTCTTGCTTCTTGTAATTTTTAATGTATCTATGTAGATCACAGAAAAATACTAAACTTGTTTACCGTGTACAAATTGCTTTGTTAACTTTAGCTGAATTGTGTGTCAGCTCCTGAGATTACAGCGTGCAAACAATGTTCACTTGGTGATACAAGATACCATAATGGGGGCATCACTAATCCACTTAAAAGCTCAGCTCTGGTATCTCTAAAATCCCAGAAAATAATCAAATGAAAGCCTTTCTTCTCAAGGTATCTTTCCCACTTTATAGCCCTGCTTACTTTGAAGATCAGTGAGGTACCTGTATGACTGCAGGTAGATGCTTAGTGACAGGAATGCCCAAATTTTAGCACCTCAAGACTTCCGGAAATGCCCTTAGAGAGAATCATATTTATCTGTTGCAAATCCAACCTCTGATAATTCATCAGAATTAGCAAAATTTGCCAAATTTGACCAGCTGGTAGTAAGAATCCCAGGTAGTTCTGTTATTCTCATAAAATACCTGTAAGTGGGTTTGCCCAATCCTGTTGGTGCTCTGATGCCAGGACAGAGGACTCGGGACAGGCTGGCTCTGGAGCTGTTCCTGCAAGCCTGGGGCTATGGCCTGGTATGAGGCAGTGTAGAGGAATTTGTGGTGTCATTTGCATTTCATTCCTGCTTCATCTTTAGATGTATTGGTTCTCCAGGGCTTCTCATTAGTCACTATTCAAAATAAACTGTAAAAAAGTGCCACAACCTTTACTGCAATGCTGCTGTCCAGTCACGAGGAAAACGAACATCTTCCTAAGAAACAGAGGGCAGGCAAAGCTCTTCCACCTTTTGCAGATGGGAGTGTCTATCAGTATTTATCACAGACTGACTGTGGTTTTTCAGAATCTCATTTATTTAGAGATTCTGTCATTCATTATGGCATTGTGTTGACTTGGCATTTGCAAATTAATCAAAGTTCTCAATAATAACAATAAATTTCCAAGGTTTATATGAGGCAGGATATTGACATAAAGGCTTCAATTGGTATGTCCATTAAGTCACATATTCTTAGGAAGATAATAATGTCAAAGCCAGTCTTTTTTATGGAATATATTGTTGATGTGATAGTTGTAATCACATTATACTACCTTGCAGAATCTACTGCAAGTCATAAACCATCGAGATTGGATTAATACAGGTCTTTAGAGAAAGAACATAATGGTATTAAAGATTACTGGCTCAAAATTGTGACCTATTGCTAAGGTGCTTTTTATTTTTTTTGTTACAAAGTCATGTTTTATTGTATAGAACAATATCTGCATGGTAGCTGTCAAATTAATTAATAAGAACCTACTAACAAATGGGGTTGACTGACTCAGAGCAGCCAGCTAATAATAAATGAGACCCCCAATGAACTAATGATGCTTCTGTCAGGATGTATTAATGGTTTAAGAATATGGTATTTTGTGACCAGAATCAGTTATTAGTGCTTTCAGATATGGATGTCATTCTTTTCCCTCAGAGAACACAGGGATCTCAGTTCTGCTCTAAGTTTCCTGCTGTTTCAAAGGTTCAACCCCTCCCACTCCAGAACATTTTTCATCTCATGCCTTGGAATTCTAAGCACAGATAATATATACCTGTGGATAGAAATACAGTTACCTGCTTGAAATTACAATGAGAAACCTGTGGAACAGCTGTTTGAAAGAAAGAAAAGTGCTTGACCAAATCATGCTGCTACACACCCTTGCACACACTGGACTCTTCCAGCTGGAACTCTGGGATATATGGAAAGAAACCTGTTTAACATGAGAACACAATTTTGTCCTTGGAAACAATAATACTATTTCTGTATTGGATCTTGAGTCACTTCTGGAAAAGTGATGTAACAACTCAAGCAAGTAAAGAATTTCTCTCCTCCACTTTCTGTAGGTCAGGGTGTTTCAGTCAGCACCCTGCACCACATGGAATATTCGCTTGATGGTTATTTTGTAATTTCAGTAGTATCTTAGCGTTTTATATTCAAAGAAACACTTCACTATATGAAATTATCTATATGAAATATAGAGTATATTTAAAAATATCAGCTAACCTGCTTTGTGTTTCACATATTGAATGGCAGATAAAACACTTGTTCTGCACAGTGGTCTGACACTGTACATTTCATTTACTTCTTACTCTGCACTAATTGTGCTTCTATGGTCCAGTTATAGAGAACTTAGATTATTTATAAAATTTATATTAAAAAATACTTCTAATTAATAATAATGGCTTAGTTTTTGGTTCATAATGGCATGAATTTGTACTTGACAACAGCACTGAAATGTTTAGAGAGGAATGAATTTTCCAGATTTACAAATTGGTGCAAATATCTGGACTTAAAAAAACCCAACACTGTTTTCTATTGCATCAAAACAAGTGTATTGCACTTCCACGTAGGGGAATTATTTCCTTTAACAAGATGGCAGAAATTCTCTCCATGCCATGGCAGTAGTTAAACTGTGATAAGTGGTTTTCTTATTAATAATTTAAGACACTAAAAATTATCAAACTGTAAGTGTGGTTGAAAATACAGTTCTGAAAGGCTGCACTTTCTTTCTTACCTAATGCTGAGATAAATAAGTGTCTTGTATGTGGGACCAGACCTGTTGGCAACTGAAGGAGCTGGATTTCCCTTTTCACTTGGGGAGGGGAGGAATCTTATTTTTCCTGTTAAACTGTAGAAAAGATAGTATTAACTCTTAAGCATATACATGTACAGTATTCACATAAGTATTAATAAACTGTAATATTATTTTAATGTTATGCTAATGTTTACATTATAGAATTTTTAAGCAAATGTGTATATATAAAATTTTCTAACTACTTTATTGTTTTGTTTTTGTTCTTTTTTTTTTAATATCCTGTGGTAATTTTACTGTAATCTGGTTAAAATATGCTACTTTACCAAGAAGAAAATAAAAAAAACTTCATTTCTTGTTTGAAGTAGAGTGTATTTGCACATTATTTGTTCTATTCAGCTGTTTTGTATTTGCTTCTTTGATTTATGTTCAGTTTTTCAATGTGTTTCTAGACCACAAACAGTCATGTTGCATTTGGGAAATTGCAATGGCTTGGCATTTCTACACTGGCCTACAGAGTTCAAAGGTTTTGTTTTAGGAAAAGACCTGTGCAAAATTTATTGCTTCCTCCCACCCTCCTTTCCAGAAATTTTAAGGAAATAAGGAAAAAATTATTGTACAAATGATCTGTCAGAAGAAAGAGCAAAGATATTTTTAAGATAATGTTTAAAGCAAGGTTTTTGCTACTGCACTCCAGTCTTTCTGAATGACCTTTTAAGTATTGTGAGTGAACTCACTGTATTCCCAAAATTAAAACAGATACCTGACATTTTGATATATTGCAAGTCACACTTGATTTTGTTCTAGAAAATCATCATGCCAACTATGGCATGTGTGTGTTTGTCATGCTGATTTTCTGAATTTTTCTTGCCGTTTTTTGACCTGCATTGTAACAACAGGTTTTATTATGTGAGGTTTCTAAGTACCACGATGATAACTTTCTTTTTATTGCCAATTCAACAATATCCATGCCATTTTCAACATTTCTTGATTTCCCAGTATTTTAAAGTTGTCAGCAAGTGCATACACCTTATTCAGTGCATTGCATTTATCAACACTAAATAAATATGTCTTTATGTGAAAAGTGATCTTATATCCTTACTCACATGCAGCTTATAGTGGTTTAATCCACGTAGGCCCCTCATTAATTGCGCCTTCAGATCTTTCTGCTGAGTGAACTGTTGTGCTCTGGGTGAGCCTCTGCACTTGCTGCTCTTTGTTCCAAATGCCAGGCCTGCAGTGCCTGGTGCTTGGCCATTCTGTGGGAAGCATTACAGACTCTTTGTGCACTTGGATATTTGCTCTTTGCACTTTCTTGTGTTGAGCTTGTGATATTTTTGCAGTCTCTGTTGGATCACTAAGACCTGCCCTTCCCCAGTTTTCTAGAATTTCTATGGCAAATTCATCCTTGCATAGTGCTTCAGCTCTGGCTTTGACTATTAAGAATATTTTCATAATTAATTTTATTCCTGGTGTTACATGTTGTTCAGAAACAGCTGAGGTACATAAAGGGTTTACTTTACTCAGTGTGAGTCCCATGTCATCAGCTTTGCATGACATAAGCCTCTTTTTGATGATTCCAACTAACATCTCCTAGAGGTGTCAAATACAAGGCCTTTCTTTGGGAATTATTGTTATTTTAAAATAGATTTCACACTGATACTCTATAGCTTCACTCTGTGAAACATATTTACAGGTTGGGCAAATATAACAAGCAAAGATTCAATCATGTTAATAATAATGTTTAAATACCTGGTTTTTATAATTATTTTGCTTTTTCTTCACTTTATTCCCTGCTTTTTTTTTATTCATCCCTGAATTAAGTAATTTATTCGTGTCACTTTCAGTGACAGTTTCTACTTCTCAGTTTCTACCAGGAAATTAAATAATGATCATTAACATTCCCAGTTTTACACAGGATCATCAAATTGTTTGGGTTGGAAAAGCCCTCTAAGATCATCGAGTCCAACCATCACCCCAGCACTGCCACGTCCACCCACCACTAATCTATGTCCACAAGTGCCACATCTACATGTCTTTTAAATCCCTCCAGGGATGGGGACTCTGCCCTCTCTCTGGGCAGCCTGTTCCAATGTCTCACAACCCTTCCAGGGAATCAAATTTCTCTAATATCCAATCTAAACCTGCCCTGGTGCAACTTGAGGCCATTTGCTCTTGTCTTGTTACTTGTGAGACTGACCCTCATTTGGCTGCATGCTCCTGTCAGGGAGGAGAGAGAGAGAGAGAGAGAGAAGATCCCCCTGAGCCTCCTTTTCTCCAGGCTAAACACCCCCAGCTCCCTCAGCTGCTCCTCACAGGACTTGTGCTCCAGACCCTTCCCCTCTCTCTCCACTGCCCCTCTCTGGACCCACTCCAGCCCCTCAGAATTCTTCCTGTAGTGAGGGGCCCAAAACTGGACATGGGGCTGGAGATGTGGCCTCACCAATGCCCAGTACGTGGGCACAATCACTGCTCTGGTCCTGCTGGCCATGCTGTTCCTAAGAAAACTTTCAGCTGGGGAGATCCCCAGGTGCCTTCCAAAGTGAGAACATGGACTTACAGAAAAGGAGAAAATGAAGTATCATTTAATATAGTTAAAAAACATTCTAGCTACAAGTCAAAGCAGATAACACCTTAGACATCTATCATTGGAAATATATATCTTCATTGATGTACACAAGCAAATCTATTTCTTAATTGGCAGACTAAATAAAAAAATAATGTCCTTCATAGGGTGCTATTTGAGCTGCTGAACTGTTTGAGGGATCTGCTTTTCAGATCTGAGCTTTAGATACCACACTAATACTTTGTAGCACACAACTGAGCTTTCTGCTCAGATTTATCTTGTAGGAGCTCAAATTCTCAGTAGGCTTTTGTTTAATACAGTGATGGAACACGCGGTTCTTTGTGCATCCAAAGTGATACATATGGCTTCAAGCAGTTAATAGGATGAGAAGCATTTTGCAGTGATGCTTTAATTTCAAACAATATATTAGATATAATTGGCATTTTTGGAAACCATCTGGTTGGTATTTTTTAAAGGTGAAAAAAAAAAAAGTGTGAATTGGCAGATAAGATACATCAGTACCTCTGAGCAGTTCTACTGTATGGGAAAATAGAGGGTAATTGGATACTAGAAAAAAGGAAAATAAAAGAAAGCACATGTTCTGACCCAGCAAGAAGCAACAGAAAAAGTGACTGAGGAATTTAATGTAGGAATACATTAAAAAAAAGTTTAAAATTGTACTACATCAAAATGCCACCATATGTTCCATGATGAGATACAACAAAGTGGGTAATGTATCTGTTATGGAGTCTGTCAAGCCATAGCACCCTTTGGATATGTCAGTAATTAACAAATAACATCTGCTGTCAACTGCTGTACTTAATCAGCACGGGCAGGGTTCTCCTCCCTGCATGACAGAGGTAAGACTATGGCATTCTGCTTTTCCTTAGGGACTGAAAACTTCTTTGACCACATTGCTGCATGCAGAACTCCTGCTGAGATGTAATTAATGGGAAATCTGGGCGTGCAGAAACAGCAGAGCACAGCCAGACTGGCACTATCGGTGCGGGCTGAGAGCTCTGCCTACCTTTGATGATTTTGCTGTCAGATCTGCCCCCCTGATGGCCACAACGCCCGAGTGTGTTTACATATTGCACCTTCAGCCTTTTCAGACATGCACAGAGACTAATGATAGCCCACTGCCCCGTTTAAAGATGCAACACAGGTCTGTTCTTGTTTTGTGGATAACGGGAATGTGAAAACGTGCTAAGTCAGACCTTGTTAATTGAGTCCTCAGTTACAGAGAAACTGTCAAATACAATGCACCTTGAGAATCACCACCGATATACAGTAAATTAAAAAAGGGCAATTTAAGAACTCGAAGATCTCAACAGAATTGAGTTTCAAAGCTTCCCTCAGTTGCAGCAGTAGTGGAAGTCTGGAAGAGTTGGTCTGTTTATCCTCCCGATTTCTGAATCCACCCTGTCCTGAGAATTCCCCAGACTAGAGGAATATTGGATGCACTGAAGTAGCTTTGTGCCCTTTAAGTGCAGCTGGTGCAGAGATATGGGGATTTACAAAGCAAAGATCTGACCTTTCATTCATATCCATGTGTTCCAAGAAAGGGTTTTAATACAAATCTTAGAAATCTTGTTCCAGAACAACAATTTGAAATAATAAGATTTTCCTTTAATCTTCATTAGGATTCATTACACAGCAAATATATGATTCATTACATAGATAATGAATATCTAATTAGTTAAGATAACACTCAAAACTGTAATAGGAGGTGCTTAAATTGGTAAATAATTTTCATAAATTTAAGTAAGGTTGTTTAATCCCAATGGGTTGCTGCTGCAGGTGTCACTGAGCTGATGTAGTGTGAGTTTTAAGCATCCCCTCTGCTCCAGTCAGACTGGTCTTGGATGCACAAAATAATTCAGTCTCTGAAATTATCCTTTTGCTCTCTCCCATGAATTATGATAAAATACCAATTTTAACTGTTTTAACTAAGACAGTATAGTATCAAGTCAATGCTATCATGGAGCTAGTCAGTGTGCACAGTCCCATTGTGGGGAGCACTGCTATCTTTGCCCCTGACTGCTCTGCTTCAGCAGCACCGGGCATTATCTCCCTTCTCTGTCCCATTCAGTTGGGTTTTGAAACACCTCGCTTTGTTCCTGACCCACAACTGAGAATAAGTTAGGGCTGAGAATGCTCACTTCAAGTTTGTCTTTGCACACTGACTGTTCTGATACCATTCAAAGAACAGAGACCCCTTACAAGTTTCACTTTTGGTTGCTCAGAAAGAAGGCATATACAATATAAAAAATGTTGTCTGACCTGACAATGTAATTCCATTTAAGAAACAAAAACTGTGCTGGATAATATATGCAGACACCTCTGTCATGGAGCCTCATGGGGCTTCACACTGCATTATCTGTGACCACCTCTGGTTACCATAGCAATTCTCTCTTAATTAGAAATTCACCCTCTGCTCATGGCCTGTCTGTGCTAAAGCATGACATTCCGCTACATACTTAGGCACTTTATTTATTTGTTTCTATATTGACTGTAACTTAGTGTGTCAAATGACCTCTTTATGCAGTAGTACTGTGGGGTTTTGACTCAACATTGATTAGACTTAAAATTCTTCAATGTGTCCTTGACCCACTTTCAGTCTGTGTATAATGTGCAGAATACACCAGGAGAGAAGGCAGTGACGTTGGCGGTGTTAATATATGTAATAATGAGGTCAGTAAGGTGGAAGCAGCTCTCTCACTGCTGCTCAGAAGGAAGGACTCTCTATGAAACCTTCAGCCTGCATTCAGGCTCAGGTTGGTTTTATAACATTTTCAAAAGAAAGAGTCTCTGCCCATATAGAAGTATTGGATAATGTACGAAGTTGGCTATATTTGTGTCCACAGGTGGGCAAAAAACACCACAGGGTGTTTTGGTGACAAATTTAAGAGATTTATTCCTGCTCTTAAAAAAACAAGATGAGGAGGATGAGAATAAGTTATGTGCACTGTTGAAGGTAATTCTAAAAGTTGGCCATCAGATCAAGATGTGGGGCACAAGATCGAAGGCAAAGGTGTGAACCTGAGCACTCACTCCTGTAATCCTGGGGAGAGCAGAGACTTGTAATTCTTGGAGTCCAGAACATTCCACTGTGGAATCACAGATCTCTATTGTTTCCAATGTAAGTGTAGAACCTGAAAATACAAACACCTCTTTCTAAAGTAAAAAAAAAAAAATCCTTCCTCCC
This sequence comes from Acropternis orthonyx, assembly GCA_035583155.1. Lineage (NCBI taxonomy): Eukaryota > Metazoa > Chordata > Aves > Passeriformes > Rhinocryptidae > Acropternis > Acropternis orthonyx. Next base: position 7,372,141 of record JAWWEU010000034.1, on the reverse strand, counting down.
AAAAAATGCTAAGCACAGATCATTTCTTTTGAGGGAAGAGGACAAGAATAGAACACAATTCAGAAATGTACTCAGATAGTACAGTGATTAAGACCAATATAAGCACTTCCTTAGCAGAACAGAACAGAAAAGTATAGGACAGACCAGAATGAATTCATGCATTGCAAGGTCCAGAGAGATTGTTTTTGAATGTTTGATCCACTTGCAGCAGTTACTTACAACATGCAAGGACTGTGGGCCTTTAATCTGAAGTGCTTGTGCTGCAAGAGTTTCAGAATTGTACTTTTGAAAATTTGACATAAGAAATGAGAGGACTGAGAGAAAGAACATGAAACATTCAGCTTAAAGCAGAAGGTTACCCCATCTGCTATCTTTCACTAGATCTCTACTGCATGCCTTGACATACAATGAGAGAGGCTTTAGCTTTTATGTAAACTCAGCCAGGCTGGAGGTCAATGCCATGTGGAAGAATTGGCCCTTACTGTGTGCTATAAAGCTCATATAAATTCTATTCTATTTTACTAATATATATCATGCTGGACTGTAATCTTACCTTCTACCATATAGTATATTGCACTGTGTCTCCCGATTCTCATGTAATACACTTTTTTGGGTACTTCTCACAAATGCCACTGTTATATATGAGCAGGATCAGATAAAAATCAGCAAAAGAAACCCAAACCAATTTCAGCTTTGTGGTCACTTCATAGAGGTTAAGAGATATCAGACAGGTGACAGCTGAGCTCTCTGAAGATTGATGTTTTTTTAATGCTTCTCCCATCTTAGTCTTAAATCTGATACTGAAACTCAAATACTGAATTCAGAACTGAAATGCAGTTGTTACTTTTTTCTGGACATGCCTGGCATAGACAGAAATGGTGATTTTAGTTTAATCTGTTTGAAAACATTCCTTAAACAAGTAATAAATAGGTCCTAAGAAGCACAAATAAATTGGGCAATTGGCATGTATCTTTAATTACAATTTTAGCCTTAACAATTGTTCTTGAGTCAGCTGTACAGCATTATTACCATAAGAAAACCAGCCTATTTTAAAATCTAATGTCACAGTGCAATTGGTTAAGGTTAAAATGAGATTATCCAGCAGCAAAAGCTTAGGTGACTACTAAGGAGAGCAGTCAGCATGTATACATTTACGTTTGCCAACACTGCCATCATAAAACAAATGACTCGTTATATGGTATCGCTGTTGTGCCTGGATTCTGATTTTCTATGAGTCATCCCTTGATTTACTGAAATAGAAGAAGATGAGTAAGAGAGTCAAATTATAGGGGAAAAAAGCCTGCAAGCTGTGTAACGTCCAACACTGTTCCAGAGAAGGAGGATTATTCAGCTTCTCTGTGCTCTTTATTGGCTCTGAATTTTGTACCTGAACCCTCCTGCCATTGGATGTCTCCTACAGGGAGGAGTTTTATAAAAACCTCATGAATAATCAAGATCAGTCTTTATTACTGCACAGACCATACCAGTCTTCCTTCTGATTACCCTTCTCTGTTGAATTTGGACTTATGTATAACTGCAAAATTGCATCATGTGTAACAATGTAAAGGCATATAGCATGTCTATGTAATGGAGGAGGATAAAAGCAGTTTTCTATTACCAACACATTAAACTGGGATTGGATTTTGCATTATGAATTATCATCTAATTTTACATACTGTTAAACAGAAATGTAATGTTCCATTTAGATGTAATTGAGGGAATTTTAAGCATTTGAATAAGGGAAAGGGGAGGGAGTACATCTAATATTTTTGATTTTTTAGATTGTCTTCACTGTATGCCATCCTACAATTATCATATAGATGTTTTTCAGTCAGAGAGTACATTTTACTGTGTCTGTCATCATGGACAATTTAAAAAATCCTTAATTTCAGCATTCAGAAAAAGAAATAGCAACAGTGCCCTGCAGAGAAGTGTCAAACCTGAGAATCCTCTGGCTGTGCAAGGGGCGACCACACATGGATCCTGTTCTAAAGAGTATAAAGCCATACCACAGGGCTATATTCCTAAGGCAGAAGCTTTTCCTCAAGATTAATTCTTTTTCAATTATTTATAGTAAAAGATCTTCAATAAAATACCAAAGCAGTTATCTACTCAATATGAGAACTAATGCATAAATGGCAATGCTAAAGTTGTAGTTTTATAATACTTTGTTCAAGATAAGCCAATGTGAAAAGTAATTTTTTAAAATATTGGTTAAAAATTCACCTTTGCTTTGCTTTGTAAAATCTTTGTCTATTTGTGTTTCAACTGTTCATTGTTATGTAACTGTTCCCCATGGCCCATGAAAATCGGGTTCAGCATGAGGTTAAATTGTGCCTTGTCAAAGCAGGGATGTGACCCAGTGTGAAGGACTCGCACGACTCCGTTTGTTTCCCTGCTTCGGAAATCTTTTGACTCTGTGTACATGCGTGCGTGGGAAGAGGAGAGCAGATGTGAGGGAAAGGTCAGGGATGCTGTGAAGTCTGTGAGGCTTTCCTCTTACCTTCCATGAGATTTAGATGCCTCCTTAGTGAACATCCTTCCTCAGTGAACATTAGCGTTGTCTATTTTTAGCTAAGTATAAACCAGGAAAGAAAGCAAAGCCACAAATCAGGTAGCATGCACGTACCAGATGACATCCAAAGCCGGTGTTCAACCCTGCCAGTGTAATATTCAACTAACAAGAAGGTTCCCTCACATATAGACATGTTTTCTATACCCATATCAAAGAGCTGAGTATCTGAAACTCATAAACTGAAACAATTTGTGTGTTTGTGTGTGTATGAAGCTTTAGTAAATCTAAATTACAATGTTTAACCAACACACTAGAGAGCAGAGAATTGCTTCTTTGTGGCTGCACATATTTTGTTAGATTTTAGTGAAGTAAATCATGCTGAGTTTGACATCATAACAAAGGATAATCCTCTGAACAGTTCAAGATATTACCTTCTATTAGCTATAAACAAGGGATAAACCGTGCTCATTTCCCCATTAGAGGAGGGTTAGCTGAGGCTATAATGGAGTATTTTAAGATCAATGCCACCACAGATTAACTGTACCATATATTGAGAGACATTGAGAAGGATTCCCAGTACTTGGTTTCTCCAGATGTGCCACATTTTGATGACAGGTACCCAGGAAATACAATCCGTGGGCTGAGCCTACAGCTCCTCCCCACAGGCAAAGGAGAGTAGCTTTGTCTAAGGCATAGGCCAAGGTAACTCTTTGGCTGCTGTGATTCCTGATCTCCAAGCTCCCTTTATTTCCTATTTGTTATCTCCCTTTTGTCTGCAGGTTAGAGCTTTACAAGGACTTTTGATTAAGGTAGAAAGAAAAAAGAAAAAAAAAAAAAAAAAGAAAAAAAAAAAAAAAAAAAAAAGCAATGGATTACCTTTATTGTGATTTCAAAAGGTTTCCCAGAGCCAAAGTTTATTTTTGTATTTCCATGTGTGTTTTAGACTTGTTTCTCCATGTCTGGCAAACATAGGTGCCGATGGATCATTTTGGAACTGGATAATGTCTAATGTTTTCCTCTCTCTGGTGTCAGATTTGTGGTTACTGTTCTCACATTTTCTTTTCTTTCAAACTTGCATTACACAGCTTGGAAATCAATTTGCCTGGGCTGCCCACTGGCCGAGAAGCAGGGCATGCAGTGCGTGTGCGCTGACTGCCAGTTGGCAAGTCACCTCAAGGATACCTGGAAGGAAAGAGACAAGGCTGTTGTTACTGGATGCTCTGAAAGGAAGGCTGGCATCAAACAAATGCTTGCATGGGGCTTTCTTGTGTTAGTGCAGGAATGCAAAAATGTGTTTACACACAGTGAGTAGAAGAGATGCTGCCATGGACTACAGCTGGACACAGGCAGTTGGCAGACATGGAAAGAACATTGGATGGGTAAATCATGGAACTGATTACATATAGTCCAAAGTTCATAAAATAAGGTAATTCAAACCCCAGCTCTTCAAGAGTCTGTTCATTATGAACCTACATGCCAGTTATCCTTATTCTCAAGGAAACAACAAATTTTCATGGATGAAGAGGAGTCTAGTTTTGACCTAATGAAAACTGAAATAAAATTGAGAATAAGCTTGAACAATCCAGGAACATTTAACTGGAAATGTAAAGTGGGGAACCTCTGAAGAGCCACAGTTGTTCATGTGATATTCCCTGGCAGATCAGAGATCTCATTTTAGTCAGTTAGGAGAAGGATGGAAGTAAAAGCGAACAACTTTCACTATTCTTTTTTTGTGACATATTTGTGCCTGAAAAAGTCACTAAGACTTCCACTGGTGAAATCTGTGCAATATATTTCTCCTTCAGTAGGCCCTTGGCAGAAAGGATTTCCAAGGTACTTCCAAGGAGTTTTAGGAACCATCTCATGTTCAGAGGTTAAGCACACCTCACTTTGAGTGGTTATATACACCTTGTACTGCACGGCAGCAGACATGAATGGCATGAAAAAAAACTAATTCAGGGAGAAAAGCTGTTTATTCAGCAGTCGTACAATTCGAGCGTGGAGGCCACTGGTATAAATAAATGAAAGCAATTTATGAATGTACATAAAGAACATAGCGTGAGATTCCCATTTGTAAACTCGTGTAATGTACTACAGAGGCTTTTTAGTGTGAAAGAAAGGCATCAGAAGCAATTCTGAAACATATAAAGCTGACTGATTGTGTATAATGCTCCCCCAAAAAGAGCCAAGTGAGAAAACAAGCCATCAGTAAAGGGTATTGTAAAATATATTAAAGCATAATACTAACAGAAAACCTGTTGTGTATTTAGTCCAGTATTTACAAAAGGACTTATGCTCCAGAATTACATTCAAGCAGTACAACTGTAGGACTTCATTGCTTCCTACTATTCTTAAAGAAGTAGTCTTTCTAATTTAAGATACATTAAACCCCTTCACAAGACTTATTCAAGCAGATATTATTCAGACAGGGAGTTATATTCAAAAGCATTCATAAACTGCATGAAGCAAAGCGTACTTTCCTTAAGCATGAGAAATGGATGTTCTCCCCCAGACACTACATAATGTCAGGAAGTTCCACCTACCTTTCATCTATTTTTGTATTCCCCAGGTCACCTTATAAAGACAATTAACACAATACTAGTTCTTGGTGGAGATTTATAAAAACCAACTCCATTATTTATTTCTTATGATGTTGGTGAAAAGCACATATAATGTTTCTGCTGGAGATCCTTGCATTTTCATCTTCATGAAACAGGCTTTTTTGCTTTTCATATTAAACAAAATGGCCTGTTAATTTTGAGACAAGTTTTCAGCAAGTAAAATAAATGCATTCAACAGTTGTGTAAATTCTGTAAGATTCAAACACCACACAAAAATAAATGTCCATGTTGTAAAAATACAAAATAGATAGGTACTAGAAATAATATGGCTTAAAGTGTTTAGTTTTCAATGTATTATGAAATACAAATCAGATACACATTGTCCAATATGTAAGATTTTGTAACTATATCAAGAACTTCAGCTTCTCGATCTATAATTAATTTTTAGTAAAGCAACATAATGTATATATTAGTATTTTAATATAGTAAATGCTTGAGGAGACAAAGGAATGAAATTTTGGTAGGCAGAAATATGGAGACACTAAATTAGCTGGCCAGATCTTAGCTTCCCTTGGGGTCCTGAGTTTGTAACCCATTAAGCATATTCTTGGTTTTTACTTTTTCTACAGAGCAAGGCACATAAACTCAGCCTGAACTTTGAGATAACAGTTTTGAGGTTTGTTCCTTTTTAAAATCGTTAAGTCATTTCAGTATGTGTTTATCTGGCTAGTGAAGTAATGCAGAAGAATGTTTTCAGGCAGTAAGAGAGGAGCTCAGGAGTCAGGTCAACCTAGACCCACATGTCAGTGCAGTGCTGCCCCTCCTTCCCTCACCCCAAATTGATCTTACACTGTGTGTAGTGAAATTTGGCCACAGCTGAAATTTAATGACCTACCCAGAGACCAAGGCAAGACAGGATGGCAGATTTGATGGCTTTTGTATTGTCAAAAAAAACTTCTGCAAGGGTCTGGAAGTAGCAGGAGTAACCAGAGTGGAGGAGCCACATCCCTGCCATTTATATTTGAGTTACAACTTGAGTGACAAACTCAGACAATGCCACAGTTGAGTGACTGAAAAGCAAGCACTAGGAATGAACAGACAGGAGGAGCATGTTATAATTATGGCTGGTCTGCATACAAACTGAGAAAAACTACACTGTAAAATTCAATCAGTCTGTTGTGTAAACCGAAAATTGCCTTGAGCAAAAAAAACCGGAGTAACTTCCACAATAGGGAGTTTAAGCTATAATTTAGCAAAGTTAAAATTCATGTAATCCTATCATCCTTTATAAAACACTGGAATTAATATTGTTTGAGAAAATAAAAAGTTAATCAATATCGCACCTATGAAAATTAATACTGTTCACACAAATAAGATCAGCCAAAGGCAGCATGTACATCTTAATCAGGGAACACAAAAGCAAGAGCTCTGGGGGGAACCTGGAGTGGTTGTCTAGGAAACAGCAACAAAAAGCCCAGTATATGAATTCTGCTGTTAACAAGTAGTCAAGGTTCACGCAGACAGTACAGCTTTGCAAGGGGCAAATTCTGAGAATTAGAATCTCTTCTGAGAATTCCCAGATAACATAAAGTTTTGGAAATGTCACATCATTTACACAAACTGCTGTGATGCAACAAGCAAAAAAGCCCTGCAGCACTGTAGATAGCCAGAGCCAGTCACCACACCTCGCATACAAATTTTGCATTTCTGTGAGTGCCTGATTTTTCTCAAACCATCTTCACATCCACATGTAAATAAACACCAATGGAAGTCTGACAGTGACATATTTATTGTAGGTGTTGAATCTGTGCATGGCACTTGTAAGACAATATTGAGAACCAGCACGTGGTATTGTATCTTCCCGGTTGTAGCAAGTAGCAAGCTGGTGGGATGACGTACTGGCAAAACATTATTAAAATGTATATATTTGCTTGTTTTTAATTTCATGCACATCTTAGCTTTCTGCAGATCAATCTGAAATGTCAGACAACTGTGACACATTATATCCTTTTATATCAGAGGCCTTTGGGTTTTGTTCCAATCAATTATTGGTTTTACTTGCGCAAGGCAAATTGAGAGTTCATGAACAAAAATTGAATCTGCAAATTATCTTACCATTCTGGATATCTACAGTGTCCAGGGGTCAGCATTAAAGGCTGAACTTTGTAAATTGCTGTGTCTAACAAGAAAAGGAAAAAAAAAAGGCATAGTCTCTGGGTTTCTTTTCTCCTTCCTCTCCAATTTGCAGCAGGGCAGTACTACAGAAAGTTGAGAAATTTAAAGTCTTATTGGTTGCAACATTTTTTTTCCCTGTCATCTTCTTTGACAGGTGTTTTGGAGCAAGGGTATCAGTACGTGAAAAGAGCCTTTTTACTGTAGTCAAGAAGCATTTACCTGTGTAATACTGCAGCCCCATGAGCAGCCTCCTCTCTGAGCGGCAGGGGTGTGTGTGTTATCTCCGTGGCGCAGGAGGAAAGGCCGAGATGATAAGGGGTAATGCCACTTTCCTCGACACACTTTGTGTCATCCTCCTGAATTTCATCTCCTCTTAGACACCTGTCAACCACCCCACCTCATGGAGACTGGTAACAAGCAGGGCTGAAATGTGAACAGGGCGACAACAGCAGCACAGAGCAGCCCTGTGGCTGGGGGGCTTCAGGCGGGCTCTGAGCCATTTCTGCCCGGGCGCGGTGGCATTTGGCTCATCCCTCAAATGTCTGCAGCAGGCTCATGTGCCCTTCAGCCGCTCGCTTTTCCACTTGAAATCAAAAGTTTCAGGCTTTGTCACGAGCTTTCTTCCCAGCACAAAGCATCTGCCACCTTCCTGGTAGCGGACGGGTTTTCCCCTCCGCAAGGTCACCTCAGCTCCCAGCCACCACATCAGGGAGGGCTTCTGCGGAAACTTTTCCGTGTTCATCACTCGGAAGTCTTCCGAGACTTGCTTCCCGGAGGGCTCCCTTCTCCAGCAACCTTCCGTAAATTTAAGCTGGAGTGACTTTTGCGTGCGCCCCCTGCAGCAGTTAACAGCGTCCTCACAGACGTCGTGGAGGTGTGGGTGGGTGTGTGTGAGTATGTGTGGGGGTGTATAGGGGTGTGTGTGGGTGTTTATGTGAGGGTGTGTGTCTGTGTACGTGGTTGTATGTGTGGGTGTGTGTGCCCGCGTTTCCCTCCCAGCCGGCTGGGTCCCGTCCCACCCGTGCCCGGGTTTCCCTCACGAAGGTGTCCCACCTGTGCCATGGTTTCTCTCACGAAGGTGTCCCACCCGTGCCCGGGTTTCCCTCACGAAGGTGTCCCACCTGTGCCATGGTTTCTCTCACGAAGGTGTCCCACCTGTGCCATGGTTTCTCTCACGAAGGTGTCCCACCTGTGCCATGGTTTCTCTCACGAAG
>JAWWEU010000034.1:7300440-7363442 GCA_035583155.1 Acropternis orthonyx | reverse complement strand
GGGTTTCCCTCACGAAGGTGTCCCACCTGTGCCATGGTTTCTCTCACGAAGGTGTCCCACCCGTGCCCGGGTTTCCCCCTCACGAAGGTGTCCCACCCGTACCCATGTTTCCCTCACGAAGCCGTTCCCAGCCCCCGCTGGGTACGGACTCCATGGGAGACCGGGCGGGCATTTGCTGGAACCCTCTGAGGGCTCTGCCCGGCCCGGCCCTGCCCTGCCCGCTCCCCCGCTCTCTCCCTGCCTGAAGGACGTCCATACGAATAACTATTTATAAAACACACCTTTTAGCCCGAACTCCGTGGTGCCCGCGGGTAACCCCGGCGAGCCTCGGGGCGGTGCTGTGGGCCGGGCCGGGGCAGGGCTGGCTGCGCGGAGCGTGCCCGCTGCTGGCAGGGCTCCCCTCACGGCTGCCTCGCTGCTTTTGTTCTTCCTTGGCAAAGCCCAGCGAGGAAGGAACTCGTGAATTAATAGAGGAGGAGGTGTCAGAATTTAAATGAATTTTTTTTTGTGCTAGTATTTACTCGATTTGCAACACTTGTCACTGAGAGAAGTAATATAGTTACTCATAAAAGAGATACCCTGCGATTTTTAGTGTGAGCTTTGGTGAGGCAGAAGGTTCTGGAGGAAACCTGCTTTTCCATGAAGATCAATAGTTTCCCTTTGTCCCAGGGGTGGTGAGTCCTCTGCTCTCACTGTTAATGTGGTTAACAAAGGATTCACTTCTTTTTACAAAAGTCCAAAGCAAAGTATTTGAGTAACTTCATAATTGGTTTTTGAAACTTAGAGTCACAAGTGATTTCTAAACAGGTATTTGTGCTATAGATGGAAACGATCAAAAACCTGGAGACCAGAAACTTCAAGTCTCTTCAAAATGAAGCCAGAAACCTTTGTCCTTTCTCTGTTCAGTCGGTGTTACACACTCGATGATCTTTTGTCTTTGAGTGTATTTGTTTCTCCCTTGGTACTCTACTCCAGCAGCGCTCACCTGGCAAATTAATCTAAAATGAAGTTTGCAACCATATGTTTGAAGTTTCCAGGCCTCTGAAGGACTTGATTTGTGGTATGGGACAGGATTCGATTTAGTTGTAATTTTTAATACAAGTAACAGCCCTTCATAATTCTTTAGCTAATTATATCTAACTGCTCACAGATTACTTTTCATATATGGTTTCAGTTAATTTTATAGCACCCCAACAAATTGGTAAATACAATTTTCCTCAACTTTTGATAGACTATAGAAAGACAAACATATGAATAACTTTCCTGGCATGACACATGGGATTGCAGTACGAGTGTGGTTATGTTTCAGTTGTATTAATACGTTATGGATCAGCATTACAAAATAAGCCCATCAACACTGTGGAGAAACAGGAAGTCATTGGCAGGGCAAGGAAAAGAATTTATGAATACCATTTCCTAATCCTTCACTCTAACCACTAAAACCTGTTGTCATTAAGATCTCAAAAATAAGGCATATCGTTATTCCTACACTGTGATAGTGTATTTTTATTCAAGGTTTACATCACATATTATGATGTATTATAGAAGATGTTGACAAAGCAGAATTTCCTAAAGGAATTACAACCTCTCATGTGAAGGCTGCTTTATTCGCAGTGCCTGTGACTCAGTGGACTGATGATACTGTCACCTGTTGGAAATTCTAAATCGAAGAGGCTACAAATAAACCAGGCCTCCAGCTTCCCAGTTGTACTGTCTGATAATAGGAAATTATATAAATACGTAAGCATATCATTTTTTAAGCAGCCCTGGGAGCAGTTTTGCCCCCTGTTGTCCTCTTTACTGGTGCAAGTGAAATGTGCATCAAATACAGGTGTGCTTAGTCTGTAAATTCTTACAGAAGAAGCGTGACCCTGACCTTCTTTCACTGTGGAGTTTTGACAACTTCTGTCTCTGAAAAAGGAATACAGAATTCCTCTGAGTGTGAAGTGAATGAAAAATAATCTCTGTTTGGACTATGAGGACTTACTTAATTAGTTTTCAAAACATACAACAGAAATGAGTTCTCAAAACATGGAACAAAACTCTCCAGTGACTGCAGTAAAATGGACTAGAATATCTTTCAGAGATGGTTGTTTTCTGGTGATCTGCAGCATAATAGCTGTGGAGCAAGGAAATCCCATGTGGATCAGGTTCCTGGTGTCTGTGAATAGTGGTGATTAAAAAATCCCAAACAAACAAATAAACAAGCATCTGTGATTCTGTGCTAATTAGTATATGGCAAACCAGCAAGATAACTATGGTTGGTTTAGGTAGGAAAAAAGTGTGGTGGGCATGTTGAAAAATTAGATAGGGAGATAGCCCTCACAAAACCCTAAATATTGCATTAGAAATATACAATATTGGTCTCTGCTGCCTTTAGATGTGGGAGGATAATTCATCCATTATGATTCAGGGAGCAGAGGCAGTCACAGGCCATATTTTCTCATTGAGTATTGATGGGCTGTATTTGTACACATTGGCTGGGAGTGTTTTGGATCATTATAGCTGTGCCTCTTGTGAAGTGTAGGTGTTTGCATTCCTGACTCTCACAGAGCTGTGAGGGCTTGGAAAAAAACAGTCTCTGAGCTAGCTGGTGTTGAATGTGCGTGTGTGGGGCTTTCTTTAGCAGAACCAGCATCTTTGCCAAGCTCTTGGGTGATGAATGAACCTGCTGAAAGCAGAGGATGTAGAGGTTAAATAGAAGAAGGAAGGTAGATCAGTGCGTGTTTCTTTGAGGTTGGTTATAGGGAAGTTCAGGAATTCAAGCATTAATCATTGTGCTCTGTGCATATTTAGCATAAGAAATTATTGGGTACTTTGCTGCTACCTTGCAAGTTCTATGTCCCTCTTCTCCTGCACAATAACCAAGGACTCTATGCCAGTTTTCTTCCATATTCTATGTGAAAAGAAAGCTTGTGCCCTTCCTATGAACATCATGAAAAGGGTAATTTTCCCCTCTGGTTTTTCTTCTTCACCACTAAAGCAGAGACACTGGGATGACTTGTCTTTAGAAGACATAGCTCTGCCTCCTATTCCCACAGTTTCTATACATAGAAAATCCACTTTCCTGTTTCTCTGGGAACTTGGGGAAGTTTCTTTAGTGTTTGAAAATGAAGTGTCATTTTCTTTTCTGCACGGGAGTGCCCAAACTGATCTTTTGGCTGCAGTGGGAAGGAAGAAGAGAAGTGCTGTAAAACATTCCGGGCTGGCATCACAGGCTTTTGATGGACGTTTCCCGTGTCAACAACACTATTCAGGATCACTGCCCAAGCCCCAGGTTTGCATGATTTCATACTTTCAGAGTGACTTGTGAAATTGGTTCTAGAGTCACTTAGTATGAATTTTAAAAAGATAGGGCCTGAACAAAAGCAGACTTGCTGTCCCTTGTCTGTTAATATCAGGGGAAAAAAAAGGTATAAGCAGACCACAGAGACCAGGAACTGTAATGAGATTTGTTGGGGTTTCCAGTTTGTTCAGCTTTTACATCTATTGAGGTGATTCTTACTGAGTAAGTCTCTACATTTTCATCGTCTTCTAGGGTTTATCTTCCATGTGTTTGGAGTCAGTGAGAGTGGGATTTCAGAAATATGTCTGTTGTTACCCTTGGACACCACATTTGCTTAGACATTGCTTTCTTGCTGGGGTTGCTTGGTCACTTTGATCTTTCCTTATGCTAGCAATATTTCCAGGCAGTCCTGGAATAGTTAATACTATTGAATTGATTCTGACACTGTTGGTAATGGATACTTTTTATAGCTAGATGGTTTAATCATAAAGTTGCAGAACAGAAATATTCACATATTATTTCTCCTAAAAGAAGTTCTGGTCTTTATAGGGTTTTTATAAAACACGTGTGCAGACTTACAAATAATAGGTTTTCTAAACTATGAACTGTACAGGGTAGCAGGCTTGCCATTAGCTCTGTGTGCTCGTTTTTTAACAGTGAATAGCAACCTAAATATGAAACTGGAAATGACAAACAAAAATTCTGACAGGAGAATATGTGATGCAAACTCTGGCTTCTGGGGAGATGGAAGGAAAAAGAGAAGAAAATAAAACAGCCAGGTTTCCCAAATGTACTTTTAATCCCCTTCTTGTCTGTATGAATGTATTGTAGAATGTAAATCTCTATTACCTCATATTCCTTTGCTGCCTTGCCTTTTATGACACATGCTGGAGTCAAACTAAGACTAAACTTTGTGACTTCTCTAATCTTTTATTTCATATTTGCATATAAATAGCCCCAAAAGGAATGCAAATATTGCATCTATGTCATAATTAGCATTAAGGCATTTAAGAAAAAGGGAAAACAGATTTATGGTTCTGTTATTTGAAAAAGCTATTTATCATTATATATCTTAATTCAAAGTTGTAGTCAGCTGGGTGGTGTTTTTGGAGATTAAATACTAGGGATGAAAAGAAATACACTTCCCTTTTGTCATAAGCTTCCCTTATGACAAAAATGAACTGGCTTGCTTCGTGCAGTAGTCTATTAGATATCAAATCGGATTTGTGTCTTCATCTGTGGGGCAATTACACTGTAAAATGTTTTAATCCATTTCACAGACCCATTAGTAACAATGAAGTGTTGATATGTCTAATTATATGAGGTGGTCTGTCTCACACTTTCTATTCTCGGAATGGTGTAGGTTCAAGGAAACTCTTGATGTGTTCTTAATGTTATTTCCATATTCTTTAAATGCTTTGCAAGTTTATACAAGATACACTGGAGTTTTACAGATTTTAAAAGAAGAAACCCATCCTTAAGAAACTTTGTGTTTTCTTGCAAATTTCTTTTAAGATGAAGTAAGAAAAATTAGGTGTCCCCCTCAAGGAATTACCTTCCAGTTAAAAAAAAAAGTATTACAGGAATTACCTTTTGATAGGCTTTTCCCCAGGGCTTGCTATCTTACAGAAATCTGGTTATCCGATGAGGATTGTGTTTCCTGTCTTGGACTTTCCAAGCTGCTTACTGCCTGCGATAGACCTTTCAGACTTTGCATCTTACAACAGTTTGTGGTGATGTGTACTGGGAAAATATTCCTGCAAGATGCATTTCTTTTATGCACCTTCAGTACATGCTCACTGGTGAGTATGCTAAATTAATTTGGTTGCTTAGATCCACCACCTGGGGATAATGAAACCCTGCAGTGTGGAGGAGAGGCAGTAACACTCTGGTGTTTGTCATTTCTCTGTCCATTCCTTGGGAGTTCTGTTGTTGATCATAACACCAATAACAGTAAAAATGCACAGGGATTCTTGTTGGGTGATTATGCAGTAGCATCCCTGTAGTCTTTGTTTTCCATTTGTGCCATTGAGATCTCGTTTCTCTTGGCAGCTCCATTAGGTTTTGAATGGGACAATCTTATGCTGCACTGTACTGTCCTTATGTTTGTCTTAAACATCTGCACGCAGTCCCCTTCTTCTGTGGGAACTCTTATGGGGCAAATGGCTTTACTGTTAATTGGATCTCTAACTGTTGACTTTTTCTGGAAAGCATCCTTGACATGTAGCCGGGTATGTCTATAACAGCGATGTGAGCTCTGCCTCAGTGTGAGGGAAGGGAGAGAAACATTCCACAGGGAGTTTTGCACTGCCTGCAGATGTCACATTGACATTTTTCTCCTTCAGGGTGGAAAGGGACCACCTGCATCTGTTATTTTGATGACACATTTTGACTGCTGCAGGTTGGTGAATAGGATCTGATCTAGGGGCATATGTGTGAAAGGTCTCATGCCTATTCTTTGGGCAAACTGCTCTAAGACAGTCACTCTTGGTAAGTATTGCTGCAAGTGACCTAGAACTTTGATTAGTTTTTCATTTTTTTTTTTTTTTTCATTTCTGTTCCTTTTATAATCAGGAAGGCAGAAACATTTGCTTTGATCAGTCATCTTTCTATTTTCTTATTCCTTTACCCCCAGGTACCAGCTTTTATCATTTCCTACAGCTCTGTGCATACAAACACTATAAACAAGTAGTAAAGTGTCTGAGTCATCAGATATAGTTCCTCAGGGAGTCCTGCATAAGAGAAGTAGATCCTGATTTTTGCTGCTGTTGCTGTGCTTATGTTAAGAGTCCCATGACACTGGTCTGGTACTCATTTATGAGAAAAAAATTCATAACCAGATGAAGAAGTTCAGGAAAATCAGAATATTTGTAATCTTCTGGTGGGTCTTAATGCGCCTGCTAAAAAACAGATACATATATAGCAGTAACTCTTTCCCACTGGGTTTTAAAGCAAAAGTGGGAAATAATTGCTGTCATTAACAACTGCTAAATTCGCATATTTATTATATTATGCCAATGAAGAGCAGGACTGTGAATAAACTAATGTTATAACTGACAAGGGATGTTTTTTGGCTGGTGCCTTATGTGGAATCTTATTGCTGTGACAATTGCTAATTTGATGCCTTCCCAAAAGCTGTATTTTCAAATAGCTTCTTCCAGGGAAGCCTCCTCAAACAATTCCCTCCAGACTTCATAGCTCCTGCCATAACAAAAATTAAGTTTTTGCCTCCATTTCTACAGTGCTCTTTGTATTAGAATATGGTATCTGAAGTCATATATGGATGAAATACACAAACATTCAATGGAAGATCCATAAAATACATATAGACAATCCTTCTTCCAGACTATTTCCTATGATAACCTTGCAAACTTGTAATGCATGTGTATTCCAGATACTGGTTATTATTTCTATTGTTGAAAGAGAATTATCGAGGAGTGAAAAATAAAACCAGCATTAACCCAATATAATCTTAAAAACGGTACTTTCTGTGCCCAGAAAGCATGAAGGCAGATAAAGCACACTGATAAGCACACTAGTGCAGGTGAAATCAGATTTAACATCAATATCATGTGGTCATCAGAATCTGGTGAACTGTAAATTATGAAACTTAATCTTGACAGTTGCTTCCTGCAGCTTGTGGTCTTAGGGTGATAAGAGCCTCTAGACAGAAGTCCTTGGCTTGTGATAATTTTATAATGGTGCCAGCTGTGCATTGCCTGTGGCAAGGACATCGACTTAGAAAGAAATCTAGTGAAATCCAGGACAGGGCAAAGAGGAAAAAGTAATTAATACGTCATAACTGAGATTTTTCTGGTGTGACTTGAAATTCCCATGTGGCAAATGGAGAAAGAACTGATAGATTTGCTGCAGGTTTCAAGAATTGACAGTATGGATATTTGTGCTTCTGGGGGAGGCCCTACCAAAGGACGTGGACGTTTTGGTCACCCATTTGCAGGGAACTAATTTTCAAATTTTCAGCACAAGTGTGACATCTCCCTGTTCTCCCAGACTGTCACATTTACACTCCATGTAGTGTGTAAAAACTAAAGGCAACTCTTTTCTAGCCTCCTGTTTTGAGACAAATGCCATGCTATTACTGTTATTGTGATATTCATATCACAAGCCAATAGGCACCTCTTTCAGAGCTTGCTTACCTCACAGCACCATTGTTGTCTTGGGAAAAGGGATCAGTCGAGCCACTGCCCAATGCTCTAGCTCATAGCTATTGGTACTTGGTAGCACTAGAAGCTCCAAAACATACATACTCACCTGATGGGAAATTTATATTACCTCATAATAATAAGTAGTTTATTGATTGTTACAAGAGTTTAACGAGGAGAGCGAAAGGAAAACAAGAAGGATATAGATCGAGATTGCTCTTCAGCTTTCTGCTTTGCTCTGCTTGAATTCTTGGGAATAAAAACACAGTTTTGACTTCAGGATCATTGCTAATGAAACAGGATAAATGGAAAAGGTAGGAAAGAGTGAAATTAAGATAAAAAAAGTAACAATATTATATTGAGCTACTATTTTATCTTTAATGGGATGATAAAAATTTAAGGTTTTTGAAATGTAGTACTATGGAACCATGTATTTGCGTTATAACTCAGGAAGAACAAGTTTTATATAAATTTTGGAATGTTATATATCTTAGTACTTGTTCATCATGGTATTGCTGTCAGTGCTGTAGCTCTTGTATTTTTTAACTCTCTCTGTTTGCACAGCCACTGATTTTTGTTGAAGAATACTTCTCTCTTAGTTATACTTCATTTGAATAAATACCTCAAGTTCCATGAACTTCTGAGAACAAGCAGTGCCCAAGTGCTACATTGGAAATAGGCTGAGCTTGACATGGCAAAAGAAACATTTAAAATGTATGGACAGCACTGCATTATTAACTAGGAATGTGTTCCTCTCAGTACGGATTGCAGGATACTAACTTTGACCAGGCAGAAGAAATCTTCACCAACCTTTACTTGATGCTTATCTTCCAAGAGAAACCTGTTGGTGCTGTAGGAGCATCTTGAAAATATCTCTGGAGTTAAGACTTGAGTAAAGCAGCTCTGGAGTGTTTATCCATCATGCTGAATTTCAGAAAGAAGTTGGAGGAAGTCCAAAAACACAAATAGTACTATCTAAAGAGAGTAAGTGTATGATATGCCTTGACAGCAAATCCAGCAGGTGAGAAATGTTTATTGAACTAGAAAATTACTGAGCATGAGAATATCCTTCCTGCTTCTATCTAGTTTGACATGGTGTGTCTGAGTGCAAGCAAATTACTTGACATTGCCAAACCCAAACACGTAAAAATGTGTCAGGTCCCCCAAATTGTGATCAACTCAACATTTGGTTCTTGGTGGGGTTTTTCTCTGTTTTGGGGGGATGTGAGCTAACGTGCCACAGAGAGATGACCTTTTTAGGTTATTTCATGTTATTTTCTGCCAATATAGTGATCAGAAACTTTAAAAAATAAAAGTTGAGATTCTTACTGAATTATTACAAAAGAACATGTTAATAAACACCCCACCCCCAATAAAAAAGAACAGCTCTTGATGTGTGTACGATGGTTAGTGATAGCTGGCACTGGACCCATTGGTTTGATTTTTCCCCTTCACCTTGGTAAAGTGCTTAAGCCAATGTTTTCTCATCTAGATCACAGTATTCAAACATTTTCAAGAAAATCTTGTTTTGTTTTGCATCTCTGGCAATGAAAATTACCCTAGGAAGAGCATGACAAGGAGCAAGGTCTGAGAATCTGAGCTATGAATTTGGGTTGATATTAGGGAGTTTTAGCAGTACCCTACGTGTGATTTGTAGCTTACATGAAACAAGCAAACAAATAAATAAGAAAAAAAAATACAGAGCTCCTTCATTTCTCTTTTTGCATGTATATTTCTTGTTTATTCAAAATCCTTCAGAGAAGAAAGCAAGGCAGAATATCTTAAGGTTTGCTTAAGGTGTACACTCAATGGAGTATGATTCTAGCTGTAGCTACTCAATAGATAGAAATGACTTTTTCCCAAACTCTCATCTTGACAAAATGATTTGGCAGACAAATTTTTCTATGTCTACAATATTAGGCTTCTAGGAGATGAAATACAAAAACACAGCTCTTTTTTTAATGCATGTATTCATGCATTCTAAAAGTTCAAACCCATGGATATTCAAAAGCTGTGATCAGTAGATTAGACTGGCATTCTCTTTGAACAAATAAGAAAGATGGGTTTTAATGATATGAATAAAAATAACCTGCTAACAAGTAGATTCTTACAAAATAACCTTGTCCTCATTTGTTACAAAGGACTTCAAGCTCTGTTTCAAGTGGAATGGAATTTTCAGAGTAAAATTCCAGGTTGTTGTAGATGTCAGGACTTCTGTTCTTTGTGGGACATTATCGTTCCAGTTTGCCAACTTAAAAACCAGTAAGAAAATGTCTCCAGAATAGCATGGCTTAGGTCAGTGAACTTTTAATATCATCGTATTTTATTTATCAAAAATGGAACAATAAGTTGAACTGTGATCAGAAAAGTGCAAAAACAAGATTATATTTTTTGTAAACATTTTGTGCTGGGTGTCAAGAGAAGAGGTTATGTGCTTATTTCAGCTTAAGTGCATGCTCTGAGCAGGGTTTGCATAGATGACCTCCAGAGGTCCCTTTCAAAATCAAATTTTCTCTTTTGGTGCTTCATGTATCAACAAAGTGTGTCTGTCCATATGATATAAAGTGAAATCATGTTTCTGATATCTTTGCAGACAACAATAGGAACAGTGTAGGAATATATTGTAGGAGTGTATGAGAACTCATTAACATACCAGAACAGTTTGTGGAGGTCCAAAGAGGACACAGGTGGGCCACACTCCTTGACATAGTTCCCCACAATTGTGGCAGGTTATGCTGGCTTCTTTCATTGATAAACTTAGCCTTTTCAGGGTCTTCCCAATCCATTAGCTGCCTAACAAAGCATATTACTGGCATTCATCTACTTTATTATTCCTTACCCCCTAGACTATGAAAGACTCAATCCTGGGCACTTCTGCTCTACGTGCTCATGGGCTTTGATAACCATTCCCTTGGTAGTGGATGTCCCTAATAATCCCTTGCTTACCAAAGGACTTGTCACAGACTATTGAGAGTCTGAATCAAAGTTTTAGGGTCACTTATCCTGGACAGCAGTGTGCATCTGGAAGCCTAAAACTCTTAGGATTTCTTTTTGTTTGTTTATTATTATTGAAATTCAACAAAATGAAGTGACTGACAAACTCTAGTTATTTGAGACTTGTATGCATATGAATATGTTACCAAATAGCAGTGGGAAGGACAGTATAGCCAGCTGCCCTGTGACAAAGTTCTCTAGTTGGGGTATGAATATTAAATTATTTCAATGAGTTAAGGTTACTTCTTTTTTCCCAGCACGTCAAGAAATAGAAGTATTACATGTGCTTAGAGCTCTAATGTGATTATGTCTCCACAGGATACCAGGATTTAATGTGCTGCATGGAAACTTTACTATATAGTATTATGCTCTTGCTTACTGTATTTGCAATCACTGTTGGGGTGAGAACTCGAGCTGATTCTAAAAATAACATAAGTTTCATTTGTATTTTACAAAAGAAAAAAGTATTCATTGATCGTCATGGAAGAGGTGTCACAGTCAATGAGCACACTGTAGAAGCACAATTAGTCAGATGATGATCTAGCATATGCAGGTAGGATCTAACAGATTTATCAGAGTGTCTGAAGCAAGTTAATTTGGCTGCCTTAATCTGTGTTTCATATAATTGTTATGACAAAGGAAGTAACCCAGTTTAATTTTAATGTCCAAGAAGCCAAGAGAAATTGTCATTATTTAAAATTAAAATAGTTCAAATCAGTAAGATAATATCAAAACAGGGCCTTGAAATATTATTTTAGCCTCATTTTTCCAGAAGCCAAAGTAGTAAAAATTCTCAGTAATTCTGTGATTTAGTTATGATCATAAGCACTCTTTAAATTGGATTAACGCTAAGTTCCAGATTAATGTTTTCTATTGCACCCCTTAGGCTGCTTCTTTTGTCCATATTCAGTTTTGATAGCCCTGTATTCTGACAGTTCTTGTACCTACAAAGGAGAAAGCTATTTGGAGGGCAGTGATTAGGTTCATCCTAATGGATGGTTGTCAAAATTACTTTTCCCTGAGTTCTTGCCCTGTAATTCTCAGTGAACTCAGTGATACTCCAGGTCACTCTTTATTCAGATGAAAAACACGGTGTCAGAATACGGGCATTTGAAAGCAGAAATGTATAAATATTTTTGAAACATTTAAGTCTCTATGCCAGCATTTGCTTTCAGAAGTGTCACCTTTCCTATGCAGATCCATTTTCTTCTCTCTCCTCGCAATGTAAAAATAACCAATCTTAAATAATTGCAGATACTATATTGTAGGACTTAAGCAAGCTGTAATCAACAGAGAAAATAACTTGCAGTTACTCACTTTGATTCCTGCTCCTTTGCTCTGTAGCACAGCATGGTTATTGCAGTTACTGACCATCCTAAAGGCATTACCCTGACCCTGTGCAGCTCTCCTGGCATTTGCAGTGGAGCCTGGAGTCTGCCATAACTTCCCAAGCATGGCTCAGGCAGCTGGGATAGGAGATGTGGTTCAGTAGCTCAGTTTTTCATGTTGCATAACACCATCATTGTTTGCCAAGACCTTTTCCCAGACTCCTGCTTTGGACTGAAGACCTTAAATGCGATGGAATCACAGAAACTCGTAGGGATAGCTGGTGCTTAGGTGACTTTGAAAACCTGGTCATTTACTGTTATTTACTGGAACAACATGAAAAAAATCAACCATTTGTCATGTGAATGTTTAAAAATGGTTATAAAAATACTTGGCAAATCTCCTTTTTCCTAAGACTGGCAACCACCTTCTACCATTGGTCCTCCCAAAATCTACTACCAGGTAACTGATGTAGAGGACTAAAAGGGAGAGTGGTATGTTTGTGTGTTTGTTAAACAGTACATGAGACAAAGCTTGAAAAACATTTCCTGCAAATGTATCTGACCAGCTAAATTGTTCTGCTGTCCTTTCTGAAGCCATACGTACACACTGTCCTCCAGAGGTGCTGCCCTGTTTTCTCTCCAGCCTTCAGATGGATGGAATTGTGGGGAGACTGAGAGTACCTTTGCTATTGGCATGGAAATAAATGCGTCAGGCTACAAATTCTTACATCCTTTTTAAGAAAACCTATTTGTCACCACAATGGTGGAACAAAGCTTGTACAATTCCTCTTGTATGACTGAGATGTACTCTATAACATGGAAATGTTAATGCTTCCTGCTGCTTTTAAAATCTGTGCCTCATTTTGACTGTGGGTTTCAGTCTTTTGAACAAATGCCTTTTTTTTTTTTGTTCAACTCACTCACCCAGATTTCTTTAGTTGCATTATACCACCTGGAATGGAAAGAAAAGGAAATATTTACTGAAAACTGCTGTCTGCTAGAGGTGAATTATCAGATCTTTTTTTTTTTTTTTTTTGTTGGCACAAATGTTGAAAAGAACTTCAAAAAGATTTTTACAGTTTGTAGCTCATTGCCAAGTTTAATCAATAGTTGTTTTCAGCTGGGCCTTTCTGCAAAGCTCATGTAAAATGCGGTGGCTGACAGAGGTGTCCCTGTGTGTGCTGGGCTGGATGGCAATGCTGAAGAGGCTGCCTATGCCTTAAAGCAGACACAGATATGGTTAAAAAAGTGCACGTGTTGAACACAAGTACGAAAAGGCCTTTTTCTCCTGCTTTCTTCCTCCATGTCAGGCATTTTCAAAAGAAATCTCCGTTGCCCCTCGGACAGGGGGCAGTGCCGTGAGGACACTTAACAATCCAGCCAGATGATCAACCTGCTTTGTCAACTGCCTTCAGCTGTGGAGCTCCCTCCAAGGGTGGAGTTTGTCTTTCAGGAGTGTTGTCAGCCTGTTAACCAGGGCGATCATGTGCTCTGTTCTAAGCAGAAGACTGTATGGTGATCTGTACTCTTTATGGGATTGCTTTCAGTACTTTTCTTTTTTGCTCTCAATTTCCCTCAAACAGTATCACCCAGCAGAAAGTGGAAAACATGCTGCTGGGAGCGAAGTCAAAGGTATGTGGTGAGTACAAGTGCAATTTGAACACATCTCACATTGGGAGTTTCTCTGTTAATACCCAGTGGGATTAATGTGCAAAGATGAGGGGGAGTTCTAAATATGCGTTAACTGAATATAACATGTCATAAGATCACTGACAGCTAATCAGGAACTTCTAAACTTATTCAGCATTCAAAGACAGTGCATAGCCAAATATAAACTTCAAATGTAGGCCTTTGTAACAAACCTTATGTGGATTCTGTTTTCAGTGGCCTTTAATGAAAAATGTACCAGAACTTTAGAGGAAACAAAATGTTGACTATTTTCCTCTTGCTCTAAGTTCTTTAGAGTAAGCAAAAGAGTCTTTAGAAGAAGTTCAACAATTTAATTCACTAACCAGACCTGTATACATAAATATGCTCACATAGCATTTGATTTGCCCTTGTTCAGAGTAGTGAAGTTCTAATTTAGAAGCAGGGTAAGGAAATAAAATTACTTACATGTGTTTTAGTTTACTTCCACATGGATGATGGCAGGCTGGCATTTCTGAATACAGCCCTTCCAAACAGTGTGATACCAGGTCAAGTAATCAAACTAGGATATTTTGGAGGCTTACTAAGATTTTAATTTCCTCCTCCTTTGATGTCACTTAGAAAGTGGCTAACAATTCCAGCCCATCAAAATGTTTTTGAAGGATGTTTCTCAAGGCTTTTAGAGTTTTAATTTGAGTGAAACTTGGTTCCACTTTGCCAAGGCTGTAATACTATTCAAACTCATAAGGCTTTTTTACTAAAAAGCTTTCTTTGCTAAATGGTTATTTTTATCAAAACTTTTAAGTGCATTACAATGCATTAGTCACATGTCTTGTTCACTACTCATCACTGAATATTAGCTACTCAGGGCTGAGGTGATAAAAAGGTGCAATGCACTTGAATATTCAGCAGTACATAACTTGCTGTCATGGTACCAGTTTTCAGTGAGAGTTCAATCAAGGCAAGTTCTGTCTGGGAAAAAATCTACCAGACTATTCCTTCTTCTTGCTTCTTTATTAAGTCATTGAATGTGGAGAGCTGGCTGGACAATTCTGCTATTTCTGGGCATAGGTGTTAATTTAAAATAATTTCACTGAATCTAAGTTGTCACCATTAGTGTCTGAATTCACAAGAGTCTCCTGGAAACCCAGCTTGCCCTGTTCCCTCTGTGATGCTTCAGTGTCTCATTCCATAAGAAGTCCTATGCACAGTTGGATGCCCCGTTAAGTTTCTGCAGTGGAAACACTGGACATAATTTAGTTTTCTGGTAGTATTAAAGTAATGAGTCAAAGATGAGCATAAACATTGAAGCAAAGGTTGTATGAGTTCCCCAGCTGAGAAATAAATGGTACTGATGGATGAGCTCTATTATTTGCTGGAGTTTTATCATGTTAAAGACTGCAGTTTCCAAGTTTGTTTTTTTTCTTTTATCTTGATGGTTCTTATTAACTGAGAGCCTTCACAATGAAGCCTTTCCCTTCCCCCTCCCCCTGCCCCACCCCAAGCTGGCAAACACTGATGTGAATGCTTGTAAAAAAATGAGTAGTTATAATTTGTTTAAGTGAAGTGTTTCCTATGCTCTTGTATCAGGCTACTCCAGGATTTTCCTACAGAGAACACAGATCATGTCTGAAGCTACAGATGGGCTGACTGGTCAGGGCAGAATAATAAAGAAGGTTAGAAAAGATTTATTTCTCTTAAAATTAGTTAAAGATTCATTAACATTAAAAATTGATCATATTTGCCAAATCATTCCCTCCAAGTGTTTATTATTTTGTAATAAGCAGTGATATTCTTCAGTTAGTCAGTGGTGTGTTGGAAGTACCACCACTACTACTCACACACTACTCACTACCACTACCATAGAGTGAACTATGACGTCATTTTTTAATATTGTGCTGAAAAATTCTGAGCACTGCCATCCAACATCAGTTTGATCTCTGTCTGGTTAACAGACCTCACTTAAAATGTCATTCACTCAGAGTTCATGGGAGGAATAATTAAATATCCTTTGTGTAGTGGTAGTTGAAATGGTAAGAAACAACAAGTGAGCTGAGTGGGAAGATCAGTGAGAATTTACAGGGTACCTGGAAAATGAAGGTTGCACTGAATATGTGTTTGAAGCTCTGTTCCTGCTCATCTTGCAGTCAGAAAGTGACTATGGTCAGTGGGGAACAAGACAAGTCATCAGCAGTAATGCAAAGGATTATCTCCCCAGGATAAACGGGGATCTTTCCATTGTAAATAGATAATTTTACAGCAAAGAAATATTTGGATTGAACAATCCATTTCTCAAGCTAAAGGACCCAACTAATTCCAATACTGGCTTGTAACTTTACTTAAAAACCTTCTGTGCTCTGCACTGTGACCGTGGTTAACTGAGGTTTGGTTGCAGAGCTGGAGTCTGAACATCTGTCAGATCTCTTGAGTGTGTCTTAACTATGTTGTCTGGTTTACAGCCAACTCCAGTTTTTGTGCTCAGCTTCTGCCAGGCTATGTCCTAGTTTCAAAACAGTATCTTCGCTACATTTCAGTCCCCAGGGGCAGTAGCTACACCAGATTTAATTAAAACCGGGAATGCTAATCAGCAGGTCTTCTGTAACTATAAGATCTCTCACTGTCCCAAAGTTAAGTGGCTTTTGCCTCCTACCATTGTGGCAAATATTGAAATAATGCTCCTGGGTCACAGGTCCCAGAGTTTGCAGTGCCAACATTCTTTACACCTGAAACTTTGCAAGTTCATTTGGGGATAGTATGCCTTCAAATATCTCAGTGTACGGGTTGCATAACTGAATTCTGTAACAAATACCCTTCCTATGTTTGCAAATCATAAAACAACGGCAAGACTTTTACTATTGAATATGTGTAAGGAAGATAAAAAGAACCTTGAGTAACTTAATGCTCTTCTGTGCAATGAATTAGATGACATTATGTGTTAGAGCAAATCCCTGTTTCAGGGGCTGCAGATGTGATGAGGCAGTGCCCTAACCAGGGCATGCCACCTCTGCAGCTCTCGTGGCCTGTGCAGCTGGATCTTCTTCCAGGGGTGTGTTAGAGGAGGACAGAGGGAAGCAGAAGCTCACTCGAAAGCTAGGAAGCAGGAAAATGTCCTGAAGCACAGCAGTTACAACTAATAGTTGAAGTCAACTAGGTGAAGAATTATTTACATTGCTGCTTTAAAGAAAAAGGAGGGGGGTGAGGAAGAGGGAGTAGAGTGGAAATAGTAAACAACACATGTAAATGCTTAAATTTGCATTGCTGTAATCTTTTCCAAGAGTATGGAAATTTCATGCATTTTACTTTACTTCCACGGGAAGTTTTTTGCTTATATTTAATTTCTGGGAACCCAAGGGCAAAGCAAAGCAATTAAAATGTTGAAGACTTAAAAATAAACTTCAGAAGCTTCAAGTAAAATACCTTTAGCTGATTAGTAGTACAATGCATCTTTAATGAGAAATAAATGAGGATTGCATTGTTTCTTTGGATAAGAAGAGGCATTAGATATCTGCATTGATAATAGAGGGCTTAGAAATAACCTAACTCTATGAGCTGCTTTTCTAGAAGAAATATAGGAAATCCACAACCTAATACACAGATAAGAAAAACAGTGAAACAAATAAATTTGTAAAAGTCCCTTCAGTATAAAGCTTATTGGAGGTGAATTTTAACATAGTTCTCTCACTCTTTTGATCTGTTTGATATGTTCCACTTTTCTCTATTTTTGTCAAACAGTTTGTTTTGAAGCTTGATTTTAATGCAAACTAATTTGTATTAAAAGTTTAGGCTGTAAAATTTAGAATTAATTTTAAATGACTCACATATAAAAAAACTACTATATCCTGTATTTACCCACAGCAAACAAAGTTCTATTAAAAACAGGGCTGAGAAACAGACTTTACAAAATATTCTGCACAGTTATCCTGTCATGGCAATGTCTCAAATAAAGGGAATACAAAAAGTCCTTTGATTGGGAAGATTGGCAGCATCTATGTTTTTAAATCAAGTGAACTTTCAATATGCATTTACTGTCTAGATTAAATTGCTGCACAGTAAAAAGGAATGCTGCTCTCTGAACAATAATTGGTGTATTTCAGCTCTCAAATTGGGTCACAGTTAACAGACAGCACGCTCTGTTATTTCTCTTTCCTTGCTTTCTTGGAAAAGTGATTGAAACTGTAATCATTACTGCTTTGAGGCAGTGTACTGATAAAAAATAGTATTTTTCATGAATGATAGATCCTCTTCCTTAGTCCTGTTTTTGATGGTTTTGTATTGTAGAACACCTTAAAGAACAATGTAGGAATCTGCAGTCTGAACAAAATACGCTGAAATGCACTGAGTACAGCAAGCCCTGTTATTGCTGGAGCTCATTTTGGTAATGAACACTCCACCTTCTGTGTGGGACTGTGGGAAAATGAAATAAATTGAAATTGTTAATCTTACACCATCTTACAGTCATCATATTCCTAAACATGCTTTTAAATCAAAATAGAAGGCCTAGGAGGAAGGGGGGAGATGACAATACTGCTCTATGGAGCTCATGTGCTATGTCATGTTGTATCTCTAATTGCTCCAATAATTAAACAGGCTGGGTAAAGCTTTGTAGAAGGTCATTGCTGTTACCCTGTGAGCCAGGGCAGGAATGCTGTGGATCAGCCTGCCTTTTTACTGAAGTATGTGCACACTTCGAAGGGTATGATGGGATCTTGAACACAGTGATGATCAGGGCAGTTGGGGACCTGCCTCTGTGGTACATACAAGTATATACTATTAATCAGTATTTATGTTGTTGTTAACTGTGAACATTTATTTAGGTTGAGCTGCTGTGAGGATCCACATTGGACAAATGCCATAGGCAGAGAGGCAAATAGTCTGCAGGAGCATCCCATGCACCAAAAGAATGTCAGGAGAGGATGGTGCCAACTTCAGCCAAGGAGGGTGGCCAGCAGCATGTCATGAGTTGCTTCCTGGTTGTGTTTCACTTCTCACCCATGTCTTTGTGTTCTGGTTCTGAGGGGTGACAGCCCAGGCCCTGACCTGCTGACTCCTGCCCTAACCTGATTGCACTGAGTCTCACCCATCCTGTCTTAGATTTAATGTATGAGAGAAGGCCACAGTTGTGTGAGAGCTTCAAGGGTGATGCTGGCAGAGCAAACAGAGTGAGGAACTTCAGAGAGTCTCTGAGTGTATGTTTGACATTTGTGTCAGCTCCTGTCCTGCTCCTGCTGTGGTAGATAGCTGGAATGAGACCTGGTGAGAATGGTGACTCCTTTTGGCAACTTGGAAAAAGTGAAAGAAGAAGAGGCAAAGGGTGTGGTGATAGTAGGCAAGTTGTCCTATCCCAACTCTATTGCACTCTCACCATATAGAGAGGGTGCAAATTAGTTGCTAGACCAACAGAGGGTTGAACATCAGCTTTTATATAGTTGAAGCAAAGTGAGGTGGTTCTACGTTCTCATCTTTGGCTATGAGAGACCAAGACTTAGAATTAATAAAAGGGTAAGACCAAGTTCAGCTTATGCTTTGTAAAAAAAATGAAGAGAAGATTCATTGCCTTGTGCTGTGTGTTCTGTTAGCAACCTCTTAGCTTCAGTGCTTGCAGGGTACTGGAAGAACCACATTCTTCTGTGGTAACATTATCTTTGTCTCAAGTGTATCTCAATACAAGTCACTGCTTTCCTACCTGTGCTGTTGACACATCGTTCAGAAAATCTCTGGGCAGGCAGGTTGCCATGTGAAGGGCTCTGATCTTGGCTCATTAGTGCACTGAGATACCTTCCTGTATTGCTGTGCCTTTTTTGTATCTCCAAGGGTGAGAAAGATTTGCATATACATAGATAAAGCCATTGCCAGATAATTTAAAAGGCCAAATTGTGTTTTTTAACAATGCTATACCTTTCTAGGCAATGGTCAAAAGAGATTGGGATATATTTACAAGATAGATGTTTCAATTTCTGGCTACCCAAAAGTGAAATAACAACACTATAAATTTAAATAGGATGAGGCTTTAATGGGTCTCCTAGAGAAAAAATAAGGTGTTTATTAGTAGAAATGTACTAAACTACTTCCATTTGACAAAGTGCTAATGGAGGAAATTACTTCTAGAGAAACAAATGAAAATGTCAATTAAAAAAAAGTAATGGCTCTCTGAGTTTTGGGCTCTAGTTTTGCCTTTTTAAAAAATTTTTGTAAGAGAAGTGCTAGGTATGTATTTTATATTACTGAAAAGCTTTTGATTTGTCTGTGTAGCCTTAGTTCTGTGCATGTTGGTGGGGCTTTTCAGGGATCCCCCCCTTCTGTCTCTGCTGCTGCTTAGCTGTATTTCGTTTAGTCTGGAGGCTAATTTAACATTCTGGTC
The DNA here is from genome assembly GCA_035583155.1 of Acropternis orthonyx. Classification (NCBI taxonomy): domain Eukaryota; kingdom Metazoa; phylum Chordata; class Aves; order Passeriformes; family Rhinocryptidae; genus Acropternis; species Acropternis orthonyx. The sequence continues at coordinate 7,343,666 of JAWWEU010000034.1, read as the reverse complement.
TAATGCTTTTTCTCTACTATATGCTTTATTTTTGAAATTCATTTACAGAGCATTTTCCAATGAAAATGTGTCCAAGAGCACAGTGCCTCCCTTTATTAGCTTTCACTTGCATAATGTTCAGATGACCGAGTAACCAACAAATAAACCCCCTTTATGATGGGAGGATGGGATTAGAATGGGTGCAAACTACTCATGAGACCTTGCTCCCTAATAAAAGGGAGTAATTTTAAGTGTCAAAACAGATAATCCAAAGAACTCTTCCAACCAGATCTTTCATTGTTTGACCTTCTTGCTGTGAGTCTGCTGTGGGCTGTGTGAAGCTTACAGCATCTATCCCAAGCTGCCATGGGAATGAACTTCCATGTGGGGGATGTGGGAGCTGCCGTGGGGCTGGTTGTTTTCCCTGAGTGGAGTTGTACCAACCCATTCCCATGCTGGGCCTTACATATCTGGCCATGGAAAGGTTTCTTGTACTAGCTCTCTTTTTAGTAGATGTCTCATATTTGCCTGAGGAATTTGCTCATCAGTTGGATGTTACTATGGTAGTGGCAACTGAGATTGCCATGCTGGCAGCCTAAGCCACCTGGCCTTGCACTTCCATACCTGCCAGGGATGTGATGTCTCATATGTCAGCATAGAGAAAGACATTCCTACTGATGAATATTAGTGAAGTGGAAATCCCCTCTACAATTTTCTGATGCCAATCAGCATTTCCCCATGGTGAGTGTTTACCACGAGGTATCAGGTAATGTCAGGGCTTGCTTGGCAGGCACTGGCTGGTAACTCCTGTGTGTGTAAATATTCCTTTTGCTTTAAAGGATATTGCTTTGTCCAACTGGCAGCTGCACAGAAAGGCTTAATGAGAGCATTGAGAGAAGCAGCTTCTTCCCAGCATTGGCAGAACTGAAACAAGGACCTGTTTGCCTGCAGTGACTTATGCAATGACACACACAGACACAGAAACCTTGCATTTTTAAGAACTGAAATGTTTAGGTTTTAATCCTTTGTGTATTTGAATACGTTAGATGTGTCTCTAAATATTTGTTCTCATAGCAGAATAAAACCAGTTACTTGAGGATAATGCCTGGATAAAGCAGACCCCAAAAGCCAAGCTGCTGTGCTGAGGGAAGGAAGGTGTCACTGAGCAGTGAAGATGGCACGGGCTGTCTGCAAAGAGGGATGGGGGGGGAGACTTTACTTCTGCCTATATAAAATCTGATTAAGTTTTAACAAGACATCAAGTGCTTATTTTCTGTCTGTAATCTCCAGAAGCTGAATACTGTAGTCCTATCAAAATACTGCCTCTATTAAAACTTGCAAGGTGAGGTGCTGGATCCAAATGCACTAAAGGCAAGTAGCAGGTGAACCGTGTACTCAAAGCCTTAATGACTTTTGGGAAAGGTTCAGAAGCACTGTGTTTTTAAATGTGTTGCTTACACTGAAACTGGCAAACCAAGACTTCTCTCAAAGACTTTGTTTTTAGTAATTTACCTCATGCTCAGGTCTCCACCTCAAACTGTACTTAATTATGTAGTATTTGGTTACTTCCACAGGTTGCTCTGGTGTTCTAATATGAATTTTCCACATTTAATAACAGCCATCAAGGTTTATTTCATCCTTTTAGCAGCCTAAAAGAAACCAAAATGAATTGTGGTTACTGATTTTTCTCCTCTCTGCCCAGCCTCCTGAGTCCACAGCAATGTATGAGGACTCCCTTGCTCTGTTTCATCACCATTGTGACCTTTAGTGACATCTTGCTTTAAAATCAGTCATACGCTGACAGTGACAGAGTTACAATTACCAGCTCTGCTGGAGACACCAAAATAATGTCCTCAACATCAAAAGATGTTTTTTAAAATTATAATTAGGGTCTCCACGGGTGAATTGTTTCATAATTTAACATAATATATAGTATTTTTCTTGACATAAACAAGATGAGGCATGGTGACAGCAAGGACCTCTGCCATGTCAAATTAGCTAAGGCATCAGTATTAATTCTAAATTACCTAATTACCCTACGAAAAGTGATGAAACAGAATTTGTCATTTATGCTGGTGAAAAAACATTCCTAGTTTATTTTTTAACTATTTCATGCAGTGATGTCCAGCCACACATTATGGTTAAAAATCCTTCCCCTGACTGTACTATATGAGTATGTATGAGACTGTGACAACATTCTCCTATTTTCCACATGTTCTCCTGAAAATGAGACTGTGAAAACATTCAACAAAGCAAAACCAGGTGGAGAATAGAGGCAAAATCATTTTCTTTCTCTCTGCATCAACGTTCCCTGTGCTCAGGTTGCTGCCACGGGACCACAATGCCCACCTGGCCCTGTCCAGCTGCAGGTACAGCTATTTCACTGGCACAGGGCAATGCTAGAGGGGAGATTTCAGAATCTCAGGAGTTCCACAAATCAGGCTTGAAGGAGCCTCTGAGATAAACTGTTGTGACTAAAATGTAATTAAACTGACTCTTCAGCACAGCATTTCATACCTCTCACCATATTTAAATACCTGTAATACCCTCTAGGGAACATCAGTGTATGTGAGCATACATAAAACCTGATAGAATGCATTACTGTTCAGGCACTACAAGCGATGTTCAGTGTGTTCCTCCTCTTTGGGTGCCAAAGCTGTACCAGCTCCAATTCTAGATAACCTATGGCACTGACTGTAATGTGTTCAACTAAATACTTCAAAAATAAAATCAGGGATGAGTTAATTACATGAAGATGTTTTTTTTAAAAACAAGTCAGATACACTTGCTAAAAAAAAAAAAGTAGATTGCAGCACATAAACTTCTTTTTAAGGAATTTATTTTTAATTACTTATTCCAGTGAATAAAATGTACTTTTTAGGGTTTTCAATATTCTGTAATACTACAGTAAGGCACTCTACATTGCATTTGGAAATCAATGCTCTCCCCTTGTCTAGGATTAAATAAAGTGACTTCTGATAACAGTATTCTGTATAGAATATTCTCCCCATGCAATTATTCCAACTTCTGGAGCAAGAATATATGCTAATTGAATGGCAGTTAAATTTCAAAATGAAAATAGTTGTTTCATGTTTAGTTTCTGTCAGTGGCATCTGTATTAGCCTCATTTATAGACTTTTCATTATATAAAACTATATAATGGAAACTATAAAACTATATAACATTATAGAAAACTTTAGAATGGATATAACAGAAACCCAAACTGTGAATGCAAACTAGAACATGTTTGCTCTCCTACTCTTCCTGGCTCCAAAGATATAAGAAAATAAAGCACAGGAAGTGGGGGAAAATACAACACATAGTAATAAGATAAGATCCAAAGGTTGCTGAAAGTCAGCAGGAGTCTGCTGATTTCAAAGTTTTTTGAGATGAAAATTCTCAGAACAGTACTTTTCAATGACACATTACCATATTAGCTCTGTTCTTCCTCCATGTTCCTCATAGGTCTCATTTTCAAAAAGAAAAGCACATCAACAACTTCCTTGTTATTTAAGACAACAAACAGAGCTGCTCTGGGCCACAGGGCAGTCAGAAACCTGTATTTCAGCTTGGGGAAACTTCATGAAACTATTATCTAATATGGAAAAAAATCCTTTGACACAGCTTACTTCTGCTTAGCCAGCACAGCCAGCAGCTCTTTCTCTATGCCTCGGCTGCTCAGTTCATTTAAACTATAGTATCTGTGAACAAGCTTTTCCTCTGTGACAACTACCACTCGAAGCCCGTGCGTATCTTCTCCCAGCTGACATCCTATAGCTGAAGAAACCACCATTTCCAGCCCTTTGTAGGACCCTCCAGCATTCCTATGGTAATGTCCAGCAAATACAGCTTTAATGCCTGTTTAAAAAAAAAACAAACAGAGAGTATGTATTTAGTCAGCAGTTTACAGGTGTCACATTTACCTTCATTCTTTACTGGCTTACCAAGCATAGAATTAAAGCTGAACCATTTACCTGAACTTGCATTTTAAACAAATAATTAGTAAACAGTAGTAAATAATTCTAATAGAAATAAATAACCAGTAAAACTTCATGCTGCTCCATCAGTTCTGTTTAGGGTTACTGGACTTTGACTTCTTTATGCTCACTGCAATGTGTATTTGTCATCTCATTACTCTTTTGGCTAGAAAGAAGGAAAAGTCTAGAGGCAGCAGATTAAAATTGGATACCACCACACCAGTAAATTTCTTCTTTTTGTTTCTTCTGTCTTGCAGACATAAACAAACAGATTGGTAGAAGCTGCATTCACTGGTCTGAATGGCCTTATGGATTGTCCAATTTATGCTACCAAATCGTTGCTAAGTCCTTCTCTTTCCTGTCAAAGCTTGCAAACCCATTTAGCAACAGAGTTCACAATGGAGCTTCTTCCCCAAGAGAGAATGTTCCATCATGACAGAGCTTTTCATTTCCAGCTTATGCCAAATTCCTTCCCCGCTGAGCCTTTCTGTGCACTGTCCACAAACACAGCTGAGCATCACAGTCAACAGCATTCAGTTTGGTAGAAAAATATTCAACAGCTTTCCTGTTAAATTTAAGGTGGTGCATATTTTATGTTGAATGAAAACGTGGAGTTAGTATAAATAGCTATTCTACAAATTGGATTTCGGATTATGTTTTGGCATGCTTAGTATAAGATCCTTGGATTTCATAATCTTACAGCTTCCTGAAACTGTATTTAATCCTATTTTATACTGTTGTGAAACAGAAAAATTACTGGTCCAGATGGCTGAAAACACTGGAAATTTTGTTATCATCAAGTGCAAAACATTTAAATTAATTTTACATTTTGTTACAGAAAGTGTTTAGATCGGGTGTTGATTTATGACACCATTAATGACAATTCAAACATTTTCAAATGCATCTAAAGGATTTAGGTTTAATTTTTCTATTGAAATACAACAGGTTATGTGCTCCATAGGCATAATGACACCTCGATGGTTCCACATAAAGCCTCTGAAAATATATCCATGTAATACTGAGTGATTCAAACCCCCACTAAGTACTCCCTGACAACTCTGACTGGACAGCCAGCAGGTTATCAAAGAAACTTCATGAGACCAAGTCTTTCCCACCAGTTTACCATGTTGGGTACAAAACTGCTGTGCTCCAATAGAAAAATGTTGCTGCTGTCCTTCTCTGGGTGCTGCACCTTGCTGAACATGTGTTTATATAGAAAAATAAGCTAACAAGCAAAGGTCTAACTAGGTGCTCACGCACTGGGGACACCATGCTGGACACTGTGGGCCATGTAAGGTGCTCCCTGACAGCTCCTGTCCTCTGCCTCAGCTCAGGATAAAACCCACCCTTAAATCCACAGCACTGAGAATCACCTTCCCAACCACTGATTTATCAGTACAGAATGATGAGCAAACCTATAAAGATACTCAGGGGTGGACACTGTGATGACACCACCAAACTTCATTTGTTACTGCTCATATATTTCAGCAATCTGCCATTCCATGCTTAATACAAAATGTATCACCTGCTTACCCCTGTTCAAGTGGTAGGCCAGAGAGGGGGTAATTTATGAGATACTACAACCTTAAATGACATTTCAAAAAATAGAAAGCTAGCAACAACTCATTTTAACTTCAGACAGCAGAAATTCTATCAGATAGCAGAGGCAATATAAAGCCAGAGAGCTGTAATGAGGAATGCACTACAGCTTCACATGGAAACCTTCCATGCTTTCTTCTGTAGCAGATTTAGACCTCTTTCACAGTGATTAAATGAAAAGGGAGGTAGATGAGCCCACCTTAAGACAGCTGTCTAACATCAATCCTTTGCTTTTGTGGGAGTGAGTGATCTGGAGACTGACATAAAATATATAAACTAGGCTCAAAGTATAGTTAAAAATTAAGCAGCTTAGAAAGCAAAATATAAATTATTCTGCTGTGTGCCTGGTAAGAGCTACACAGGCTTTCATATTTCAAAATCCAAACCCTTCTCAAGTAGCAAATGAGTCAAGGTGGAAAACAGAGAATGATTCATTGTATGGTCCTTCTCAGCTACAACTTGTCTGTTATCCTATTTTAGTGTATCAGTGCTAATTACCCCTGCTAGTGTAACCTACTCATCTATCTGCTGTGTGAGTTCCACTGTAAGTCAGGCAGCAGAACAGCTCTGGGAGCTGACTCTGACTCAGCTGCAGGAACCCAGCAAGACTGCTGAGGTTTTTTTAAATCTCGGGAGAAACCCAATTAAAAAAAACCTCAAAAGGCAACGGTGGAGTATAATGGGCTGTGACACTATGGGCTCTTTGCTGAGATTCTGTGCTTTCTAGATTGTTATTTGTGTCCTTAAAATTGTAATATAAACATGTTTTACAGCTGATGTTACAGTCAGTTGGAGATGCTCAGCTGCTACCACTTTGCAGGTAATTACAGAGACTGACTGATAACCTTTCAAGTATTTTCCACTTTTTCTGCAGGTATGCAAAACTACTTTAGTCTCTGAAAAAGTTAGGAAAAAGTAACAATCACAAACTCCCAGTGAGGTGCAAACCCATGTAACACTTTTAGTCACAGAAATAAGTACTTTGCAAAGGAATTATGTGCTGTCTGTTTACTGGAAGGATGCATGTCATCCAAGCAGCGTCCTTGACAGAGACAGACAGCAGGTAAGAAGTTTGGCCCACCAATCATGCACCAGTTTTTCTGCCATGCTAAATACAACTTCACTACAATTCCACTGAACATCTGCTAACCTCCTACACTCAATAAGGTATTTTTGTGTGGAACTGGAGTAAGAATGAGTTGTAAGCAGTGCAGTAAGATACCTGAGACCAGTGAGGATGTGATTTCAAACCCATTTATCTCCTGGTGGGCCATGGGAGACAGAGTGTGTCTAAACAAGCTGGTGTTTATGGGTACTGTTCATCCAAATCCCTCCTTTTAGCATATGGATGTTATGCAGATCCCAACTGCACTACACAGGTGTTCAGTGCTGGAATGCCCTTGTGGATCCAGCTGCCTGGGCTGGAATTCAGCATCTACTTTAGACACCTCCCAGGGAAAATTTTGCCCAGACTTCAGTTTCCAGGTACCCTATTTCCAGTGCCAGTATTAATTCTTGTTACTGTTGTGTTACAGGATGTTACATCTTGAGCAAAGAAACAAAGGGGTCACTGCTGGGTATTAACAGAAAAACACTGATGGTGTTTTTCCTGCAATAGCACATTTCAGTTCACTCAACTGCACTGCACTCACTTTTGTTAGCAAAAGAAGGAAATCTGAACCAGTCAATGCAATAATACTAAGATGACAAGCAGGTAATTTACTTTGCTCTTGCTTTTGATCTTTAACATAAAAAGAATCTTAGAGATGTATGCACTCAGATTTAATTTATTCGTTTCAGATGTTTTTCTAAAGTAACACTGTCAAGTTGCCAGCAACACCTCCCCTTTCTGCTCCCCCTCCCCAAACTCTTTAAGGAAGGAACAGTGTCCTGACAGGCCTCATTTTATAGCCCCCTCTAATGTATCCTCAGGTCTGTTAAATGCATCCTGCTGTGCACTAAAAAATACAGCCCCTTCCCACTACAAGAGAAAAAATAAAGGTAGAGGATTTTCTAATTCCTGGTTTCTTAAACAGCTGCTGGGAAAAGCATTGATATAAAAGCTGTATGAAATACAAAAAACCTACTGTGTAAATAAATGTCCGGAGAATGGCACCTTCACAAGCATTTCATAATTTTTTTTATAATGAAATACATAGTGATTTGAATTTAAATGTGACTGGAACTTTCACAGTATCCATTAACTAAAAAAAGCAGGATCCATTACTGCAAGACACTATTCATACCTAATGGATTATTCATCAAAGAAAAAATGGATTAAAATCAGAATAAAGTAAAAAACTGTGCAGATAGTTACTCAAAAAACCCCAAGCCAAACAATCCACGTGTGCCGTCTCTGTGATCATCATCTCATGTCGGACTGCATCCCAACACAACACGTATCATGGAGTATCTGCTTGGGAAAAAAGGTCTGAACTGCCAAATTCATCTTTGAGTGAACAGAATGAGAAGTCAGAGACATAGGATGGGCTCCACCCAGTGTTGGGAACCAGGGCTTGCTAAAACTATCCTTAGGCCATGAAAACACCTAAACCCAATGAGCTTCAGGCCTCCATACCAGACAGAGTTTTATGAATCAATCAATATGCAAAAAAAGTCACTGTCTTTGTAAAAATGGTTTAAATACAGGAATTGATTCTGATTTTAGTAAACAAGAGCTGTCCTCCTGCCATGCGAGTTACCATCATTTTCTGATCAAGCACAAAATGTCCTTTTTCGTTCTCACCTGACAAAGCTGAATCTGAAAGACAAAAAGATTTGCCTTTTCCAAAGCTATGATCATAACTCCTTTTCTCTGATGGAATAATCCATCCCTTCTAAAGAATGAAATACCTATTTGGGTACCAGTTCTGTGAGCCCGGAGCAGTCTATTTTGCATGAATAATTCATGACTTAACAACCAACCAAAACATGATAGTTCAAGGGTCATCTGGTGAGATGTAATACTTACATACATTGATAAGCCTTAGACTCTTCATTAGCTTCACCATGAAATGAGTTAATAAACATTTTGATTTGATGTTAATTCACTGCACTATGGCTCTTGGGGCCATAAGGCTACACAATGGCTTTGACAAGGCAAGAGGTAAGTGCTGGGGAGGGGAATTAACGGCTCATGTAATTCAGCTGCTACCTTTGATGCTACCTCTATGTTCACTTATAAGCAGAATCTTTAAAGCACAACTCAATTTTAAAGAAAATTTCAAACAAAGTTCATCTTTTAATTTGGATACTTTTTTCCAAGTCAAAACCACTTTGCTCATAGTTTCTATTGCAGACATTTCTCAACAGGAAATTCAAAAACACCTCTAAAGACTTTCCTCCTCCCTCTCTTATTTCCAGCATCTGCTTTCTAAATCCAGCTCACCAAGTAAGTCATCAGAGGAGCTTTGGCAAGCTCTTGTTGATTTGCACCTTCCTTAGTTTAACAGCTCTGGTAAGCTGGGTAACTTCTACCAGCATTCCCTGTTTTCTCTTTTCCTCTTGGTTCTCTCTTCAAGCATTGTGATCCACACCAGCACACTGTACCAAAAACTGCTTGTGTAAGAGGTGTTTCAACTGACTCAGTGGCCTAACAGGGAAAGATGCCTACCCAAGTATCTGAGATTTGCTTTGGAAATTTTTGGAATTTTGGAAAAAACTGAGACAGAAAGGAATGCCCAAGGCAGCCAGGCTCAGGAGCACCTGCCCATGCACAACCATCACACTCTCACACACTGCAGCAGCTCTGATTTAAGAGAGATCATTCTCTGTGACTGGCCATCTTACAGCACTTCTGAGTTCCCAAGCAACCCAAGGCAGAGAAAATGCCTTTCTTCTGAAAGAAGAAAATTTCTTTCTTCTGAAAGAAACTGAGTCCTAAATTAAATATTCACCACCCTTTTTCAGGTCTGGAGATAATGGGAAAAAAGGGAAGAAAACTTTAGCAAGCCCAGTTGTTAGTTTGATTTGACTTCTGACAAGAACCAGATGAGAAAATAGTTGATTACTGTGAAAAGAAACTACAACTGAATATCATGCAGTCTGTCTGTTAGCTGGAGAAGCCGAGGTTATTTTACAGAATTTTAAAAGTGCAGCATCTTACTTGTACAAATTATCATTTATTACTCAGAGAAACCCTTCTGCAGCACCAGGGAAAAGGGTCAGCAGGATTTTGACATAATTGCACTGTAAGAGAACCAAGGCATTTAGCTGTGTCTCATGGATAATGCCTCAGAGAGTGGTAACATCCCAGTCTTAGCTTATTGTGCAGCTGCAGCCCCATCACTCCCAGACTCCTGGTACTCTACTGTAGTGCAGAAAATGGAAGGACATGGAAGACTGGGCATGTTTTCTACTCAGTTTGGGGCAGGAAAGAAAGGGGACTATGGCCTGCCTTCTCTATGTGGACCAACAAACATCCACGTCGTTTTTTAATCAGTGTTTTGACTAGCCCTTCTGTTTAAGGAATAGTTAAGCCATTATAAAATGTCTCAAACATGAAATGCCAGTCAAATCTTCCTTTTGCTTTATTAAACAAACAGGTATATTGTAAAACAATGCAATAGCAAGATTTTGTGAAATACATCTCTTTTCCTAACTTCTTGCAAAATTTGATGTTTGCTTGTTTAATTCAAGAAATACAGACTGAGGCCCAAGCTCTAGGGAAATCCAGTTGCAATGATTACCAAAATCCAAATAGGCTAAAACAGGATGGAAAATAATATACTCACATTTATCCTGAAATATAATAAAAAATAATAAAGAAACGTGCACCTAGAAAACAATTTTTCTCACACAATCAGATGACATTGGGCTGGAATTCAGACCTGAACTAGTTTAAATTCCAGGGGTGCCTGACTCCAATTTCTGTAATTACACTTCCTTCCACAGCTTGCTTCCAATCCCCCCCTGAATTCAGAAGAAACTGTTTTCCAACTCCAGTTCCTAATGTACAAAGCCCATTTCTGAGGCAGGTTTGCTGTGTCCAAAGTGTGACTGGCCTTGCCTCAGTTGGAAATCAAACTGCTCAGCCCAGCACCACGGACAGTGTAAAACTATAAGAAAATTACCAATGCAAAAATAAACCAAAGAAAAGCAAGTAGATTTTCCAAATTAGGAGGAGAATGCCTGGAATAATCAGCATAGGCAATCAGTGGCAGGCTTTATTTAGACTGAGCCTTCAATTAAATAAATGCTTTTCTCAGCAAAAGCAAATGAGACTGTAAAAGAAAGAGAAGGCTAAATTAGTGCAATATGAATGACATAATAAATATGTAATGGGTACAGTACAGACCTTGCTTCTCTTCCCATGCACTCTGTAGAGAATTTTTTGGGGAAAAAAGTGCTTCTGACTGAGCAGTGCAATTTATCACGTGGTCCAGATTATCACCCTTTAAGTGCTGATTAATGAACTATTTTTTACAGTAATTGCAGATATGAATCAACGTGCACTTACAGACTGATGGCTCTCCATCCAGACTACAGGTGAAGCTGAACGCAAACAAAAGGAGGCATTTCTTCACAGAGCTGTGAAACATGAAAGTCCCTCCCACAGACCATTGTGAAAGACAGCAGCTTCTGATCAAATCTACAGAGGAATCACTAAAGGCACTGTATTGGTAACATAAGTATGATACAGTAAGTTCCTGAAAGAAATATTGCTGGAGGTGGGAAGAGAACTTGAAAGAAATACCATTATGTATTTTTCTGTTCTGTGCTCTTCACAAGGGTTTGGGGAGTACAAGCAGCAAAAGACTGAGCCATTAGGATTGTCATTCTGGTCTAATTACTCTGCTTTCATGTTCAAGTTTAATGATAAAATTAGATTTTAAATACAGTTGCGTTTATCCAAAAATCACCGATTCACTACACAAACCTCTTGCTCACTCAAGGACCAAAGAAAGAGGATATACTAGAAAAAGCTGATCCTGTATGTATTTGTCCCCAGAACTGCAGGAGCTAGAGAGGAGCAGCAGTAGAGCCAAAATGGAAGCAAATAGGAGGAGAAGCAGTTCTGTAAAGAAATGAAATTGTATTGAGTGAAAAACCTGAGTGTTATCAATGCTCTTGTACCCTTTCATAGTTTTCACAGACAGGAGAACAAAGTAAGTAGTATCCAGGCATAGAGAGATGCTACTATGAGATATGTGTGTACACCCACACGGAAGAGTAGATAGGTATTTTTTAAAAGGCAGTGTTTCTGGCAAATACAGCCATTTAAGTCACATGGATAAATTGATCTTGAACATTTTCCCTGGAGTATCAGACACAAACTGGCTTTTCTTCCTTCTTTTCACTTGTAGCATACAGCTGCTGTCTGAAGTGCTGAACAATGTGCTCAGTTCAAGAGTAATAATACCTGTTCTCAGAACAATTTTGCTCTCCAAAATGATGTTCTTTCAGCTTCCCTACAAGAGCCCACATTAACCACGGGCATTTTTTGCTGTGCCTTTTTTCTCCCCTGGGCACATGACTTACCTCATCTTCTCCAGACTCCACTGCTACAAAGTGAATGATAATATTTAGTAATCTTTGAAAACAAAATGTCTTCAGTGGAATAGAATTGATTTTATCTCACTGCAATTTGAGAGTGCTCACATCGCCTCATCTGCCGAGCAGATGCCACAGCAGCAAACAAAGACGGGAAAGCATCAGTCACAGCACCGGTAACAGTTCAGTGCTCAGACCCTGCTATCCAAAAAACCTCCAAAAACTTCCCACCAACAGAGCTTCAGTAGAAGGAAACAGTCCCACTGTTGGGGATCAACACCCTCTGCTTCATAAGCTCTTTAGTCAACTCTAAAGCAATGACATTTTAGAATTATTTTGTGGAGCCCTTTAGAAGCTCTGTGTTACCCTTCCCTCTTCATCAGAGGAGTTGTGTGAGTAAAACAGAACTGAGTAATCACAATTTACATTGCACAGCACTATTAAGCATCTCAATTAAAATATCCCATGCATTCTTGTTTCCAAACATGATCTTGCAAACATGCAGGAAAATTCTGCCTTAGATCTGCTTTGTACACTAAAGAATCAGAAGTTTGATGCAGCTGGTGGTCAGTGGGTTTGTGTAAGTGGGAGACAAGACACTATTGTGCCAAGTATTTCTATGTCAAAAGTATCTTTATATAGAACAATACTAAACTATATAATACTTAATACTAAGCTATATAGAAAAGGATTTTAGTGTCACTTGTTTTTCCTATATAATCACAGAAGAAACAACAGGCACAGCCAGAGGATGATTCCACATCACCTAATTAGAGTGCTGGTCTAAATAAGCCTTTAGAGGTGCTGTCTGTAGAAGGTCACTCTGTTCTTCAAGTCAATTTTTGTGAATGCCTCTTGTGACTTTTCAGTGGAATTTACTTCCTGATTTTGCTGCTTTTTCCATTTGACAGCGAAGCTTTCTCAGAGACCTGACACAAACCCCAAACAATCCTGTGGATTGCTATGTGCTCTAAGGATCCAAAAGAAGTTTTAGCCCAGTGGGTACAATTGATTTCAAAAATGTATCCATGAACAAATATTACAGACTATGTGTATTTTGTACTTACAGATGTATTTCTGAAAAAAACCAACTATGTCTATGTGTATCTCCATGTTAGATTACATCAACATACCTAAGGAACGGTCTTAAAACCCACTGTTCTTACACAGTGATGTAGAAAACAACAAATGTGGTCACTCAACCTGTACCACAAGTGCATAATTGCAATATTGAAAGATTGCAAAGGTTGATCTAAATCATTGAAGTTGAGAGTCTTTAAATTATCTTAAATACTGACACATAAGCACTGAGATTACTCACTCAGTGCATGGGCTTTGCCAAAATCAAGGTCTCAATGGCAGGAAGAAGAAAATATTACTCCCCTGTCAACTTTGATTACACAACAAAGAAAATAATGAAACATAGCATATGTTGTCTGGTAAATTTTAGAAACAACAGCTTTCAGCTCTCCATGCCTTAACTTTGTGCTCAAATATATCTGAGCTGTGGATGTTCTTCTTCCTTTAACACTACTCTCCTGTCACAACATTTCTAAGAGGAGAATGCAGATATCACACTCTTTTAATGAGTAAAGGTGTTAGAAGTTACAGCACCTACAGTGACAAACAGAATGAAAAAAACACGCTGTTTAATAAAGTTAGGTTGCGATTTTTCCCCCTCTGTACATATTAAGTATTTTTAACCACATCTGAAAAATTGCTTTGAAGACATTTGGATAAATTTAAGGTTCTTTTAATTAAAAGTTTTAAGGCTGCAGGGAATTTCCTTCCATATTTGTGTATCTATTGTCTAGTGATTCTCTTTCGGATGCAAAATCTCTCAGCTGGATAAACCACCTATAATATTCATCTAACACAGAAACAAAAAGTCTTTTTTCAACTTTGTTGGTGAAAAATCAGCTATTAATTTAGGTTTTATACAACAGAGCTCTTAAGCAAGTTCAGACATTTCCTTAAATGTTCTAGTTCGTTCGATCCATAAAGAAACATTTATTACTATATTGTCTTAAGGAATGTAATAATGTTCAGTGTGCCAGTGATGGTTCTCAGGACAAAAAGTCTTTAAAAGATTGTCTATAGCTCACCAAAAATACCCATACTTTTCAGGTGATAGAAAAAAGATCTTTAACATCCTAAGAAAATTTTACAGGAATGAGATTTGTAAGAACAAAGTAGGTCTTCTATTACATAAATTGCTTCATTTGAAAACTAATTTATTACTTATGTTTATCAAAGATACACGACATGCAGACCAGATATTTGGCTAGACCACTACTACTACTTTATTTTCCCTACAATGCTATGATGAACCTACTTATACCTGCACTGTAAAATCCTTAAGAGCTGAATATGCACTTCATGGAGGACTGGAGTGACTCCAGCAACTCTTACCAATGAGAATGTCAGGTCAGCTCTTTCACAGTTCCTGCACATAGCTTTTTTCTGTACTTACCTTCTGCATGTGGAGGAGACAGAGCTCTGACAACTTAGGCTAAACTTCCACAAGTCATACAAATACACTTTCACAAATGTATCTTCACTTAAATGATAAACTGTTCTCAACTGAGCTGGTTTTCACTGTGACCGAAAGAACATCTTCAAGGACAATCCTTGTTATAATGCACTTAGAGAAAAAATGGGCTACTAGGATTTCTTAGACATGCAGCTTACAAGTATGGCTTAACTTTGCATAGTAGTAATGCATATTTACAAGTGCCAGATTTTCAATTTATAAATATTTATCATAAGGACATGATTTTATCTTTAATTAGCCCAACTGTTAAGGACACTTCTAATGTGAGAAATGTAATTCAGTATTTCGTACCAGATGTAGCCTGTACAGCTAGTCTTTTATCTCTGCTTGTAATGAGCAGATACTTAAACCAAAACCATTACAGAATCTGTAAGCGATTAGAAGAGAGTAACTACAGAAGATCTGGGCTTTGAATTCAAAACCAGAACTTTCTGAAGTTGCACACCTCACTTTAAAGCACCTGTGCAATATCACCATTCTTTGTGATTGTTTTCTACACATATCCCTGTGAATTTCTTTCTTCATGGAACTACTGAATTACTACACTGTCCTTCCTTTCCTGTCTATCTCTAACCTTGTTATAACTCTGTGTTTGACACTTCTAGAAAAAGTATAAACATGAAAACTGGGATAGGTCCAGTTCTGATCCTGGGCTATCAGCAACTGATGCCCATCTAATAACACTGCACAGCCAAAGACAGCAACCCCTAAAACATGCATGTAATACTGGAATTTCACATAATTACACAATAAACCTTTCAAGTGGTTAGAAATATGGAAACAGCAAGAGAGCAGAAGGAAGGAAGGACTGGTGACAGGTTGGGGAAAAAAAACAGTGGCAGCCTGGTGAACTCACAGAAAGGCAGATTGACTTTCTTTTTCCAGAATAAACAGTTTACCAAATTTCTAAATTAAGTGTTATAAGGGGTTAGTCTCCTTAAACTGAAACTCATAATTAAAACAAACAAAAAAGCCAAATAGACTGGGACTCATTAGCAATATTCTATGTTTTAATCCTTCAAGAACATATGAAGTGAACTGGGGGAAAACCACTTTCATGTCTAAGGATATGCTGAAATTGATTCTTCTGGGGCAAAGCAGAGATTCAGAAAGTGGTGCCCTTGCCTACCTGTGCATCTACCCCACCGTGCCAACTCCTCTGTGCAACCCACCGAAACCACCCTGGCGTCTCACAAAGGCTGTTCTTCAGCTGAGTAATAAGAACAAACCCGTTACTAAGGAAACTCTGAGCCAACTTTTGATTCAGCTCATTTTTCTCAGCAGTCTGAGTTACACCGAGCTGCCTGTTCTCTGTATTCATTTCATTAGCAAAGTGTTTGATTACTGCATTGTGAGTATTACCTATTGACTCACTGCATAAAAGAGCAAGCAAAAGACCAGCGTTTAAACACATTCATTAAGGAACCAAACAATGAGTTGTATTAAAGATGGGAATGAGGGACACAATGGGAAATGATGGAAGGAACAGAAAGGTGGCAGAGAAAGGGGTTTGGGAATTTCTTCCCTCGAGCTGTATGGCTGGCTTCCCGTCTGGCTTTCTTTCCCCCACCACTGGAAGCCTACCCAACTTTTGGTTAAGCTTCTGTACCCAGGTTTGGAGAATCAGTCTGAAATATCCTTCTAAAGAACATGACAATGTAGCAACAATGTTACAACAATAGTTTTGCATAATTTCTTTTACCTCTTGATTAATTACATTCCCACTACTGAGTGTTGCCATATGTTAGTAAAACATCTGGATGACAGAAGACTCTAGAACAGAACCACTTTGGTTTCCACTTTAATGCTGGTTTACTGGGATACACCCCATGAACTAAGACGTGGTTTAGTCCACAGCACCCAGGCAGTCACAGAGCTGCCTGACCTTCCAACAGCAACACTTCCCACTATATTAACACTGGCACACAAATTAAAAAAGATATGAGGTATTCTCAGCATGTATCCCGACGGGAAAAAAACTCACTTGTAAATCTTGAATCTGCAAATATATTGGTGCCCTGGAGAACCCTCAGATAGCTGTGAATTTTGACCCTGCTGATTGGAAACAGTAGGAGATTCAGAGCTTGGAAATCAGGCTGAGTTCGGATGAGTCCAGGCTTAACAATTATGTGGTAAATTAGGAACAATATCATAAAAAATGTGCATTGTTCAATAATCCAAATAATGTGCTCTCTTAGAGATATAGAGAAAATGACACTTGAATGCAGTGATGGCAGGAAATTTTGAGGGACTGGCACACTCCAGGAACATGAAGGCAATTTACTGAAAACAATGGGAACAGCGTGGAGGAGTAGCTGGGTGCTGTGTCTGTCTCCATGGCGTTCAAGTGGCATCAGACAAAGCTCAGGGATTTGGCACAATGTTTAGCACATGTCCCACCTGCCCTTCATCCCAGAAATGGCCCCTATTAGCAATGGATATGCAAAGGATTGTTTTTAGCAGAGCAAGACTTGTTTTAACACTGAATAAATCTGGAGTGTATTACAGTCTTGGTTTAAAATTGGCTCAGTGTGGGAGAAAGCAACCTCCAAGGTAATTCTGAATTCTGTTTTCATGTTTTATGTAAAACATAAATTCTGTATTTTTCTCCTATGGCAATACCTGATCTTCCTCTCTGTAGGCAGGAAAAACTCAGGTTCTCTTATCACTGTCAGTACTTGCAAAATGGAATCCTTGCTATTTCTGTTAAAGAACTTTTCATGTTTAGCTTTTTGCTTTTTACTCAGAGTTTTAAATTTTGTTTGGTGCTTTTTCTAGGTGGTTAGATTCATTTGATAATTTTGATCTATGGGGAACAATGAGGCTTATAAGCAGTATCTAACATTGCTTGAAAACACTACCATTTAAGTTAAATGTATTTTGTCTGGCAGCAGAGCCATTAGCAATTTGAAACAAAAAAGCAAGAATAGGAAAGTTTCAGAAAATACCTGCTTTATGGAACTTTTCCATTATCTCTTCACGAATGGATTTATCCAAGTTGAAGTAATCATGGTCTTCATCAGGTTTGCTCAGAAACAGAGGGATGTGCTGAAATACTATTATATGCTTGCATTTCTGTTTTGCAGCGACAGCCAGTTGCTCGTCGAGCCACACATCCTGGGCTTGCTTTAACTCAGGGCATTGCGAAGAATCAAAGAATAGCTGAGAATTCAGCACAAGGAAGAAAACACCTCCAACCCAAAAGCTGAAGTAGTCATCTCCCCAGTTCTTGCAGTAATCATCTATGGTTTCTCTGGTTGGAGCATTGCCAACATCATGATTCCCACTGACAAACACCAGTGGTATGTCCTGGTCAGTGTTCTTCAGAACGTTCTTTAAATCTTGCTCTTGGTTTTTTCTCCATTGGGTTCCTAAAGAAACAAACAAACCACAAAGCATTTGAGTATTTACGTTAACTTTTTTTTGTTTATGGAACCACGCATAGTAAGAAAATATTCCCTATCAGATGTCATCATGAATACATTTTCACTGTAATATTGTGTATCCACTCAGCCTTTGCCTCCCTGATCAAGTACTCAGCCATTTCCAACAGCTTGCCCGAAGGCAGGCGCTGGACAGGAACACACAGCACAGCACTTGGGGATGCCACAGTCACAGTTTTACACCAAGTGCTTCACCAGGCTGATTCTTTTCATCCATACACTGATGATGGGTGACAAAATGCAGCAACCTTGAATGGTGTAACAGCACACGGGTAAAAACCAGGTCAACTTCTGGTTTATATTTTATAGCTGTGCAAAGGAATTAAGGGTGGCTGGGTTTGTTTGTTTTGTTACAAGAACTACTTTAACAGCAAAAATATAATCAGTGTCTTGTGGTGACTTATTTATAGTCTCTTTAAATAATAAGCCTGCTATTAATAAGAAAAAAAGTATTTGTGTACTTCGCTAGTTTTTCC
This sequence comes from Acropternis orthonyx, assembly GCA_035583155.1. Lineage (NCBI taxonomy): Eukaryota > Metazoa > Chordata > Aves > Passeriformes > Rhinocryptidae > Acropternis > Acropternis orthonyx. Next base: position 7,325,146 of record JAWWEU010000034.1, on the reverse strand, counting down.
TGCATCTCTGCCTTTATATTAATATACAAACCATACAGTTACTCTTTTGGCTGTCAGAAATTTGTCCCTGTCTAGGAAGATTTATCTTATTGCCAGATTAATTTATAGTCACAAAAAAAAATTTAGAAAGGATTTTTTTAAAAAAGCAGTTATTTTATTCTAATGATGACAGAAGTTTTCTTAGGTTTTCAAAAGACTAATCTTTAATTAGAGGCCACTGACATGTTTATTATTCATTAATTAAATGAGCATGTATAAATTGTATTTTGTCCTTCACATTCATAACATAGATCTAGCACAGGCCCATTTCCCAAATAAAACTCCATTTTTTAACCAAGCAGCTGCAACAGGATTTTTACAAGAACTCTGAATTCAGGTTTCTAATATACACTTGCACACAGGTCTATGCAAATCAATCATCATATACTTTTAAATTCTGTTCTATTTTTGTAACTACACATACACATTATACACAGAAATGTATAAAGCGATTCCTGTATTGTAACTATGAGACAAAAGGTTTTTCACCATTCTTCAGTGCTGACAAACACTGAGCCTTAGTAACTATTACTAACAAATATTTTGATTCTCCTACATACCCTACAGATACAGGTTAAAGTATCACCTTATTGCTGTTACTAGAATTCTACAGCTTTAGAAAAATACTGGGAAAAAAACATATTAAATCTAAATAATGGCTAAATGTAAAGACAGATGTGAGATTTGATATGAGGTCCATCAAGTCAAAATTCACAACTCTCTTGTGTTTAACTGCTGCACAGGGTAGGAAGTTATTGTAGGAAAGTCTTTAAGTAACTTGAGAAATACAGAGCACAATAACCTGGGCAGCCTAGAAAGCAGTGCACAGCAGGTCACTTTGTGGGGTATATTAATGTATCAGGACTGTGGGCAGTTTAGGCTGCCTTTCTTACTAAACCCAGAAAAACCAGGGCAAAGGATGCCTCATGTTACTTGGGGAAACTGAATTTTCCAAAATAAACCCCCAAAATCACACAGATCCGGCACACTGTTGTCCTTAGGGTAGGGAACCCAGCTGAGAGTGCTGCTTTACCTGCCACTCCCCACTTTCCTATGTGCAGAGTTGGAAATTTCGAGTTATAAATGTGGAAATGTGTGGGGGAGGAGGGTGGGGAAAATGGGAGGGGGGAAGGCTCTGTTCAGATCTATGTAAACACATTACACCATGTTAAACTCCATGCTATCACTTTGGGAAATTTAGCTAACAGTTGCAGAGTATAAAGACATCTATGCATAAGTTACAGAAATAATTTGCAGAATTATGTATACCTCTTCCCAGCGGTGAAATTCAAACTCTATAGAGACTAACACTTAGATTAGATTTGTCGACAGCAGGGCACTGATTCCCTCATTTAATGCAATATTATTTCTATAGCAACAGAGAAACATATTCCGTGTTTTATTGCAGAAAACAGATTGCTCGAAATGGAAAACAAGGTCTCTGCCCAAGAGCCCAGGAAATCATACTAAGCAAAGACTGTTTTGGAACAACTGTATCTTGGCTTGACCTTTTTTTGGTAGAAGGTCAAAACAACTTCAAAAGAAGAGAAAACCATGGAGACAAAGGTGGAAAAAGGTGGAGTTATGTCTCAGCAGCCCTTGGTATAGTGCTGGAGAGGAAGGGCTGGACACGCCACTAACCCTGGGCTGCACTATCACACAATGCACTGTTTGTGCCACAAGGGCCCTCCAGAAGGCACCTCCCTCTGAATTTGGGATAGACAGAGAAGATAAAGAAAGTGGTAAAGAAGGAAGCCACTAGAAAACTACAGTGGTCACTGCCATACCACAAAAAATATCCCTTTAATCTCTACCAAGCACCGAATTGGCTGTAATATTTAATTATTCCAATTATTACAAAGAACATTTCTATTTGATGACATGTATTTTTTTAGCTTAGATGGAGGTTTCTTGTAGGTGAATAGAGAAATAATACAGTGCTGAGAGGCAATGTAAAAAAACAGTTTGGGAAGCATCAGAGTAGATGCAACTGAAATAAATTCTGTGCTGTTTATCCTGGGCATCATGTGCAGTGACATTTTTAAATCCCAGGCTACGATTTTCTGTCTTTATGTCAGGTTGTGTAAATAAAGTCTTGCCCTGAGATAAACGAATTCACAAATTAACAGCCCACAAAGGGCAGTTTGGCTTTTATAAAAACATGAAAGTGAGAACTATTGCTAGTGCAGCTGTATACAATTTTCCACAGCCTCCCAGTCAATCATTTCTGGAAGCCGAGCGATGTGAACAGGAGCATAAAGGTACAATGTTAACATCTCTGCTGCAGAACATCTTTCTGTTGAATATCACCATCTGCCTAAACACTTCCAGTGTTCTTTTTGCATTGCTTAAAGGAGTCAAGACAATCAGCCTTCACACACTCAAAGAGCAGATTTCAAGCAAGGACTTTTAAAGCATTTTTGCTGAAGTTGCTTCAGTCAGCAGAAGTACAATGCACAGATTATTCTCCCAAAGAAATAACCCTTTAGCTACTAATCCTTAGTTACACTTTACTTTGGTACTGCATAGAATAGTGCACCTCTCTAAGAAAAGTGTTTGATTTCTGTAAGGCACTTTAAAGCACTGTTTCCCCCCAAAGTGTATCTCTGCATTGCATACTGATTGCAGATTTTTGTATGAGGCACCTCTTCCCTTACAGTGACCTCCACCAACACTGTAACTTCTCCTCCAGGACTATTCCAAATGAAAAATTATTAATAAATTAACAATAGCACCAGTTTTAGTATGGATTTGAATTAGGAGAGGGAAAGGGGGAGGTTATAATGGCATGATGAGGTGCTATCCCCCTGTGTTTCTGTGTTGTCTTAGAAGTCTAGGTCCTCTCTCCAAGACAGGAGAAGCCTTTAGGATGAAACTACCCAAGACATCTTCAGCTAACTGAACATGTAAAAACAGCACAATCATTTCCTGGATTTCTAAATTACTCAGTCTCAATGTTTTAATGTATCCTGAAAGTGTCCCAAACTTAAAGGAGCTGCAAATATGTCATTTGTAACGAAAAGCAAGAATTTTCAGTTTGAAAAAGAAAAAAAGAAAATTAACTTTCATGTGAGCAACACTCCCCAAAAGCTCTGATATGACAGCGTTTAACCCCAGAGACTGATTATCAAAGAACAAGAAAGAGATAAACCGCAGATTAAAATAGGATACAAAATATCAAATAGAAATAGTACCTAAACTTGATAAAAGCAAAATAGAAAATGTCAAAATGCCACTGATGAAAACAGAATTTATAGAAACACTGGGCACATTCCTTCTGTAATTTATGATGATATCAGGAGAATTACTCTGACATCAAAAGACAAGTAATTCTTGTGGAAAGCAATCAAATGACTGTTACGAATAACCCACAGAAGGATTCGTGCATTTTTCTGGGCCTTAGAGTGCACCACATTTGCTTTAATTAAACAGTCTAATTGCTTTGAGCATTTCCCTGTTTTTGAGGTATTTGTCATTCTTTGTGTGTTTTCATGGCTGTCTGCAGTTGCCCTACTATTTTTGCACACCATTTAGAGGACTTTCCCTAGCACTATTCCCTAAATTTCTAGGGAAGAGGGGAGTCCAAGGCTGTATTCACAGCTCTTTCTCTAAGTCCCTTCACTGGAGGAACTTTAACTGCAAACCCTCTGTCTCCATGGGAAAGTTTCCTCCTGCCAGAACAGGATGGCCTTTCACCCCTGCTGCTGCTCTGGATACCTGGCTGTTGGCTCCACATTAACAGGGCTACAGCTCAGACCCTACAGAATCCCCCTCAGCTGACCCCCACCCAGTGACAGTCCCACTGTCACCTGGGGACAGCACAGGTCCAAACCCAATGCTATCATCATCACCAGGCTGTATCTTCCAGGCTCCTTCCACAATTACATCCTTATTGCCTCTGATTTTTATGCACTGACATAAATATAAGTTTAACTGAGCTCTAATCTTGTCACATCTCAAATACTGATACACAGTTTTCTCTATCTTTGCAAATGCAACCCGGCATCCCCTCAGGGCACTGATGCAGATGGAGCTTTCCCACTCCAAAGCTCGGACATTGTTCCTCGCTGTGCTGCCTTCCTTCCTACCCTTCCCCATCTCATCAATGCTCCTCTTGTCATGGCCAAACTCTTACCCTCTTCTCATTTGTTTACATTTTATCATCCCATAAAAGCAGTGATTCCCTCATGCTCCACGAACAGTTAGAACAGAACACTGTGGTCTTCTCTTCACGTTCATTTTTTTCTAGAATGCTACAAAATTTTGATAATACACAGGGCACAGACATAAAAAGCAAAGACCTCTCTGGCCACTCAGTTCAGTCCTCCTCGTTAGTCTGTTCTCTTCATTGTTTCTTGTTTTAAAGCCTCCCCTCTGGTGTCTGCTGTAATGAACTAATGCAATCCACTGCGTCATTCCAAATTATTACATGCAAGAATAAGCTGATCAATTTTAATAAACCCATTATGGTCATGTTCTGAAATAGGTTTTTTGGTTTAGTCTGTGCTGTAATAGCTAAAATGTCTCCTCTCTCTTCTTTAGACATATATTTCTAATCTTCAAATAGCCTGAAGACAATGTTATGATGAACAAAAAATTATGCAGTTAAAAATAATGTAAATATGACTATTTTCACTACTGAACAAACCAACTACTCAGTCTAACTTATAAAGAACCTCATTTCATGAGTTCCACTGAAAAGCAGGATCTGCAATACTCATTTGTCTACAGCTGTAAGCAACTGATTTTTTCAGTACATTTGAAACAAGTAATAAGCTGTTCTGAGACACGAAAAGTGATCCCACTAAAAAATTTCCCTGCATGAAAACACAAATTACATTTATTATATAACTTTGGGCACCGAAACAAGAAGAAAATCTAAGTCTAGTTTAAGCTAATAATTAACAATTATTACATTAAAGCAATGGCAAAACCCCAAAGTGAACAAGGAAGCCTATTAGGGGATCAACTGCTCCCTGTTTCAGCGCATGACATTAAATATAATGACTGCAAATGCTGACATTTTTCTGAGTCCCAGCCACACAGGTGCCCACTTAACAACCTAATTCATGGCATTTACTGCTCCATGTTCTGCTGTGAAAATAAGTATTATCCTTCACTTGAGCTCAACTCTGCTCTTACCCTTACTCATCTCCCAGTGATTCAGAGCTGTCACAGCAAGCACAGACCATCACTGCCCTTGGGTCTGCGCTTCTGATGAAATCATCACAAACAGCAAAAAAACACCTCAATGCTACGAGTACAACAACAAACTCAATAAAAACAAACTTAATACAAAGATCTAGTACCTGCACTAGATTTTCAGTAGTGATTTTAGTACTTGTGTCATAAAACGTAGGATTTGAGAAAATGGTGTAATGAATTACATCTCAAAGATTTTAGTATCTACAGAGTTACTGTCAGCAGGATTTTAGTTCAATGGTGGGCTTAGACTAGGGATTGTGGTCTGAAATACAAATACATATATACTTGCTGAAGATTAGGTATTTGTACCTGATGGTCCAATGGCTTCTTTGCAATATGAGACTGTTGAACATGCTGGAGGACCTCTCATGCTTCTCTACTCTTGGGCTGATGAGAGAAAATTTAATTTCACAGGGAGCTGCTTGGAGATTTTGAATGCTCCATTAGGTTTTACTAGAATCAGATAATTACTATAAAATGTTTATTTATGCAACCACAGTGACATTCCTTGAAACAGTTACTATGAGATGTTTAACAAATAATGTGCTACTTACCCAAGTTCTTAGACATTATTAATTAACACAGGCACAAGAGCCTGGGGAAGAAAACAGCCAGGAATCATTTTGGTTTGGACTCCATCCTACCAAGTATATCAGTTAGGTTACAATAGCAAAGGAAATGGATGCAGTGGGTTTATTTAGACTAAGCTACCTTTTTGTCAGGAAATTAGGTCAAACCTAAACACTACCCTATTGATCAGGCAGTGACATATTAATAAAAATTTTTCTCTTGCATTCAAACAAATAAAATTTTTACCTACAGCCTGATTCAGTATAACCATTTCAAAGCCTCTGCTTCTACCTCGCGCTTAAAAAGTCAATCCTTGCCTTTTCTACTTCATGCTCTATTACAAATCTCCACTGACAAAGATTCAGGAATTGGGATTTAGCTGACAGTTTTGCTGAAACTGCAAGTGACAGTGGAATACAGCTGCCTCCTCCCAGCTGTGCCACGCTGATGGGAGTGAAAAAAACTACAAAAACTTGCTCTTGTTAGTAAACCAAGCAGCCAGTTCAAACAGCAAAAAAAGCAAATATAGTAAAGGTGACTTGCTTACAGTTATTTTTAAGCTGGAACCATATTTTAAGACACCATTTTTTAACCTGCTCATGCCTGTTATATAGACAAATCAAACATCAGCATTCATGCTCTTGCCTTCTAGATGAGAAAGGTATTTTTTTAAAGAATTACTATATTTTTAGTTAAAATTAAAACTTTACGAAGTGTCTCCTTATATACATGCCTCCCTTGAAGACTAGCAGAGCAGATTAATTCTATCCAGCAAGTTTTTTTTTTTTTTAATTAATGTTCCTTTGTTTTAGCAAAATGGGTTATTTAATGGTAGTTTAGAAGCAACAATAAAAGCAGTTCACAGCCAGATTTACTGTGGTAAAATCACTTTTTGAGAAAGATATTAAGCATTATCAGGCATTTTTTTCCCTTGCAGAATGTCATACTAATTCACCATATACAACATTAAGAACTTGAGTTGGACCTGACATTTCTCTGTAATTTATTCAGTTCACAAATGTATAAATGGCAGCTTGTGCATTTGCATGCAGATTTCAGCATTACATTCCTATCGCATCTTGTGTGCAAAACCCACCAGCAGCAAATCTCCAACCTCCCAACAACTCTGCCATGGAACTGAGACCAAGCGAGTGCTCCTCTGACGCACTAAGGCACGAGTACAGCAGTCTGACTCCTGCAGAGGGCACTGGGCTGAATCAGCTCCAAAGCAACTGCAAATGCACAAGTTTGTACATTAAATGGCTGTGAAGTATTTCCTAAGAAGAACATACACATGTACATGACTGTGGGCTTCATCAAATAAATTAAAGTTGGGAAACTCAATGTTCCTTAAAATGTGCCTCAGTAAATCCTGAACCAAAAGACAGGTAGGACTTCCTGTGAGGTACCAACTTCAGCTCTTACAGAAACCAAGCATTCCCTGACCTTTCCTGACCAGCCCAAGAGAATTTAGAACATTGACAACAGACTTTAAAGGATACTGCTTTGACTAGGAACATTTGCTATGGAGTGTGCTTTCCCCCTGATTTAGAAAACTGAAGTTAAAGTTTGTTTGTAGTTACCCTCTAAAGCAGGTGTTTGCAATGATACACTGCAGCCTATGCTTTAAGATTCAATATCTATAAAAGCTACACTCTGGAGGAAGTCGTATCAATGCACTCAGTATTTAACAGAAACAAGAGACAAATATTTTGGACTGTGACAGTTGCACATCAAATTTGGGCAAGGGAAAGAGGCTTAAGATAATCCAGTTAGCATTCTCTCAGGAGAGAGGATGCCTTCAGATGTTACAGTGATTATAAACAGAAATGAAGCCATATCGCTGTCTGGTCACCAGAACCATCAGCTCTTATGTTCCTCAGTTCTGCAGCTTGTCTGATCTGAACGTAAGTAACTTCACTCTCTACTGTGTACGTGTCAAAGCTCATAAGAGGTACTGATGGTATAAAAGCCAGTATGCCCATCTCATCTTGTATTCTGATCATCAAACTGTCAAGCAGGAGTCAAATGGAGACATGCTGATTTGAAAACCTGTCCCTTAATTGCTGCCTAAATATGATCTCAGAATTCTGGTATTTGGCACCTGCTTTTAAAAATCTTGCTGCACATCATTGCCTGTTTTATTGTATGAAGAAACACGGCATGGCAGAAAGAATAAGGTATGTGATTTGAGGAGACATGCAGCCAGCAGTTTTGCTTTTCACATAAAGCACATACTGTTGCCCAAAATTGTAATTAGCTGAATTGAGCTGATATGCCTTACTGAGGCTTTATGGAGGAGTTAAGAGCGTTAGCAAAACGTGCGAATTTGTGGGGGAAAACAAGTACCAGAGATGCACAGACACACACAGAGCATGGAATGCAGCCACAGGGAGCTGGCTGGCACGTGAGAAGGTCCCAGGAGAGCTGGGGCCCCTGCAAGCAGCAGCAGGACAGCCACACATCCCAGCTGGATGGCAGGAGCCCACCACATCTGAATAAGAGAAAAAGCAGGGAAAGGGGAGAGAAATAGGAAGGGACACTGAGGCAGGCAGTGCACTTACATCTCCTGCAATCACACAGAGATTGTGACAGTGACAATTCTCTCCCAAATTCACGATTGTGCTTTTCACAGGATGCCAGACTAAGATGGTACCTTTTCACCACCACACACAACACACGGCTCAAGGGTACTGCTTTCCCCAGCTGCAGCAGGTGCCTTGCCCTGCTACCTGGCTGCTTTTTATGTTATGCCTAAAATAGCCTTTTTCCAGCCTTGCATCAATGACCAGCAACAGACCATCAATGAGCTGCTTATAGTTTGGGGACCTCTGTTTTCAGCTTGTCTGTTGTCAGGGCCCGTCCTGTCACCTCGTGTTTAAACTGTTCACAGTAACAACACACGCCAGGGCTCACAGCCCAAACCACAGATCAGATGGCACAGTAAGAACGTGAAAATATGTACCAGACGCAATCCTGGGAGATCTTACAACCCAAGTATGGCCCAACAGAGAGAGCAAGAGACACAGACAGCCAGCACACCAAGGAGCAGTAAGAAAACACTGCTGAATATGACTGCAGCTCTGCAAAGCTGATTGAAACAATCAGATGTTGTCATTTGTTCCATTTACAAAAGATAAATCATTCATACTTTTAAAATGCATCATACTTTCAGGTACCAATATTGTGACCAACTCCATATTGTTACCCTACCACAGAGAACAATCCAGGCTTTGGTTGGCATTGGTGGGTTAAACAGAAAATATCCAATTATCCAAAAAGTTGGACCAAATTAAGTTGAGAAGCTGGGTCAACCCAGTAACAGCCTTTGTAAACACGTAATTCTAAACACTGTTCTATTTGTTTTGTTGAAGAGCACCTTAAAGCGTACCAATTCCAGGGCCACTGCTGAGGTCTAAAATGGCACTGAGTAACCTTAACTCCAGCAAACAAAACCAGCTCCTTCCATCTTCTCTCCCTTAGAGGAAGGAACACAGCACAACTGAGTGGAGAGAGGTAAGAAAGGTAGTTTAAAAAAATACTGAAAGTGTCTGAAATGATTAAGACAGCTTAAATATTTTATCAGCTAGAGAAGGAATAAAAATCTATTTCAAAAAAAGTCCCACAATAGCAGATCTTAGGAATGAATAAGAAAGCATCAATAGGCACAACTGCTTATATCGATGTGCACAAACTAAAAAGCAAGATGAAAAATTGCTTCTGAAACTAAAGAGAGAAATGAAAGCACAGGCAGATTAATTGAAAAGGAAGAAGTAGTACCAACATAATTAATTGACTAGGCAGGTCAGAAGAGCAGACAACAGAATTCCTGTATTGGAATTCAGTGTATTTCAAATACAATGGTTTAGTCTCCTGACATCACTTACACAGCTGTCTGGATTGACTTGCTCTTTGGAAATGGATATAAAAAAGGAGGATTCTTCAGAAAGTTGACCTTAAAAATGGCAGATACAAATGATGTGGGCATTCTCTTCCTGCCCTCCTCTCACAAAACAACGGAATGCTGAAGTAGAGCACCACACTTACGGCTCTGACCTGTCAAGTGATGTTTACACTCACCATAGAGGATCTAAAGGTTCCTTCACCAAAATTAAATGCTTCGAAATATGTTACAAATAACCATTTGAAACCCATTAATTAAACAATTTAATAATCTAAAACAAGCTTCAGGAAAAAAATAAAAAAAAATGGCATTACATGGACTTAACTGACAGAAAGGCTGATGTCAGATTACAGAGCACTGATGACCTGGGCAGGAAATGTGTGTATTGGAGATTATGCCTTCACTTAACTAAAGGAATTAGTACAAGTATTCACAGTGTATCTCAAGTGCTGTAATACTCAATACTAGTGATTCTGATTTCTTGTAATTAACATATACACACAAAGGAATCTAAAACTGCAAGCATAAATGCTAGTGGCTCACTGATCCATTATCACACTGCTAACAGATTAAGCTTAATCAAGTTCGATCAGGTTTTTTTTTATTATACACATTATTAGAAAAGTCTCTTTTCATTTAATCTCTAAACAGCTGCATTTTATTACAGCCAGAGCTAAGTAAGTTTGCAGGAGGCTTTCTGTCTTACTTGTTCTTTTACCCATGTAGGCAGAGCAATTAATGAAAAATAATTAAGCACCTGGTCTAACTACATCACATAAATAATTTCCCTGGCTAGAATTACCAAGTTACTGACAGCAGCAGCATCATTAAAAAAATGTAGTTAAACCATTTCCTCCAAAGGAATTTGGTCACATATAAATAGCTGCCAGATTCTCAGCTTCACAGTCAGAGTTTCTGGGTGGCTTCAGCAGGGTGACCTTGGCTGCAAACAGCTGAATTCTCTGCCGCTGTAACAAAAGGTGGTGAAATGCAGACATTGTTTCCTGGACACCAATCTACACCTGAGGCATGGGATGAAGAAGGGAGCACAATGCTTTACGTTAAACTGAAGCAGGAAGGACAGGCAGGAAAAAAGGCAAGGGAGTTTGATGGTAACAAAAAGGTATCTCCTGAAAAGTTCCAACTCAAGGGAGCCCATGGGACCTGACAGGATGGATCCAAGAGTACCGGGAGCAGTGGCTGATGTCACTGTGAGGCACCTACCTGGAATCATCCTGTGGAGTCAGGATGCTGCAGTCTGGATGAGTGGAGAACAAGATGGGAAGAGGGACTGGCTACACCCCTGGGCTCAAAGGGTGTTGGTTAATGGAGCAATATGGGAAGTTTTCATAAAATAAAACAGAAGGTTCCAACTTGATATAAGGAAAACACTTTTAGAAATTAATTTCCAGAGTTTTAGAAAAATGCAGTGAAACAAACACATTATCAAATCCAAAATATTTTGCATTTTGCAGATTATTATTTTTGCCATACTAAGTTGTATTATACTTAATGCACACAAATGCCTTCCAAAGCAAGCCTTTCATTGTCATGGTATATCTTGGTGTGAGCACCGAGTTTACAGAAATTATATTCAGTGACACAGTTGCACTGTAAGGTATTGCTTAAAATTCTTGATTATGTGCCACAATATTAGTGTTACCAGGAATAGATATCCTATTCTTGATTATGTAATCAAGAAAAACTTCTGAAAATAATATTCAGAGTACAAACTACTTTTAATCAGCAGCTAAATATGATAGATATGATTACTTCGTTGCTCTAATGACATCTGTAATGGATTCCAAGTGCTGTGCCTGATTGCTTCCCAGCTGATCAGGATTCTGTTCATCACTTCTAGCAGCTGGAATTCTGAGATTTCTTGGAGCTCCTGTGCAAAAGGCTTCAACATTGGTTCAGCTAAATAGCTAGAGTGCATGCTTTAAAACAGTCATCAAAAACTCAGTACTCCATGATATAATGTTTTAAGAGAAGAGGGGAATATCTCTTTCCTTCCTCCCTCCCTTTTTACTGACAGGCATTGATTATAAAGCAGTATTAATCCAAAAAACTTGGTAGATATTGGCCAATAGATCATAAAACAGAGCTGAGCTTCAGTTGATCACTGTGAGACACCTTCAGTAATGCTGATGTCTTTTAATACAGGTGATATACACAAGTGATTTAAAAGGCAATTGGAGACATTAAGATGCATGTAGAAAGACAAATTCACAACTGTTAAACTTAAATCAGTGTCTTGTCTCATGTAATTTCTGACTTTTGCCTAGTGAAAAAATGAATTTTTAATCCTGCATTTTACTGGATTAGCATAAGGGAACTGACACAGCAATTGTTCTTGGGAGAGACTCCACAGCCGAGAAGTATGAAATGATTACGGCACCATTCCACTACACACAGACATTACATAGGTCTAAACATCCTTAGCCAGAACACCATGAAAAGAAGGATTACAACCGGTTTTAAATTCTGCAAACATTTAGATGGTCAAATTACCCGAAAATCTATTTATTATAAAAACTCTTAAGATTCTGTTTGCTCTTTTTCAGTAGTATAATACTGCCAAAATACAATTTAAAACTTCTAATTTTTGTTGTACCAAATAATGAAAGTGTTGGGAAATTTCAATATTACTCATAACTTTGAAATGGAACTCTTTCTAAAAATTTTAGAGTTTAATCAGTTGCTGGCAGCTTTTTATCTCATTGTGTCTTCACCTTCAGTTAGAACTGTTTAAATGGATTATGCAAAGAAGTAAGAAATCTTGAGCACAGTACTAGTACTGGAATCAGTGGAGAGAGACTTGTCCATATGACAGTGGAATATAATGGCTCCTGCTTTTTATCTGAGCCAGAACTGGTGCAGAAATCCACTGGCAGTTCAAGCACATACCCATGCAATGCTGAACACCTTCTACAGTTTAAACTAAAGTGTTGTTTCGGATTCTTTTAAACATATAGATTTAGATTTATCCTCTATGAAGTATTTTTCCTACTATTTGTGCCTCCCTGTCCTTCCAGGCAACTGGTCAAAGACTCTTAATCCACAGATATCTGCACTGTAGAGCAATTCACTGTTATCTCTGTCATCAGTTTAGAAAGAAAGACAATTGGCTGTAAAATTGTACTTTTATGTACAGCTTAATGTGTTAAACTGTACTTACACGTTTATCAACACATGGTAGAACAAGCCATTTGTATAAACACAAAGGCAATAATGAAAGAAGTAGTTGTTGCAGTTGAGCATTCTACAGTTCCTTTTAACATTACATTTCCTTAACTACTTTATATAACCACACAGTAACACAAGCTTGCAAAGCATTAACGTAATTTCAGTCAACAAGAAATTATTAGATAAGTTAAAATATTGTGGCTCAAGTGAGGTAATCATAGAAATCATTTAGCCTAGAAAAGACTTAAGATCATTGAGTAATGAGCTGCTGTTTCGTGCAATTTCTTGGAAATTGCACTAGGCAGCCTCAAATATTTACACAACGCATAGCCCATCCATCATACAACGTGAGTGATCCCAGCAGCATGATCCATTCGGTTTCTTTCACCTGTTTCTTAGTAAAATGAATAATGACAATGTTTTGCAAAACCCTGACAGGTTTGTATTTAACACATTACCAAAGTCTGAGACATACCCTGGTAAAAGGGAGAATAATGACTGCAGAGACCTGTTGCTAGAAAAAATCCAAATACAAGAAGTACCACAGGCAGGACTTATTTACTGTATCCAGCCATTCAATGTCCAGCGAAGTCAGAAGACTGCTGGCTCTCTGTGTTCTTACAAACTCTACCAACAGAAAAGCCTTGTAGTAACTGTTTAAAATCAATAGTACTCAGAAACTTGGATTGTTTTGTGAGTCCTTGCAAAAAATCCAGGCAAAATGAAATTAACTTTGCTTCCTGGGTTATTTAAATTTGTTGAGTGAAAGATCCTTTTCAGTAAGAAGTAGAACACCCATTATTTGTTCTGAATTTTCTTCCTCTTGTAAGGGATACTGAAGACAAAATATTTGGAACACTTACACAAATTAGAAGTCCTAATAAAAATATTTATTCAAACCCTGCTATAAGGATAGGTGACTCTTAAGAAGAGATTATTTTATGATTCTGAGTTAATCCTGTACTTCCAAAATTAAAGGAAGCACATAAACCAATAAAACTGCATAATGACACTGCTTTATGATCAAGCTACTGAGGTGTTACACAGTAGATTCAATCAAACTTAAATCTGTTGGTTTTTACACTTTCCCACTCTTTCAGTAAAATTGTGTTCTGATCAAAAGAAAGTCTGTAGCCTGTAAATAATGTCAATCAATTTGACAGCTAAGTTTTAAAATTAACACTGAAGGAATCAGGGAAAGGTCTCCAACATGCTCAAAACCTTGCTGTGCAAGCAAGGGCTGGGGCGCAGCACCTCAGGTGCAAGAGCAGTGCAAGGCAGAGTGTTGCATTAAGCACACAGGACTGTCTGTGAGCTCCGCTGGTGCACTGGTGTGCTCACAGCTACACAGCCAAGGCTGTCAGCAGCTCTGCTTCTTATCAAGGCTAAGAAACGTAAGACACTGTGCTTAGATCTGCTTTTCAGACCACTTGGCAGCAGGTAACATCACTTTTTATTTCACTTCCAAGAAAAGTACTTATCTTCTTCCAACAGATAATATTACCAATCTGTTTTAAGGTTCTAACTGTCAAACTTTGTAACCCACCTTTCTAGATGGCCTGTTGCTCTTCCTCTGAGTGTACATAGAAACACACTGAGCTCAAAGTCCCACAGCAACAGGAGAGAATTGCTAAAACTTGAATTCATTGACTTTTAGCGTTTCAAAAATTTAAATATTTGAAGCATTTGAATTTATTAAGCATTAGAAAGCCAGAGAATTCTCTGAGCTTTACTCACTTCAGGTACTAAAAAAGCCATATCCACTTTTTATTATTTTCTTGGCATTGTTTTTCCCTGATGGCTAGTGCCCATATTTGTCTTCTCACAGCAATTTGTTTAGGGAGAAATAATGTGAATGTGTGTTCTTAGGACTTTTATTTCAAAGAAAATTTCCTACTGAAAAGCAAGCAATTAACTAATGAAAGTACAGCCCTAAAATGAATGACACAGGAAGTCAGATGAAGAAATCAGAATAATATCTCAAGGATCTTCTACTAATCACACTTTTATTCCAAAACAGCAAAACAGCAGCATGCCAAGTCCTACAAAAGACTACTTTGAAGTCAAGGAAGGTGAATTAGCCTTATTGCCACGATGAAATACAAAAGGAGTTACAACCCCCATTCTGCACTAATTGCCTTACCTGGCATTCCATGGACAAGGTCTCCACACAATACAAAGAACTTGGGTTTAGGGTTTAGCTTGTTAATGGCCTGCACTGCCTGCTCTGCTAGTTTGATTTCTTCTCCCCATTCATCATCTCCATTTTTAGTGTCTCCACATGTCCAAGCCTTCATCAGTCCAAACTGAGGATCTGCTCCTTGGATGAAGTAGAAGGGCCCCTTCCACTGGCACTCATCATCTGAAAAGAAAAAAGAAGGGAAAAAAAGGAAAAGTTAAGCAGTAGAGACACTTAAAAGAGAATGAAAGTCTCCATTTATCCTTAAATTGATTGTCCTGCACCTAAGTAGGCTGACACTGCTCAGCAGAATTACAGAATTCTGTAGTCGTTCATACTGGGCAAATATAAAGGCAGAAGTACAAAATTTTCCACTAATGGGTAGTTGTAATAAATGAAAGTATATTAATGTAATTACACCAGATAGTAATAACAGACTGATTAGAGGAAAAGTATGTGGAGAATTCAGCAAACAGCAAATGGAAATTACAAAAGTACAACATAACACAAGTGTGTAACGTTAGGTTTAATTTCATTCTTTTAAGACTCCAATTGCTTCTTTAATGAACAAGTTAAAGCACACACAACTTTCACATTTTATGGTTACCGTAGACTTTTCATTAAATTATTGAAGTGTTTAAATGCATTTTGTTCTCATTGTTTTAGAGAAAACTTAGGTGTAGAACTGGAGGTAGAACTGAAGCCACTCAGCAGTACCAAGGTCAGCAAACACAAAATCCAGCAACATCAGGATTAGCAGCAACAAGGAATATCCAAATTTGGTGCTGCCACAATTGCTCCTGACACCTGTGATAAAAAGGTGAGAACTCAGAAACAAGTTTCCACTGGTAGGGTCAGTGTAGCCAGTGGGTACAACAGAATTTGTAGGGCTACTCTTTTTTTGCATACGTCTTTCCCCAGTATGGTAATCCAAGTAGCACAAATGAAGGGTGATCTGTAATACTACAAGCACGTTAGGAAAAAAAAAAACCTCAACACTGGACAAATAAAACAACAGTTGGCTACAAATTTTAAACAAAAATGGGTACCCTGTTTTGGCTTAATAAGTCTACTGTTATTGGAGTTCTTTGAAACAGCATTTAAACTGTTAAAAACTCTCTGACTACATCACTCTATAGCTGAATCTAAAAAGAAAATGATACAGCAAATTATTTTAAATTAAAATATAATCCACAAATATACTCCCATATTATGTAAGTCTGATCTGAAATTCAGTTTGAGGCAAAACTGGTCCTCCAGTAACAGTACAGAAGCAAGCAGCATGTCCACCATGGCTGTGCTGTTGGTCTCCTTCCACAAGATCTACAACTGGAGTTTCTCACTTTGCAAGAAGGGGGTTATGCTTCTTTCAAGGGACGTTGGAAAAGAGAGGTCAGAATTCATCCCTTACACCATGGATATGGATAGGCTGGGGTGAGGGATAAGGAATGTGGGCAACTCCGAGAAGCTGCTTGGAATTGTCATCTGTTGCTATGGCATCAGATCATTTTGCCAAATGAAAGCTTCTATACTTCAGTTAAAATAACATTTAATATCAGAACAAATTTATTTATATACCAGCATCGACTTATTCTACATAATAATCACATATTTTATAGGCAGAAACTTTTACCCACTCATTAGTTTTTAATTCTGAAATAAAATTTACTCTTCCAATTACATAACTTATTTGAGGAAGTGAAATGCTCCATCTATCCCGGAGTTTGCAATAGAAGCTTTATGGAACCAGTCGAGTGACACAAAGCAATTTATGTTTTTATTTTATGCCTTGCATGAAAGGATATGACTGCCATAAAAAGCAGCTTACATGCTGCATCAAAGGCATTGTTTGTGCAGAGAAATCAACTTAAAAGTTTCTGTAAGTGGGAAGATACAGGAAAAAATCAGTTAAGGAAGCTTGGATCAGAAATCCTTTATGACCTATACAAAACGGAACTGAAAAAAGGGAATATCTGAAACAGGAACCTTGTGTGGAGGAGCAGCACAACTCTCAAACTCATTAAATGGAGAATAACACCAAATCTGGGAACAACACGGCAGAATGTTTAACACCTGTCCCTTTTCCAGCAACTTGGTAGACAGTATTGATAATCAATGCTGAGCAAAATCCACTTGTTTGGTATTGATTAATCTGAAGCCAGTAATTTTTACCATAGTAGCCTAAGTAATATATAGATACATTTATTTATTTTTACAGAAAGTACTTAGAAAAGAGAGATAGTCTTTGATTTCAAAGACTGTGTATCAATTATGGACAGGCTGTGTTTCCCTCTTTGAAGGGGATGCTGTCTGGTGGCCAAAGGCCACTGCAGCACAGGCAGCAGGGCTGGACCAGGTCCCACGAACAGGGGGCTTCATATTTAATGCTTGAACATACAGCAGACCATGCACTGTCAAGGAGCATGCACAGCTGATGCAAAACAGGTTGGAAATCCAGACCTGGGGTTATTCTAATATAAGCTTCATGGATGTTTTATTTTCCTGACTTATATTCATGCCAATACAGAAACTCTCTAAGTTTTAAGTACCTGAATGTTTCCAAGACTGTGCACAGATGCTCTGGTTTGAGTGGGTGAGTGACGGTCATGTGAGGCAGAGAGAGAGACTGATAAGATGAATTTGAAAAGACAAGTTCAGTACACAGACAGAATCAAGAAGTGGCAGAAGAAAAGAGAAACAGAAGATGCAGGGGTGGAGGTGGTGAAGAGTGGGGAGAAAAGGAAAGAGATAGGAGGTGAAAAAAAAGAAAGGAACTGAAAATGATGCAAAGGTATATGCTATATTCTCCTGTAGGAAAGAAAAATATAAAATGAAGAAAGTGAAGCAGGGACAACACAAGAGATCCAGGAATCAGGGCTACATAAATAACGCTTACTGCAAATCTCAGTTTAATTAACTGGTCTTAGTCAAATAATTCAGTCAATAGCTGTGACTGTGGTATTCAATAACTTATCAAATAGCTACAAAAATAACAGTAAGGTTGAACAAATATTTTCTACTCTTGTCATGTTCTTTGAGCACTCCAACTAGAAACACTATTTAAAACAAATAACTTCAGTACTTACACCAAATTACATTAGCTTATTAATTATCAAGTGGTAGTAATTGATTATATTCCCCATGAAACAAAACTATATAGGAACAAAATAGGGACACTCTGTTTAAACTTACAACTTGACTTCTTTTTTAAAAAATCAGGAATGTGCTTTAATTACTATAAGGTACTATAAGTAAAAGTAGAATATCATGAAGAGGGCTGTATTGGTATAGCACCACAGGTGCAAACTCGTACCTGCTGTACCAACTTCCCAACTCTGTTCTGAATTCAGCACATCCAGGAAATAACTGTCAATTGCCCTCACTGGTCAATTATGCAAGTTTTTCCTTATCTGTGCAAGGCATAACACTGGTCCAGCTGAAGTTTCAAGTGTTGCAACTACTGCAATTTCACTGATTCTGCTTAAAACTCCAGGAACAGGCCTGCACAAGAGCTCTTCCAACAGACAATATGGTAAAAGGGTAGCAACGTGAAACAGGTGGCAAAAGCATCTTCCACTACCACAGATGGATCCAGATGTCTTTTGCCTAACAATTAAATGATTTATCAATGGACCCTCTTCAGATAATTACTAGCAAAACTTCTGTACCCTACTTTTCTCCCTCACCAGCTGTTTGTTGGCACCCACGAGCAGAACAGGTACTGAAGGAAATACATCTACACAATGTGAGGCACCACAAAAATCTGTGTGAACCATTTTTTGGTCTTTGCACTGAATCTCAAGAAGAGTGCTCAAAGAAATCATTCTGCCTCCATGCCAGGGGAATGCCAAAGTCTGGCAGAGGGAACTAACAAACAGCATTGGGTGCAAGTGGTGGGAGGGGGAACAGCTGTTTTTGCAGTAATCAGCCAGTCATGATCCAGGTGCTAGATGCTGCTCCTTAAGGGTTCAGTTAAATAGCATCTACAATCACTCTCATCCCTTCAAACATAGCAAGTAATGACTTCTGGGGGAATAACATTAAAGGCAGCCTTCTCACTACGAGTTTCAATTTCCAAGTTTTTAGATGAGCTATGTTGTTGTATTACACAAGGTGCATGCCAGGTAAAGCAAGAGAAGATTAGGATTCAATTAATTTCTTCTGTCTTCTCCCTTCCATCACAAAATTGAGCGAAGCTGAGAATTCCTGTAAATTGGCTCTTCAATCCCATGAACAGAGAGGCTGTTTGCAACTTTCAGAATTTACCATAACAATAAAATATGATAAATATCATAAAATAAGTAAGAAAACACAAATGCAGAACATAGTCAGCAGACTTCTGATAACTGATGTACACACGGTTTCCATTTCTGAAGGACAAACTATGTCTGTGGTGCTGCTCTTACACACTAAGCCATAGAAAACTCTTATTTCAAATCCAGGTTGTTCCCAGGCCTCCTTAAGAGCTGTACAGCTGATTGCCACTGAAGAAGCCCAACTTCAGAACATGTTATGCCTCAGTTTCAATAGTTTCCTACTCTTTTTCTGCTCCCATGCATTCCAAAGTACAGATACAGGATCAATGCAATGTATTTTTAGTATCATTGGCTGAAAAACTGTGCCAGCTGCTAAATTTATCTAAGGATTAATTCTGTGAAGGACCGAAGTAGTCAGCAGCAATCACCTCAACCATGGATTGTGATCACAGGCCAAAAGAGACTTCAAGGACTTAGGTGGGATTTCAGCCAAACCTCACTGTTTCTAGAGGGCAATAGCTAATATCTCGCTGGGCCTTTGTTTCCTCCTTTTGCTTTTCCTAGTTTCTCCTCTCTTTTCTTTCCCCATCTCCAAGGATCACAAATATGCATCTCTCACAGAAACATGCATTGCTCACAGAAACCACCGGCCCCTGACAGCCACGTAGTACTGGTGGGATTTCCAGTATTTCCCTGGTGAGATTTAAAAAAACCTCATTGGTTGGTTTCAACAGTATATTGGTTTTCTTCTTGCTCTACACTCTGCAGCATTTCATGGAAACAAATGAGTTATGAAAACTCACTCTTCTCCATAGTTACTCTCTAGACACCACTGTGTCAGAGGAGAACGGACATGGACACATGTCCAGTGCCTGCTCAGTAAACCATGGGCAGTAATAAATACAACACTGCCCTCATTGTCATATTGGGTTTGCCAAGAGAACCAATTTCATTTCTCTGGAAGATCAGAGAACAGCAGAAATAGGTACACAGTTCCTGCCCTGAGCTGTCTCTGCCTACAGGGTGTGCCTGTGAGTCTTTTCCTAGGTAAAACTGAACAAGAAGCACAACCTTGATTTTCCAAAGAACCTATATGCAGGAAGGGAAGAGGAATCTAAATACAAAAAGCAAAAATTTGTTTCATTACTCTCAGTCCTGAAATAGCTTGAAAATCAATAAAGGCCTAGCTTTAAATTCTTAATAATTCCTTGTTATATATTAAAATATTATCGATAGATATGGCTTAAAATAAAAAAAAAATCATTATTGTCTGTATGTCCAAATACAAAAGATTTCAATCTAATGCAATGTGCATTTCTTTCAGCTGCATTTTCCATGTGCACCTGAGACACTACCGAAGACACGACTATTGAACTTCTGAGGAATGACCAAGGTAACCTGTCATGAAAAGTGCAATTCTACACATCAGGGGAAAAAACCCTTCAAAACAAGTATCAAATACATTTTCAGAGAGAAAATAAAATCTTTTTAAAGAGTAATTATTTTAGAAGTTATGTACTACAGAAATACTGTTAGTACAAACAATGACAGAACACATTTTCTCAAATAAATTAGGCAGGGTCACTATTTTCAAAAGATGTACTTTCAAACTTCTTAGATAACTATCAAGGTAAGAAATGCCCCCTCAGACAGTTTATTTGTACTGAGGGCTACAGAATGCTAAATTCTAGTCATGCCTTATGCCCACCCCCAAATTTAACATGTAAACTCATTACAAAAACTTTACAGCCCAGAACTGTAGGTGTGAAGGGGGGTGGCTTGCATAATGACAAGGTGAAGTCACAGAAAGTTGCTCAAAACCCACGTAAAAATTTGCCTAATTCATATGAGAGTTGGATACAGTATTGGGAATGGAATATGCAAGCTGGGAAGCAGTTCTGATCAGTGCTCAAAAATATTACTGTTGAAGAGCTCTAGAATAGTAATTGTAATGTGCCAAGATCCAACACTCATGTGAAAGCAAGAAAAAAGAAGAAATCAACTGCGGTTGTATTTAATTTCAAAGGAGGGTGAATTATATGTAATTATGAAGCTTTTAAAAAGTGCAAAAATCCTTGAAGGCAGCATGGAAACTATTCAAAGATGCTGTCCCACAGGCTCAGACTATATGCACAGTTTTTACTAAGAACTTCAGAAAGACCAAAAAGAATCCAGACAGTCTGAACAACTTAAGTAACAGCCATAAGGAAGCTCCTTAGAGCAGGACAGCATCCTTCAAAAAGCTACAGCATCCAAATAAAGAAAACAGAAAGGACTGCATGCACTGGAAGGTTAGATACAAAACTCCAAGGAGTCAAGCTATAAAAAGTGAAGAACTGGATACAGCAGAAATCTGAAAACTAATAAAGCTTTTTACAGAGGAATTAGGAGCAGGTAGCCTGCCAAACACTCACTAAGGTTAACAGACATTCCAGACATGCAAGATGCACCCAAAGATAAAGGCTGAGCAGCGAAACAAGGTACGTTTTTGTATGCACTTTTATTGTGAAGGAACTTGTGACAATCTAATGTGAGAATTCTTCCTGACAGACAATGCATCAGATCTGTGTCAAATCAAAATGCCAGTAGATGATTCAACAAATAGACACGAACATTAACAAACCACTTGGATTAGGTGGCATCCACAGAACTCGTCGAAAGTGAAAAGCACCTCACCTCTTGCTTCAAACTGCCTCTGCACCAAAGGACAGCAAGATGGCCAGTAACACACCTACAGTTAAAGGGGTTTCCTGAGCAATCTGGTAATGACTGCAAAACTGGCATCTGTACAGGCAAGTGAATGGAAACTCTAACAAAGACAGTAAGTACTGCGCTTACTGATTCTTCAGAAAGAGTAATCAACAGCTTTTACATCTCCAAGAGGCATCTAAGAGTTACTCACCAAAGACTCCTAAGGAAGCTGAGCTTTGAAGTATGAAAGCAAGTCTTTGCATGCATAGAAAACTGGTAAGACGCAATGGACAAGATGTACGGATCCCACCAGATGTGTACCGGGACCTCTACTGCTCAACAAACTCAAAACAATCCGTAACAGTGACTGAACAGTGAGGAAGGGAAACTTGCTAAAATTCTGGTGGCATGAGAATCAGGCCTGGTTGTGAAGAACTGGGGAGAGACTTCTTACACAGGGACTGTCCAAAAGAGCTGATGAACTCCAATGCAAAAAAAGTGCAGGATAGTGCACATGGGAAAAGCACCACCAACTTCATGTAAACTATGATATTTCTAGCAAGTGCTACAAGGGAAAGTCAGCTCAACATCCAGTAATGGCAAAAAAGCAGGAATTGGAAAGAAATAGAGAGCACAACAAAATTAAAAAAAAATATGAGAAGCAACTGAATAAACTTAAGAGTTTGCAAAAGACTGGTGAGGGAGGCATGACAGAGGAACACAAAATCACACATGGAACTGGGAACGGGAATATGCAATACTGGTTATTTGCCTGCTCCAGATAAAGGTTTTGGAACCACCAAGTAAAACTAGCAAAAGACAGGTTCAGACACTTCTCAACCAGTTAAACTGACAGTACTATCACTTCTTGAGTTACTTGACAGAAGTGTTTACCTACTTTCACAGGAATTCTCTGCACAGCATGCAAATTACATACTCGGGGCCAAAAAAACCACATAACAAACCAAAACAAAATAACCCCATGACTTTGGGAGAGAAGTGGTGAAGGCAGCATTTACCCAAACATATGGTCCTGCTTCTTCACTAAAATGCTAATAGAAGCAGTAGACATCTGATGCATAATTTCACGAGTAGAAAAGACAGATAATTTATTTCAAAAAGTAAAGCCAAAGCATACAAAGTTCTCTTGCCAATAGAGCAAGGTATCTGTGCACTGTTTACTACTATGCCTCACTGATTACATGGATAATTTAGATCACTAACCTTGAGCTTCTGATTCACATACCCCATATCAAGAGCAGACTAGAGCGGGTTAAAGGTATAACTTCCACATAAGTAAAAGCAGACTGAACAAATTACCATGAGGGGACAGCACATGGAAGAGTGATTTTGCACAAAGGGTAGTAAGAAAAAAACCCAAATGAAGCTCTCAGTGATGGCTCTCAAATTTTAAAAGGAAAAGGTGTGCCAAGTTGTAGCAGTGGCGGTAAATGCTTTGTGTAGCTACAAGTTTAACAGGAGCAAAAACAAAAACTGAGGAAAGAAACGAAACAGACAACTGATTTTCATCTTAAACTGCAAGAAATTGTGCCTCAGTTTTATCAGCCCTTGGTTCTGGTTTGTTGTTTTTTTTTTTTTTTTTCCCCAGTCCTTCAGTTGTGTTGAACTTTAGTCTATTAAGAAAGGGCTAAGTAAATTATTTACAAAGAAATATTGCACTCAAAGATGGTAGCTGGACTATGGTAGCCTAACAAGTCCTGAACAGAGATTTAAAATAATCAGTTGAAGAAAAGCCTTAATATGTAGAGAATTCCAAATGAAGACGCTTCAGGAGAAAGAAGCACACCTGGAAAACAGATTCCCAAATGACGCATTTTCTTCCATGTTTAAGACAATTTTCAAGAAATACTTAGATAAAGCTTTTATTCAGAAATTTTTACACTGCTGTTGAACTTTCCTTTTGTTAGAATTTCACTATACAGCTGATATAACTAGATGGCTTGTCTGCCATCTGTCCCCTCAGCAAATGCTAGGCATTCTGTTCCAAACCAACCAGACCATCTGCAATTAATAGATTGCCAAAATGACTGTATACATATACTTCACATGCTCTGAGTTAGTGATTTTTCTTTATTTGGCAACAAGCAAAGCCAAATATTTCCAGCAACACCCAAGAAAATACCACAAAACTGTAGGGATTGGACAGCCTTGCCGACCTCACCAAACCAATACACTTTCAAATTCATAAACACAGGGAAGTAAAAGACCTACCACGCGTGGCAACAGGAAAAGATTTCTCAACAAAGAGCTAGTTGTGCCCCTGGAAAACTCTGCAGAACCTCTGTCTTTGGGACAATTTTGCAAACAGGTGACATGCACAGAGCTGTCCAAGCCGCTCCTCTGCTGGTCCAGCCACAGGTAGGACCCACCAGTCACAGGTGGCTGTGGCGGCTGTGGCTTTGGCCTCCTCACCTCATCCACCCGGGAAGGCTGGAAGCACATCCCCCATGGAGCCACCGACAACCCAGGGAATCCCAGTGCACAGCCTCGGGATGCCCAGGGAATCCCAGAGCACAGCCCGGGGATGCCCAGGGAATCCCAGTGCGGGGTCCAGGGATGCCCAGGGAATCCCAGAGCACAGCCTCGGGATGCCCAGGGAATCCCAGAGCACAGCCTCGGGATGCCCAGGGAATCCCAGAGCACAGCCTCGGG
>JAWWEU010000034.1:7143353-7300340 GCA_035583155.1 Acropternis orthonyx | reverse complement strand
CAGTGCGGGGCCCGGGGATGCCCAGGGAATCCCAGTGCGGGGCCCGGGGATGCCCAGGGAATCCCAGTGCGGGGCCCGGGGATGCCCAGGGAATCCCAGTGCGGGGCCCAGGGATGCCGGGGGGAACTGGGAGAGAGTTCCCTGAGAGGAGCCGGAGCACCCTGACGAGAGCGGGGTCTTACCGAGCTGAGAACCGCTGCATGGCTGCCCGTCAGTGAAATAACAGGAACAGTGACCCGCCGGGAACCTGCCAGGGCACCCTTGTCTGTACAAACACACCGCAGCGCAGGGCCGGCACCAACAGCTTCACGAGCTATGGAGGTTCGGCTCAGCGGCTCGGACAAGCACTTTAAAACGTATCTGGAGCCGGAGCGCGGAGACAAGCGGGCGGTGACAACCGGGTGGTGACACTGGGGCGGCCACGGCCGCGCGTCCCTCCCAGCCGCGGCCCCCCCCCGGCGCCTCCCGTCCCGCACCGCGGCCCTCCCGCCCCCGGCCCCGGGCCCGGCCCCTCACACCTCCCCTCCCCGGCGGCAGCTCCTCCCGCTCCCCCCGCCGCCGGGGAAGCCCCGGGCCTCCCTCCGTCCCGGCCGTGCCCGTACCTGGGCGGAAGGCGGTCAGGGTCCTGCCGCGGGCCCGCAGGAACGCGTCCCCCGCCGCTGCCATGGCCCCGGCCCGCCCGGCCGCTGCCGGCTGGAGCCGCCGGGCTGGGGCGCCGAGGGGGCGGCACCGCCTCCGCCGGGGGCGGCGCCTGGCGCGGGCGGGAGGGCTGAGGGGGCGGCCCGGGCGGGAGGGCACGGAGTGGGGAAGGCGGCTCTGAGGGCAGCGGGGACAGGGGTGCACCCGGGACAGGCCAGGGACAGCCGCAGGAGCGGCACCGCTCTGGCTGCGGGTGCAACCTGCCCCTGGCTTTTAAATGAGTAATAATAAAGTAGTAGGTCTGCATCGTTTTCAGCTTGTGCCTGCGCTGCGAGCTGAAGTAAAGCGGTGTCGTCTAAAAGCATTGGCGGCCTTGCTCTGTGGCTCGGTGGGTTGTCCCCCAGGTCAGGGGTTTCCTCAGGGTTTTATCGCGCTTGCGAAGCTGGGCATCACCATCAATTTCTCCTCGGAAAAGAGGAAAGGAAGGGTTGGGTGGCAGAAGCCCGGGGGGGGGTGTGTGTGTGCCCACAGTGTGTGCCCGCCCCGGCCCGCCTGGCCCCTGGGTGTGGGGCAGTGGCCAGGGCTCGGGTGGGCACCGCAATACCTGTGGGACCCCTGCAAGGCAGGGCTTGCTCCGTCCTTTCTGAGCTGCGGTCCCTTTGCCCCCTGACTCTGCAGAGCTCCGGGTGATTCATGGCATGAAGTCTGTACTGAGGTGCTTGATGAGGTTAATGTTCTCAACTAAAATGCGTTCCTATGGCTGGATTATTTTCCCATCTGTACAATGTGAGTATTATTACCCACAAATAAAACTGGCTTCAGTCCCGCTTGTAAACTGCTTGATAATCATTACATGGAAAGTGCTAGAGGAAGTCTTTTTTATTAAGTAGTTTTTGTCAATTCCCATCTTTCTGAGGCAGCATGTGGTATATTAAGCAAATAAAAACTAAAGTGCGTTTTTGAGTCTCAGGTGCAGCCCATCTAAATATCCTAACACCGTCAAGGAAGAGGTGATCACAGCTTCATGGTGGAACTGCTCACGCTAATTATAAGGGCAATTGGCTCAATAGTGCAAGGAAATTTTTTACCTTTTCTGTTTCTTTTTTGTTTTCTTCTCTTCTCAGGTGCTGAATAGGGCTGAGTAGCCATAAACCAGAATATGTGACTGCTGCATGACTTCAGCTAAGCTCAAGATGGATCCTGCAAGTGAAATACCATCAAGATCAGGCCAGTGGGTGTAGCAAGAATACGACTGTTTTGGTAAGACAGCACAGCGTGCTTCTGGAGCACAAGGACAGCACAAGGTGAGGAGCACGCTGAATTACCTTTGTCTTATTTAACCTGGTCGTGTTGCTAAAGGCAACCATTTTTCCTGTCAAGTTATGCATGTCTGAAAGAGTGAATTAGACCTGGCAGAGATGTGGATTTAAAGACCTTCTAGATTTCTCTAAATCTCTGTAATTTCACAGCTCTTTTTCCTAAGCATGTATAGGGAGCTCTCTACAGAATTCTGTTGTCAGTACTGTGCTCATCTCTTTACAGGATGGGTCACAGAGGAGCCTCGGGGTGCTCAGCTCTTTCTAGGTGATGGTGAGGATGCAGCCAGCCTATGTTGCCTCCTCTTCAAGTGGAATCCTCTGATATTTTATCAGCTTGAGTATTGACTACTGTAATGAGGATGCCACAAGGAATTTCCATTTTGTAATTTAAACACATTTCCTTGTGATTTTGCAGCCTGAGTGCAGAAGTGTTTTCATCTGCAGAAATAAAGGAACATTTTCGTATAAACGTGAGAACTGAGGATGGGGACTGTGTGTGCAGGACGGGAATTTCAGCTCTCTCCTGCTTCCTTTACTTTGCCAAATTTGAAGTATGCATTTTTGAAGCCAAGATCATGGACCAAATGCTATACAGCTAAACTTACTTTACTATGACTAAATTGTTTAAAGTTACGACTGATCTATGTTAGTTTAATTATAGATTTTCATGGACTTATTCCAGATGAGGCCTAGATAAAGCAGCAGAATTTTGTCACAGGACTTGATTTGTTATACAAAGTGTCATGAATATAATGGCACTGAATAAATAATTTACAGTAGCACGTGCCTGGTTTTATTTATAGAATACAAATTGAGAATGATTTTACTGATTTTATAAAGTTTGTGTGAGCATACAGAGGAGAATATAACCTTCTGGAAGGGCATGGCAGTATATTGAAAATAAGAGACAAAAAGTGGGAAATGGAGGTATTGGAAAGGAAATGCTTATACAAGGTTTAGCTTAGTAAGGATTGTGATTAGAATAGTGCAGACTTGTAGAGTCCAGATCTTTTAAGACTTTAGTATGCATTAGATCATGCTGCCAGACTTCACAGTTCTTAACACCTTAGAAGTTCTGAAAAATCCAGTACCAGACATGCTACTTCATTTCTTACTGCAATTTAAAGTAAGATTGTATGCACTTTGAGAGACGTAGATAAAGTACTAGTAAAACTAAGTACAAATAAAGCAAGTAAATTATTCAGAAATTTACTATCTTTGTTGAGCAATTAATATAAACAGCTGTGGTGGTGCACACACACCACACCCCCACCTCGGGGGGCAAAATAGTCAAAAGCAGTGGTCGAAGGAAGGAATCTTTTTTCTGTTGTCAGCAAATAGCAAGATGACAATAAATTACAAAATTGGAAGGGTACAAAAGGTGAAAAGGACATAACAAGGTTAGTCTAGACATTAGAATTAAAATTACAAAGCACAGCCAGATATGCAGGTTTGAAACTAGACCATTTTAATCTTATACATAGAATAGAATGACTATCTGCCATCTGGAATTCAGGGAATCCAATGAAGGCTGGAGGTGTAAACCACACACGCAGCATTACCAACATCTGTTTTCAGTGCATGCTGATATGTATGAGTCCTTGAGGAAAAAGTTAGAGCAAATAATGGAAATTGATAAAACCTGATGATATAAAAAGAATCACACATAATTGTATTTGTTTAGGAAGAATATGGATTTACATACACTGAAAATAAGTAGTGCATACAATGTATTGCCTGTTTTCTATGAATCTTTTCTTCCAGCTCCCCTAAATCCTTGAACAGGACGGCATTCCTAGCAGATAGAACATTTTGGAAGGTCTGGCATATGATACAGCTCTTATTCTTCTCCCAAGGACAACTAATGGATAAAAATCAGTAAGTTCTGAAAACTCATACTAGCCCACTCTATCTCCTGCTCCATTGCTGAGAGAAAGATTCCAGGATGCCTCTGCCATTACAGATAAATTTGGCAATCTGACCCTAAAACATTACAGAGTATGATAAAACTTAAGGTCTGCTTCTTTGATGTTCAATACAAAAAAAAAAATTAAATACTACACTAAAAATGAATTACTACACTAAAGAGTACTCTCAGTGTTAAAAAAAAGTTTCTGTTAATGTTTAGCCTTAATACCATTTTCAAAGGACTCAAAAACAATATAAAAACTAATAAATTTTTTTTGTGCAAACCAGCTTAAAAAGATTGGTTGACCAGGACCAATGTTTTGTTGCTAGGAAGGGAACAATGAGGACATTGATTATTTCCACAGTTAAGAATCTACAATGTAATTGATTTTTATCTGACTCATTTAGTGTGGGCAGGCTCCATTTGTTCAAGAAACCTGTAATATATTCCTTGAATCACTGTAACTATGAGAGATATGAAAGTTGATGTAATGAGTTAAACACACTATTTAACTCAATTTGTTTTGCACACTGAATTCCAATTTCTGACACAGATACAGGTTCTATCTGGAGCTACTGGTCATCTTTCTAAGATGTCCTGTTCATTTTGTGTGCTGCCAAATACTCTGAAGTTCTACTTTATTCAGGGTGCCTCTGATTTTAGATTTCCCTGTCCTGAGGTTTCATTTTCAGGTACACTGAGAACTTGCACCTTTCATTGAGTAATTGAGACCTGGGCTGCCAGCAAATTTGAAAGTCATGACCAGTAAAAACTCCAGTGAATGAGGGAGCTGGACTGGAAGGAATTACTTGATCTAGTGCATATATTTGACACATTAAGTGTCTGCTCCTGAAGAGCCATGGATATTTGGGTCAGGAGTTTGCATTGAAACTGCTACAAAAAAATGCATAGGAGTCCAGCAGGGCTAGAGCTAAGTGAAAAAATAAAGGCTTTAATTGAAGTACCCGTTTCCAAAATTATGCAGAAAATTTGTGATTGACTGCCACCTCTTACTGAACTATCTAAGAACTTTGTGACTTAAATGTTCTCCAGAATTAATCCTGTCAAAATTGGACAGCATTTGCCTGCTATCTAAAATTTATAATTCCTGCTGCTTATCAAGGTCTGTCCAGTTATATATGGAAGAGAATTAGACATATAGATTTAAAGAAATTAGTTAGTATATATATACACACATATATATATGTGCATGCATGTGTTTTTAGAGTACTACATGTTTCAGGTATATACTATTTGACTTGGTCTAAGAAGAAAATCTAGATTTAAGAACTTTTATTTCACATCTTGATCTAAAATTTGGACTTGTTGGACTTTTCTTATTTTAAACAAACAGATTTTCCATTAATGTACAAGCGAAAGCAGAAATCTGGCAAAAGGAGGCGTATTTAGTTTATGCATCTGTACGCATGACTCTCAGATTCCTTTCTCCTTATTTGCTGATAACTGACATCTTATTAGAAAAAATAAAACCCCAGATGATCATTAAACACAGTTGCTATTTCTGCCAAAAAAATCAAAGAAGGATCAATCCTTCAAGTATTAAAATTCAATAAACAATCAGAGCACTTTGTTTTTTTCAACTATACATACAACAAGGACATTCTTGCTGTACTGTTACGTTTTTTAACCCAAAATGCACTGCAAATGTACTGGATGAATCTCCTTGTTTCCTTGCTCTGTGTAAGTGGAAAAGGTACATCAATCAGGCAAATAAATCCTTCTTGATTGGCCTTCATGGGTCCCAGACTCCACTACTCTCCTCTCAAAATACAGCCTTACCAACTGATTGCATCAGCAGTTGAGAGAATCTTTGCTGCTTTAGAGAATGATTTATGTCCCCTAAACTCTTCATAGAACTCTTCTACACGTTAGTATTCACTCATATTGTGTGCCAGGTTTTCCATGTGAAATAGATCTCAAAGCTGACTTTACCGTCACTGATGTCACTAATATAGCAGTCATTGAACTTCCTGAAATAGGATGACTGTGAAGGATGCATTTATTTTGCCACAGATTTCTATAAAACAAAATGTTTTTCAGTAATTAAAGCTGGAGATGAACAAAGGAGGTACTCTGGGAAAAGCACAGATTAATTTAAGCATAAATGACCCATTTAAGGTTTTTTTTCATTCAAATAATGACTGACTAAAAGGAGTTCAGAGACTGATGAAGGATGCTGAATAGGTAATTATCGCTATTACACACCTCTTAGTTTAATTTGTAGGAAATGTGATTTGAAAATGAAATAGTACTTGATTTTTTTTTTTAGGTTTCAGTGTGGACTGTCTTTCAGCTGTGTCTAGCACTTCTGTTTTTCAAAATGTCAAGGACCTTTCCTTTCTCATTAATGATTGTATTAGATAACCAGAAGGATCCATTTTTCAACAGTATTATCTCAGCAATAAATTACATTTCCCACTTCTCTCAGGTTCCTGGTCTAAAGATCTGTAGGTGTTTTACAGGTGTTGGGTAAAAAGAGATAAAGAAAAATCTGGGCACAGGTAGAGGCACACAGAGGCTGATTTATGAGTGAAGACATAACATGCACCACAAAACTTCTACTTTTAAAATTAATAATAGATGAGGACAAGACTGCATGCCCTACAAGGCAAATGTGATCCACCTGTTTTGTACTAGCTCTTCACTTCTATCCTCCTTCACCGTGTTTGCAATGATTTTTTTCAGATTCTTTCCAGTTGTACTTATTCATAACAACTAAGTCAGTGACAGCAAACACCGTATTCCCAGAGTGGTGTTCTTTCAAATTTGTAATGCTCCAGTATTTTTCAAATCTCTGTTACAAATGTAACAGAGTCCAATGCCCAAGCATATAAAAGCAGACTAATTGACAATAGAAAAGTGGCTTTCCTGCTCTCTGAATTTATTCTTATTTTAAAACAATGGAGAAGTAAAATTTTATCCATGGAAATATTGCTTGGTCTTCTTCATACATTCCTACGTTTGCTAAAGGATGATCTCAATAAAGATTGTGGTGTTGTACGGGAATGCCCTGTACAGCAGGCAAAATTCAGAAATTAACTAAAGTGCCTCTTCTCCAGATGACTTGGAACCATTAAAGCTCATATTGATGTTTGCCAGTTGGTTGCAGGCGGTAGAGAATGTGTAGAAGCTGTGTGCTGTGTACAACAGTGGGCTGAGAGGGCTACCAGTGCTCCACAAATTTACCCTGGGGCAAATTTACCCAGTGTCCTTGCAAAATGAACTGCCCCGTTCATGTCTGCTTCAGACACTCTGGCTTTAAAATCAGACAAAACTAAGACTTCACTGCTATGAAGCCTCTTTCAGCAACCCTGGTGGAGACATTCACACTGTTGTTCCAGAGTGGGTCTGAGAGTGGGAAAAATGACACAATGCCAATCCAGAGAAGCCAAGACTGAAGGTCATTTGTCTATAGGGATGCCCTCAACACACAAAGGTGTAACAAACTGTGTTTAACCACAACATCTTAGCAACACCATTTGACAACAGACAGTCTGGCTACAAGCCTATGGTCTTGAATTTATGCAATGGTCTTACTTTATAGACCATGGTACTGGAATCAATAGTAAGACAGAATCAGCCTGAAAATAGCGAGGCATGATTAACATTTTTGTTGAACATTGTGGGATGGATTCATCAACGATAACAGTTTTTTTGAATAACTAACTGAGCTGTATTTTTAATTAAAAAAGCACGCAACGTTCATATAATGCAATTACTGCAGTGTGAAACATGTTTGAATTGAACAAGATAACTTTGTCATTGGGTAGGTAAATTCATAGTGCCAGGGTATGTTCTCCTCCCCAGGTTCTAGGAATTATGTGCCTAACATTCTCTTCCAGCACACAGTACAAGCTACTATTAATAATATATCTATAGCTGAACATAAGGTATGGAGGGAGTATTTAAAATGTTTAATTATTCAAATGAAGGAATTAATTGACTGTGCCTTTTTTGCAGTTCCACAATATTTCTAAACATTAGAAGAGCTCAGTATGCTAAGAAGAATATAGTAAGTGCCTAGGAGGAAATAAAAACTAAAATAACTGGAAACTGAAAACTTTCCCAACAACTAAAGCTGTGGCTTACAAACTCTATATGCTGGCATTTGGAGTTATATACATAAATCAAAGCCATGATACTTTCCTATGTATTTGGGCTCCTAAATGGAAAGAAATTAGGTAAGAAAAAATATGAGCTAATCATTCCTAGTAGGCGTTTGCATTTTAACAACCTAGCCAAGGCTCTTGTGGGGATGGCAGGATTGCCAATTGGTGTTGGTTTTACCAATTAATATCCAGAAAACATATATGTACTTTTATTGTATTTTAATGTGTAGCATTAACACATGAAAATTCAGAGTAAGATGGGTGGTTATATATGTATCTCTTCCCTATAAATCCTTCTTATGTTGGGATCTTGGCATGAATGGAAGTAATTTTTTCAGTGAAAAGGTGCATCACATCAGTAAGTGCAATACAAGGCTTTGATCTCTGGTGTTTAGGCTTAGACTTTCGAGGGGTGTCTCCCTACTCCCCTTTCATGATGAGCTCCGTAACTCAAAATGCTTTCAGAGAATGCAGTGACCTTTTGAGTAGCAGATGCCATAGGAATTATATTGTATTCCAGTGAAAACCTTGAAGAAAGGCCTTGAATGTTAACAATCACTGACTGGAGAGCCAGTGGAGTACATCAAGTGTTGTAGTACTCAATGCTTCTACCCCTTCAGTTTTGAAGAGCAACGTGAAGTCCAAATGATTCACATTTAGGCTTTCTGTGACAACGGTAAGCAAGATGATATTCTGTTCACCAAAGAACCTCTCCTTTCTTTTTCTGTCCTTCTTTATATTAGTCTAAAGAAGTTTATTTCTCTCTTATTGTTTCTGTTAAGTAAACAAAAAACTAAAACAAACAAAATCACACAAAAAACCGAACAACAAAAAAACCCCACCCCAAAACAAATCAAACCCCACCAAATTTGGTTCTGGTTAAACTTTGGTTAATCAGATTTCTGCAACTCAAGCAAATAAAAAGTGAAATTCACCTTGACTGAAAGGAGCCCTGGTCTCATTTAGATCCTTTAGTATTTCTTCTGCTAATACTTTCCCAGTAACTACTACTTCATCCAGCGTTTGAAGTGTAGCCATTTTAGAAGCATCCAGGTATGTAAACAGATAAAATATTTCAGTAGCTGAAATACTTTCAAAATTAGTTTCTCAATGAAAACACTGAATAACAGGTTTATAAACCTTGGAGACTGGTGTCTGCTTTCCACACAACAGTTCTTCCACTTACTCCTGAGAATACCTTGTTCTGCTTCTGCAGGTGAAGGATTAGCACCTTGTGCATACCAAAGACACAGAGTAGTGTAAAATGCAATGGCATTCTTGTAGAATGCAACTGGTAAGAAGCTGTACATTTAAAATAGCAGTGCTTACTATTTGAAAGCGAGAGTTAGTAAATATCTTGAGAAGGATTTTGTGAATCAATGAGATTGCTATTATTTTTCACACTTTTCCTGTGGGAAAAGAAAACTGCAATATTTCTGGGTTCTTACATAAGCTAGTCTAGCAAGTATTTATCTCATTGTATAGATTAAAAAAAACCCCAAACCCCCTCATCCTTAAATAAATTCTATGTAAATAGTAAAAGTGCAAATTAAAAGTTAACTTAGAGGACTTTCTGTTTGATCTTCTGAATAATAAATCTCACCTGAACAAATAGAGTAATACCATTCTAGGTAAAACCTGTCTATGATGACTGAGCAGGCAGATATATAAAATATTTTTTTTCCAAGAAGGAGAACTCACATTTATTTATCCGCTAGGGTTTTAAAGGAGTTTTTTTTTCAAATAATGTACTGTATTGGTGTCATTTCTGAAAAAAGTCATGTACCTCTCATACAGTCTAACCTAACTCAAAGCAAAGAGAGCATTTTGTGGTTTCTGCAAGTAAATTCATAAAGACCAACAAGACTCAACAGATTTTTAGGACAAAATCATAAACTTGTTGTGGTGAACACCATGATGTGTGGGGGAGGAAGGAGAAGTGCCAGCTGGATCCATCGTCTATCTTGGCATTTATACTGTGTTCATCACCATGGTATCAAAACACCTTTACAAGCTCTAAGTGTAATCACAGTACAGGATCTCTAGTTTCTCCTCATGTCCTGCGAGGAATGGCTTTGTTGTTGTTATCATCATCACTGTTATTATTATTAAATAGGCTGGTGAAAATAAGGGATTTTACATTTGATTCTTAAGGAGCTGGGATTTGTAATTGTTTCAATAACATCATGGAATCAATTTCACAGCTGTGTGTCAGTTGCCAAGAAAATATCTGTACATGGCATAGAGATGACTCTTCTCTTGTCCCAGAAAATTCCAGCTGTAGTGAAAGGTCACAAAGTCAGCGAGAAGGAGCCCTCACCCTCTTACACTGCCAGGGCATGGAAAAGTTGCTTAGGATGGATGTGGGCAGGAAGGCAGAAACAAGGGTTGTTGGCTACGCTGCTGATTTTGATTGTTTCCCCAGCAGGGTGGGCAGATTCCCTCAGCAGATGTGCCAGAGCTCTGCCTATCCCTGTGCCAGCAGAACATGCCTCCCTTGGGCTTCCAGGGACTGACGCACAGGGAAACCAGAGAGCTGGGGGAATGCATTTTCAGAAACATACAGCTGTCTGCACAGGGCCCTAAAGGTGCAGAGTGTGGGAAAACATGATTTCCTTAAATATTTCTACATGCTCTAATATGATAAGCACCAGAATGTGGCCTTTGTTACTTTGTCTTTAACTTTTCCTGTGGTTTTTTTTTCTGTATCCTTTAATGTTAAATTTCGAAGTTGTTTTCATTAGGAATAACAGTAGGATTTTAAAATGACCCCATTGAAACAAATGGAATCTTATGTCCTATAAAGAACATCTAAATGAGAATAAACTTACAAAATCTTATTCCTTAGAGTAGAATCCTCACTCCATTGAATTTAATGGTAATATTCCTGTTAATACTAATGAGTCAGAACTTAGTCCTTTGCATACAACTGCCAATAAGTAACTAATGACAGCCAACAGACCTAATACTAAAAAAATCCTTTGCAATGAGATGAAAAAACTGAGGACTGGACCCAGGTTGGGGCTTTACATGGAGGACCTATTTCTGATCTTACTGTGCAAGTATTTTAGTGTTTTGGTTTTTAACTTTAGCTAAACAGTATGACTGAAACAAGTGAGATAACTGGGTATTATGAGAGATCTGCTCTTTTTCACTTATGGTCATTGTATGTGTTGAAATACTTGCATTGTTTATGTAGGAAAGTGATCCTATTGTTCGGGCAGCTAGATTATCTGTTCATACTATCAAGGCTGACTTCAACTGTTCTAGTTTGCATAGGAGTTACATGCAATTTCCTTTAAATGTTCTTATTTTTTTCTTTTGAAAGAAGATCAATCACTATATTCAGAGGGAGAATTTGTTAAACTGGAAAATCCTATTTAAGAGTTCAAGGTGTATAGAAATTACAAAATTCACTTTAAAGAGGCCAGCTTTCTGTCAGGTGTGTGGGAGTGAGTGACAGACTAATTCCCACACACCCAAGAAAATTTTGAGTTGTCCTTTTACCAAGTATTCTGTTACAATGGCCCTATATATGTGTGTGTGTGTGTATATCTATATATATCTCTAAGTGTATATAAATATATAAGTATATATGTACAATATATATAATGAGAATATATATACAATTTCCATATTGCACAGAAGTATTCCTTTTGCAGCTTCCTCACATTGTACTCCAAAGTTACTTGGCTATATAAATTGCAGAATAAATAATCCATTCTGCAAACTGTACTCTCAGATACCAGTGTTGTGTATCAAAAATGTGTTTTACCTTATTGTACTCTGTAATAATCTCCTATATATGTGTTAGGGAGCAGATATCCTCACTATGTTATTAGCATTAGATTATATTTAGCAGGTTAGAGATAATCTGCTGATTTAAGTAAACACTACAACAAAAAGATGCCACTGGAATCTGCTATCAGCATCTTTTTGCACCACTTCTTAAGGCTCCCTAATGTGCATTTCACATTACATTAAAATCCTATTATTTGTCCTATTATTTACCCAGCTATGGGATCACTGCACTTTCACAATAATAAAAAAACCTCTAGGCAAATATATGTTATAAAACCACACAAAAAATATCAAAAATATTCTGCTACGCATTATTTACTCTAAGCATTAACTTTTCAGTTTACTATTGGCTTGATGCAAAGAGCAGGGAAACTAGATTGATGCCTTTTCACTCAGACAGTACAACAGAATACCTAGACAGATGTTCTAGATAGATATCCCACTTCTGTAGGTATGAAAGAGTTGCACTGTGCTGAGAAATATCAATGACGAATGCTGTTATCAGAATGCTCTCTAGAAAGAAAGCGTAAGAAATGGCATCTACTTTTCCACCTTGAAATCTTCATGGGTTTTTGACCCATCTGTCAGCATATCTGGTTGACAGATTATTTCTTCTCACTGGCTATCATGCTAAAGGACAGAGAAGCAGATCCCTCTGGAGCAGCTTTAGTACTGCTCTTTATATTTGGCCGTCAAGTGGAGTCAAGAAGGGACAGTTGGTACCATCTGCCTAAAAGCGTGGTCTGGAACCTGTATGTGTATTTGTGCACGTCAACAGCTTTCCAACATATGTGCCTAAATTTAGTTTCTGAATTCATTATTGGGCTTTCAAATATGTGACCTGGTTTCCGTAGTACTGACCACTCAGACATCTGGTGATTTCATGTAAGCTGTGATTATTCAGCAACTCTTGAGCAAAATCACTCAGTGCAGTTTCCGTTTTAAGTCAGTGTAAAGACAGTTGTTGAATTTAATAGATATTGAGTTGGTCTGTGGGTCTTTAAACCTTTGGCAACACTATTGTCCAGGCATAGTAATCACATAAGTGAACCTGAAAGCCCCATGAAGACTGGTGACAGTATCACCTGACAATGATAGCAGTGTCATACAATTAAAAAGGTATCACAGAAATCACACCGTTATTACTTTGTACCTTTATTTCATCTGTCTTGTGACATACCATTTTAAAATCCTGAGCGTCTTTTAACAGTTAGCATCCTTTAAAAATGGAACTGTCAGAGAAATTTTCTTATTCATAAATCCAAAAGTTCCTACATCTATATATTAGTACTATATGTAAGACTAAAAATACATTGAGCTTTGGATGGGCATGTTGTGACAGTCATATGGAGAGACATCATTAAAGCTTATTATCAGGGAAGCACACTAAAAAGGTCTAATTTTCAGTAAGAACTTTTGATTTTGGTTGCTTGACAGTACATTTTGGAAGACATGCAAACTATATGGTGGCTAAAATATTTTGTTAGTTAAGTAATACAGCAACTTTACATTTCTGTGAAGAGCAAATTCTTCCCTTCTGAGGTTTGCAGCTCACTTCTCTAGCCCTTGAGGGTTATTAGTGCTAAAACTGGCAGACATTAACTGACTCATTAATTTGACTTCTTGTTCTGCCTTCCATCCATGGCTGTTACAGTCCTGAATAATGCACATTCTAGACTAAACTTGTCTACCTCTTTATCTCAGTTACTGAGGAGTTTTAGAAGAGGTATTGGTTAGATCAGCATCTCAGCTGTTCTAACACATGCCAGAGTCGGACAGCAGAGGATCAGAAAATTTTCTCTGCTATTTGTCCTTTTCTATGTCTGAGCAAGCTCTTCTGTGCTCAGTATACAGCCTATTATAGTCACTTTAACCTTGACAATTTTTAATGCTATTTTAGGCGTGTTTAGAAAGGCTTCCTTTCTGCCTTGAAAAGTTGAGCTCATGGGAACAAAGGTGGTTTGGTTTTCAGTTGGAAGAACACAAAAGCAGTTCCACTTTTTTTTGATCCTCTGTAGCCCTTTTTTCCCTTTTTTTGTTAACAAGACAAAGATTTTGTTGGCACGACTTTGGAATGATCTGCAGAGCCTTCTTTGTCAGCTGCAGCAATCGTCAGACACCTGGCCAATCACTCCAGATCTAAATTTCATGACAGTCTAATTTATAACAAGTAGAAACATACCTCATACTTGCAATACTGTTACAATTCAAAAGTAATATCAGTTTTGCCAAAGACTGGCAGCTTTCCTTGTTCAGAATCAAAGCAATAGCTGTGCAACAGGTGAACCCGAGGGCACAACTCATTTTTCAGCTGTACTGCTGAAAGCTGCTTTAGACACGTTGGCACTTTTTTCCACTTCTGTATACTGAAGGTATTTGTAGTGTACATGTATTTCTTCTTGTGTATTTGCAAGTACTCCATTTACCTTCTAAATTTATCTGAATTTTTCTGAAAGTCCTTTGAATTAAGCTGAAGCTACAAGAGCTCTCAAGATTTCATGAAGTCCACTCCAAATGTGGATGCTGTTACTGCCTGCCTCAAACTCAACCCATGTAATTACTACAGTTTTGGTTTTGCAAGAAGACTGAAGAGAAAAATATTAGGTATTATAAAGGTAATTTCTACATTATAGAATTGAAATAAATTATACTCCTCCTCGGTGAGCCATAAAAAATAAGTCTTTCATGGTTTTTCATTCATGCAGCACGTCCTGGCTCATTAAGACCTCTTGATAGTGATCCCTTTGCTACGTGCAAAGTGTATTTTTTCAGACTTGATGACAATAACTAAAAAATGCCCAATGTTTGTGAGATGTTCCTTTTAAGGTTGCTATGAATTCATGAAATTATAACATCAAGATCCTTCTGTCCTAGTCTGAACGTGCATCTCTTTTAATGAGAAGGGAAAGGTTAGTTTAAAAGATCTGTGCTCAGCAGTTATGAAAGGAGAAATATATTTAGTGTTGACACAATGCAGGTTGGGATTTCACACGTTGCAGTGATGTGATACTAATGATTGCAGTTACTGGTTAAAAGAACAAAGGTTTATGAAGTGTTAGCTGTGTAAATAAAAGAAAGGTCCAAACCCCAATGCATTTTAGGCATTCATCAGGACTAATACCAGTGAGAAGGAATACTCCTCATAGAGCAGTGACAGACCTTGGGAGTAGCAAATGGGGCTGCCTGGTGTATGCTAATTCAAGAAGGTGGAGTTGTTCAAAACAAACTTCTGTGTGGTGTCATTCAGGGCTGTTTACGATATTTGTAAATCATGGGACTGTTTTCAGTATTTATAAACATTATGTTACTTGCAGCCTCCTTGTTAGAACACATTTTGCTTCTTTAACTCATGTTTGCTGAGGTACTTTCTAGACTCAAGCTACCTTAATGCTGCCCAGCAGACATCTAACATTTAACTGTACTTCTAAAGACTAGTGATTGCAAACCCTCTGCCAGTTGGCCTGCTAAGGTAGAATTATCACTTCTTGTTGTTTTCCACCCCCAATCCATTTTGTATCTATACCTCCAGACATCGCACTACAATATGAAAATACTACTGAGGAAACAGACATTGACTGCTTCATCCAGTTTCCACATGACATTTCTTATCACAAAACACCTTTCACATCAATACTGTCTGAGATCAGGCCT
The DNA here is from genome assembly GCA_035583155.1 of Acropternis orthonyx. NCBI lineage: Eukaryota > Metazoa > Chordata > Aves > Passeriformes > Rhinocryptidae > Acropternis > Acropternis orthonyx. The sequence continues at coordinate 7,284,891 of JAWWEU010000034.1, read as the reverse complement.
GTCTGGCTGCTTTTTTTGACAGATTTTCACAGCTCTGGAATGTCTGTTAATAATAATGATTGAGCTATATGGTATTTCTGGGGAATTAATGATTGGCTAGAAAGCTCCATTGAATCAGTGCTCAGCAAAGGACTGTTTTCTCTAGCAGATAGTCAGTCCCAGGGAAATACTGAAAGGTTTCATCAACATTGTTCTTATTTTAAAAAAAAGAAAGAATTTGGAACATAATAACTTTTCAGATTTGCCACCACCTCAACAATCAGGTTAACTCATTAACTTTCTCTCCTAATTTCACTCCTTTTCAAACTCTCTTATTTACATAAACCCCCCCTGCAAGAATCAGTTCTAGGACTATGTACAATTCCACATAGAATGCAATCTATATAGTCTATATGCATTTATGTAACTTCCATGTGACATGAGTATACATTACTACAGAATTTACCAGAAAAAAGTGCCTATTTTCTTTCAAAGTCAAACAAGCATTGCCATTGATCCATATTGTTTCAGTGAACACAAGTCAAAGAAATTAAAGGAAAAACATAATAAGAATTTTGTATAAGGTTGGTACCTAAAAGAATTTTACTTAATTAAATGGATGTGCACTTGAATAAAGACAGCTCTGCAGGATCCAGCTGAAACATTCATCCTCTCAGTTGTTTCAGAGGCAAAATACATTCCTTATGGGATAAATCTGTAGAAAAGAAAGTAATTATTACTTACCTTAAAGCCATGTCAAAAAAAGAAGTCTTGAAATTCAAGAAGTCTTGAAAGTGATGTTGATGGTGCTAAACTGGGAAATCTTTCATGTTTCTCAACTTGTTAAACACAACTAATATAAATGAGACATTTAGCGACTGACTTCACAAGGAAAAGCTTTGTAACATCACACAGTGACCCAGGATGTCCCTCAGTACTGTGTGTAATACACATTGCTCTCAACTAGTTTTCTTGTTTGCATTATTATAATTAATGGCTTTATAGTTTGATCATGCAGGTGTTCTTACAACTACATGCTATGAAACCATTAAAACACAAGACTGCAGGTCTAGCAAAAAAGGTTTGTGCCCCAGCCTAGAACAACTCCAGTTCACTATTAGAATTCTAACATGGCACAGCTAAAAATAACTTCACTGCTAATACAACTAACAGGCACAGAGAGCACAACAACCAAAGTAACTTACAATTAATCAGGGATAGCAGGATTTTTGGGTTCCACAGGTCTGATCCAAAGTCTCTTGGTACCATATGAAATACCTTTTTTCCAAGGAGTTTTAATCATCCTTCTGTATTCCCTAAGCACATGCCACTTAGGGTTGAATTCTGATCTCGTGGACCTGAATCCCCACAGATATTAAGTTCTAGCCTAAATCCTTTGGGCTTCTTTTTTATCTGGGAATTCTTGAGGAAAGCCCCAGGAACTTAGCAAAACAAGAAACTTGTACCATATTTAGTCAGGATTAATAACCCATAAAATAAATTGCTTTTTGATGTTATTATTTCCACACATGTATAGCACTAATCATGCAAAATATTTAAGCAGCTTTTTAGCCATCAAATCAACAGGCAAACTTGCATAATCTTAAGCGCCTGACAGGACTGGACCTTAAATGTCTCTGGATGCAATAATAAGTATGGAAAAATTCATTTTGTGCAGTATTTTCAGCACAAACTGCATCACAAAGTGTTAAATAATAAATAATAGCAGAGAGAAGTATACACGAGGGAGGAATGATATGATTTCAGAGGAGACTTGAAAGGGGATGTTGATGAGGTGGAGGTTTTAAGAATTAAATATTAAAAGCCAGAAAGGCTGGTTTTGGCTGGGACTGATCGTTTTTCTCTGCTGAGAAATAAAGGGGCTTTCTAATCTACCTCCTGGACAAAGATGCAAGGCTTACTGTCAAACTGTTTAGTGGAATCATCACTGTACTTAGAGTCTATTTTTAAGAGAAGGCAAAGGATCGCAATTAGCTAACTACAGCCCTCTCCGATTCCAAACGTCTGCTTTGTCCTCTGCCTCACCTTTCTGTTTATTTACCGCTCAACAACTCCACACGGGCTTGGCCGAAGTTCCTGAAGAGCGCCAGCGATTCAGTGGGAGAGGGAGGGCAGGCTGGCATTGCAGAGCCCCAGCACACCAGCCCCTTCCCCAGGGGCCACAGCAGCCCGCAAGGCCGCAGCAAGGCAGCCACAGACATGCCCCGAGGAAAAGGGAAGCTGCTTTCAGCACCAGCCCACACTGTTAAATCACGCCATAATGGGCTTATTTCCTACATTTGGTGGCAGCATAGTATTCAGGATAATATTTTTGCTACTCGCACAGGTTACTGCCAAACCAAAGACAGAGATGACAGAGTTAAATAACAGGGATGGAGAGTGAATCACTAAAAAGTCTTTCCCAGAGTCAGTTCTCTGTTTGGGGGAAGTTATTTCAATTCTGTGTCTCGCAAACAACCCGCAGCCTCATTGTGTCCTCTGGAGCCGGTTGACTGACATTATAACGAGATTTTTAAATAAATGATGCGCAGGGGAAGCTCATGCTTAGCAGACAAAGCCCCACTCGGCAGCACGCAGGGCGAGCACCGCCGTACCTGCGGCGGGCGCACCGGGGCGCGGGCAGCGCCCGCTCCCGCCCGGGCGTAGCGGAGGTGCGGCCCCATGGACGCCGCTCCGCCCGCGGCACCTGCCTCGGCCGCGCAGGTGAGTGCTCCCCGGGGACCGCTCGGAGCGGAGTTACCGGCAGAAGGAGCGCTCTCCTCCCACGGAGCTGCCCCGCTCTCGCCCGAGGCGCCCAGCCCGGCTCCGCCGCCCTGCCCTGCCCCAGCTCGGCGCGGGGCGGGCGGAGGGAAGGAGCGGAATCAGGAGGCGCTTTTGGGGACGCACCTGTGGGGAGAGGGAAGTGTCTTATGTAAGGGATGGCGGGGAGCGGGTCTGAGGCGGGGGGTCGGCTCTGCGGCGGGGGAAAAGCCCCGCAGCGGGGCTGGGAGGCAAGGAAGAGAGGGACGGAGGGAGGAGGGAGAAGGAAAACGGGAAAGAGAGAGAAGGGGACAGGCGCCCGGCGGGGGGACGGGCGGGCGCGCATCCCCGTCTGTGGCGCGCAGCGGGCTGGGCTCTCCGAGCTGCACCGCGCTCTCCCTCCCGGTGATCTCCCTTCCCAGCCGGGATGCCGCGGCGAGCCCGTCCGGCCCCCGGCGCCCTGCCCGGGCAGCCCGGCCCCGGGCGGGGCGCGGCTCTCTGAGGGAGTTGTGCGCGGGGCGGCGCGGGCGGGGGTGCCGCGGGCGGGGGTGCCCCGGCGGTCCGGGCAGGCTCCTCTCCCTGCCGCTCTCCTCCTCCCCGCCCCTGCAGCGCCCTCGCCTCAGCCCTCCCGCTGCCGGCCCCTCCACGCCCCTCTCTCTCCAGCCCGGCGCGGTGCCCCGCACGCCGCCGCCACCTCCACCCCCCGGTCCTCCTTCTCCTCCTCCTCCTCCTCCTCCTCCTCCCCCTCCTCCCCCTCCGCGCTCCCCCTCACGCGCGCTCCGCTCCACAAGTGCGGCGCGCTCGCTGCTCGGGAGCGCAGCGGGGCCGGGCGCGGACCCTGCGCGGGCGGCGGACCCTGCCCGGCCCGGCCGGGGCTGTCCGTGGTGCTGGAGCCGAGCGCGGGCGGAGCGGCCGCCCGGCCCCTGACGGAGCCCCTTTATGTTCAGCTCCTGGCGCAGCGCAGCATCCAGCAGCAAGAGCGGCGGCGGCGGCAGCATCGCTGAGCCGGGGCTGGGAGGCAGAATGGAAGGCTTTATTCGGCTGCTCTTCGGCTACTTGGTGGCGGACCTTCTCACGCTGGTGTGTCGGGCTCAGGAGAAAGCTGGCCAGCAGCTGGGGAGCTTTGTGGTGCTCTCGGGAGGAAACCACTCCAGCCTCGGGGAACAGCTGGACCCCTCCGAGCCACCTCCCACCCCAGACTTCTGCAGGGGCTACTTTGACGTGATGGGGCAGTGGGACCCCCCCTTCAACTGCAGCTCGGGGGAGTTCATCTTCTGCTGTGGCACTTGTGGCTTCAGGTTTTGCTGCAAGTTCAAGAAGACAAGGCTGGATCAAAGCACCTGCACAAACTATGAGACACCATTGTGGATGAACACTGGGAAGCCTCCTTCCCGCATCGACGACCCTCTGCATGACCCTACCAGGGATAAAACCAACCTCATTGTCTACATCATCTGTGGGGTTGTAGCAGTCATGGTGCTGGTGGGGATCTTCACCAAACTAGGGCTGGAGAAGGCACACAGACCCCAGCGGGAGCACATGTCCAGGTAAGGCTGAGTCCCAGGCAGCAGGGTCCCCTTCCCCCTTACCTCCTGCCCAACCCCTGGAGAGGAGAGAGGAGCCCGTGTGTTCCCGTGAGACAAACAGCTCCTGCCAGGCAGGCTGCATTCCCCTGCAAGGCGACTGAGAGAGACCAACTTTGCTGAGCAGAGCTCCTGTGGCTCCCCCAGCCCAGGCTATCAAAGTACACGAATATTGAGGAAGACTAGGAGTAATTGTGGAGTCTGCACAGGCAGTAGTGCATTTTTATCTGCAGTGCCTGACCCTCTCCCCAACAAGATCCAGCAAGTGTTCCCGGATATACTGTGCGTGAATAGAAAAACAAAAAAATTCCTGAAACCAGCAAAGCTGAATTATAGAAAGGCTGATGGGTTCTCTCTTCCAACTGTTTCAAAGCTTGAAAAATGTTTTTACTTCTCAAGAGAAGGATGTAAACAAATGCCATCTCACCCTCCCTCTCCAGCTGCAAAATGGTTTTGGCAGGACCTTCCCTACTCCCCCAGCCCTTGCAAGTGTGAGCTATTTGTAAAATTTCTAAGCTGTGAAAATGAGTCAGGGTGGAAGGGAAGAGGAAGACACAAAAAGGAAAAGCTATTGTAGAATTTATTACCATTTTTTCAGTTACTGTTGAGAGGCAAAAAATGGAATACGAAAATCTTGTCTCATCCATGTGTGTGTGTGTTATAACTCTGTATCCACGGTGTAATGGCTGAGTTATATCAAAGAGAACCTCCCCCACCTAGAGTTAGACATGCTGTGTACCATCTACTCCAGATCCTGGCTGCCTAGTGGTGGATAAGCAGGTGGGCAACTCGGGACAGAGCCCAATGGCTTTAACAACATATTCCAAACCCAGACTGTCACAGCAGTTCAAAATCAAGGCATAACACATTTGTCAAGTTTGCAGCCTGTCTGATTCTTTATGCTAATCCCAGGCACATGAAAGTGAAGCAGATGGGAGAAGGGCATTAAAAAAGGCAAACAGCTCCATTAAAGAGCCTAAATAGATCCCTGCATATTGGGAAACTTTAGTGATGAAATGCAATGTAAGGATACCTTCTACTGGACGTGCAGTGTGGCAGAAAGCTTCCTCTTGCCGTGACTGCTATTGGTGTAGCTCACAGTCTTTAAAGTTTAGATGAAGAGTCATCTTTGAAAGACAGTCCAAGAGATCAACTCAACACCTGGAGCCTTATTTTTTTACTGAAGTTTCTGCATGACTTTTTGATTAGCTGCTTATCTTGAAATGAACAGAGAAAGCCACAGAAATACTCCTGCAAATGCATCACCAGTTCACGAGCTATTATTTGCTATTTATAAACTGGCTGATATGGATATGCTTTTACTACAGAGGAAAAAAGCACATTGCAGAAATTCCAGTCAACACCACGTGTCAGTCACACTTCTGCAAAGATGTTTTTTGTTGAGCAAGGTATGATAATCCTTTAGACATTTTGAATATTCCCACAACTAAATTGAGAAAAAGAATACATGGGTCCCAATTTATTCTTTAAATTTTACTCTTAAACTGCAGAGCTTTTTTGGAAAAAGCTTTCCCCTTGCTTCAGCCTCTCTCTGTAGTGTCTTGGTATTGACAAAAAAGCAGGGCTCATAACACTCACAAAAACCAGGACAGAGTGAAGTTCGAGCCATCCCTGCTTATTATGGCTTAAATAGGTCCTGTTTCTATGAATTGAAATATTTGCTATCTAAACTACAGGTGTGAATTATTCCGAAAGGATATTCTGTCTTAGCTTTTGGAAATAGAATTATGGGGGATTGAAAAATCATTCTGATGTCCTTCAGTCATGTATACTGAAGATCAGGTTTCTGAAGTGGTTCTTAGAAAAGGTCCTCTGTTACCCTGATTGCTTAACAGTGTCTGCAATCTTGTACCTTTCCTGCCATGTAAATGTTCAAGTCAGGATTATATAGAAACTTAGAAAGTCATGATCACATGGAAAAACAGTCACCCACTCAGTACACATAATAGCTAGTCATCTTCTGAAAAAGCAGCGCTATAGCTTTTTTTTTTTTTTAAAGAAAAAGTTTTCACACTGCTATTACAGCTGTGGAGTGGGTTTACCATTAATTTGAAAAGGAATTAAGTTCTTAAATCTCTTTGGCAATCTAAAAATACATTCATTGAGTGCAGAGTTGAAGTAACCTCTTAGTTCTCAAATGTGTGTTTAACTAAAATATTCCACTCTAATTCATTTTACATTATTAATGTTCTGAAAAAAAAGGCTGCAATGCTTAAGAACTAATTTACCTGTTCGAATAGTTAATAGTACCAACAATTAATATAATATGTATCCTATATTAATAGTCACCTTCTTTTATAACATTCGTCACTACAGTATAAAAAAACAAAACCAAAAAGAACACTTCTTATGTCTTATGTTTGCTTTTTCTCTGTACTGAACCTCATCAATAAGCAGAGGTATAGTGCATCAAGAGTGTTAGATAGGCCAAACTAAAAGTCCTAAGTGTTACTCCATTTTGGCTGGCAGCAAGAAACACACAGAGGCTGATTTGTCATCTGTTCCTTTAGCTAAGATTGCCTCCTTTCCCTTCCCTAGCCAATGGCTACATGAAACACTTGAATCCTCTTCACTTCTATGAACAAATTCACCTATGAAAGGGATGGCACTGCTTATCAAAAAAGACAATGCATAATGGAAACTGATATTTTATTTTTTTTTAACAGAGCTGATTTTTTAAGAAAAGTGAACAACAGAATACAACTGGTGTAAATTATTTATTTCCCCTTTTTTATGTCCTAAAAATAATTTCAAATATGAACAGAGACCTGACATGTGGGAATAAGAACATTGACTTATAAATAGGAAGCAAAACTGTGCCACACTTATTAATTCCTTGCATTATTTAATCTTGCAGTCAATAGATCTGCTGGTAAAGTAAGACACTGGTGTGTGTAAGAGTGGTACAATGTTAGTAAAGGAAACTTCACAGTCTTGGTGAACATAGTTTCTCTACACCCAACTTTCATTAAGTTTGGTTTACTACTACACCAAAACAAACCAAGAACACTCCATTAATTTCACTGAATTTTCCTGAAGTATTTGACAATGAAAAAAGCACTGGGGAAATGTGTCTATTTAGTGAAAACAAACCACAGGAAAGAAATCTCTATTGGGCAAGTCTGTTTAGGAAAAAAGTCAAAATTTGTCCTTTTTTTTGGAGAGCTTGTTACTTCCTTTTGTTTTGAGAAAAAAGGCCAGATGTGGCACTGTTGACATTTCCTTCTCCTCAGATCAGTGCTTTTCAGTCAAACACCCTGTTGGCATGGACCTGTAAATCTGGAAGATGAAAATGGAGAGGGCAGTTTTGCAGCATTAACTCTGCATGGTGTATTTCCTTTTAGACATCGTATGATAATGTTTTGTTTGTATCATTCTCCTCATTTTCAAATTTGTTACTTGACACTAAAAGGAGATAAATACTCCCTCCAGCTACAGTGTCCAACAACTAAGCAGTAATTGTGGTATCCAGAGGAACTCTTCGTTTATCTTCCCGTTTTCCAAGAGAATAAGGAAATCAGATGGTGTGTGCTGGCAGATATGGCAAAGGGAATGAGTGTGGCAGTGTTGTGCATGAAAGGACACAGAATTGATCTGCCAGCTGAAGCAGACCCAGAAGCTCTGTTAGGCATATGAGGGCAGCATGTTCTTGCTGCTTAAGACAACGTCAGTGGGCCTTCCAGGCTCCATCAGTTACAGTGGAGAATCCTCTCTCAAAAATGAACAGAAGATAAAAATCCTTACTTCTGTTTCATGGAGGAGATTTTTCTCTAAATAAAACTCCACCTTTGTCTTCTTCCCTAATCCTTGTGGAGAATGTGCAAACCAAGAACCGAAAGGACAATATTTGCAATCATAGTCCTGTGCTATAGCGCCTGGTTTTTGAAGCAGTGCCTCTGACAGTATGGCAGCAGCCTTCCAAATATTTTGTACCATGTGACCCCTTTCTTCCTTCACAATGTGCTGAGCTCATGAGTGGTCTTTTGTTGGTCATTCAAAAGGCGTGTACCTAAGGCCAAAAATAGTCTGACTTGCCAAAATCCTGAATCCTATGTGTGAAATCATTTCCCTGATGGATTTTGACCCAGTTTTGGAGGCAAAATATGACAAGTGACCTTTTGTGAAATCATCTGTTTCAGTTTCTTCAAGCTTGTACTCCTAAGGGAAATGCCTGGTTCCACATGCTTTATAACATCCCAAACCATTATTATGTATCCAAAAAGCAAACTTTCAGAGCAAGGGAAATGCTGAAGTTTTATGATACTTGGATAGTTCATGAACTCCTATGTAAGTAACATTTCTGCACTTGCATTTTGCATTTCCTTAAAAAACCAATCATTCAGTATAGCAAAGGTATAGATAAAGACCTTTATGAATATATAACTTTTCAATGGGACCCACTCTAACAATTTCTTCAGATAATGAACAAAATATATATATGACTATATTTAGGTGAGACAAATGCATGGAGGTAGTCTGTTGGCCTATGTGGAATTTTTCAAGGCAAACATCTATTCAAGGATTTTTTCATGTACTGGAGCACAATCCTCCCTTTATCCATTTCAGTATAGGGGCAAATCCCTAAAACAACAAAATGCAGGTACAGCATTTCCTTTGTACTTCAGTGATAGAAGCTGCTACACATTTTTAACTCTCCCTGACATCAGTGGAGAATAAGAACATGCTCTTAATGAAACAAGCTGTTCTGCCCTGAGAAGACTGTATGACTTTGCCTATCACAGTATAAACATAGGTGCCGTGTTGTTAAAAATGGAACTTGATGGTGAGCAGTTCCTCTTAATATAGAAGGAGTTGGACAGTTTAATTCCTTAAAACCCATTTGAAAAAAGCCATCCTAAAATGGCAGAAAACTTAGCATTTTCCTAGACAGGCAGCAGTTATTCACATGGGGTGTTATTTAAGGTCTACATCAAACAGTATGTACCATCAGATTAAGGGACAATGAGGAAAGCATTTATGAAAACCCACTCTCAAAGAGTAAAGAACTACTAAGACCTCAAAGTTTCTCCTCCTACGCTGGAGTTAGGAACTTTCATTTACTTCCCTTCCCAGAACTGTGTCCAGCTGCCTCTGGAATTAGAAGCAATATTGATGTCAATAATTTTCTCTGTGTAGAGACATATTTGCGTAAATTGACTAGATATTAATGGTTTTGGTCTGCACTTATTCTTAACTGTTTTGCAATATAATGCTTTCCTTCTGCATCATTTTATACATGTCTTTGTGATATTTCTTCTGTTGAATTTTTATTATTCTGCTATGTAGGCCAGCTCTGCTATTTCTGCTGCATAAGCACTGCTTCAAATGGGAGCGTTACTGGGAGACCATTAATCATTTGGTTACTGTCTTCTGACCTTTTACAGTATCAACAGAGTATTCTGTAACATGTTGATCAGAACTGTAACTAATATTTTAATAACATAATGCTAGCCATAAACACAATGAAACATCAGTATTGCTTAGCTGTGTACCAAAGCTATTCCTGCAATCAGAAAGCAAGATCCAGCTCAGGATTCCTCTCTGTAAATTAAATGAAGTTACTTTTTAATATTTAAAAGTACAGTGCTTCTTGATCAAGGAAACATCATGTCACAGAAGCACAGTGGAGGAGCTAGATGACACTTACCATGGCTTGCAACAGGGAATGTGCTTAATTTTATTTATTTTTTAGTTTATATGCTAGTATTTCTTGATGCAGTATCTGGGACACTGTATATAATTTTGCAGAAAATTAAACTAAACTGGGCATAGTGCCCAGAAAATGCATCCATGCCCTTAAAAAATAGCTCAAGAGGTCTAAAAATTAAAACTAGTAAAACAAAAAGGAGGTAAATAATGGTCCATGATGCACTGACCTGAATAGAAAAGACTCTCATTGAACCCTGAAGACACTGGTAACACACACTGTAGCTTTCCTTTCCCTAAGGCAACAGCTTTTGCAGATGGGCCAATTATTTCACAGTGCACAGTGGCTCAGCAGGTGGCTCCATGGCACACAGCTAAGGGCTAATCCTGCTCCCACACAAGTCAGTGGCAAAATAGCCCAGAATGACAGGCAGAGTTAGATGTTGCCATGCTGAGGGTTTCGGAGCTTAGAACAGATCCCATCGCTCTGGATCCACAGGTGGCTGCTTATCTGTGTACCTAAGCACGGCCTGACCCTCAGCAGGACACTGGGCAGTGAAACTAGTCCTTAGAAAATACAGCAGGGTGGGATGAGTCGGTGAGACGCACTGCCTGGAGCTCTGCACCCCAACTCCACAACCAGCATCAGGATGGGCATGGCCCAGCTTAGGAATCCTTTTGCTTGCTCCCTCTTTGCTGGCAAAAAGCTTTCCTCCTGTTTCTGAACTGGCTTCAAAGGAGCAAGGAGTGTTCCTGTGTAAGCTTTGCTCCAGCTTAATGACTAGGATACTCACAGAAGATAGAAAAGACATTTTTGATCTCCCCTTCTGGATGAGAAAAGTTTAAATTCCTGCCTGCTGGATTTCTATAGGAAAATCCTGTGACTTTTCAACTTCAGTGATGTTTTTGGATGGAAATCGTGAAGACCACTGCATTGTGTGGTGCTCGGTGCAAATGCAGGTGTGAGAATTTACTTTGACCAGCCCTGTTGGTAATCTAGTATGAAGCTAACTAGTTTGTGAAAGGCATAGACATGGGCTGGTGCTGAGGTGCTCAGCTTCACCAAGATGGCAATGTTACTGAGCACATGCAGTGGCAGAACTCTGCAAGTCTCAACAAGCCTAAATTATGTTCCTCCAAAGTGAAGACAGCTGAAGAACTTAATGTGTTCCTGTGTTTTGCTTCTAGCACACTGTCTAAGACAACCTAAAAAGAGCCTTAGGTGCGAAGTCTCACAATGAATCCACTTCCCTGCATTTATTGTGAAGGGGGCTGTTTTCTCTGGCACACATTGTGATCAAACTAAAAAAGAGCTTGGAACATATTGGCGATGTCTTACAGATTTTGCAGGTTCATTCTGGTTTTGTTTGGATTTCAGGGCTCTTGCTGATGTTATGCGACCTCAAGGTCCTTGTACAACAGATCATATGGAGAGAGATCTAAACATTGTAGTACATGTGCAACACTATGAAAACATGGAGACAAGGCCTCCTCCAAATAACTTACGTAAGTTGCTTTATAACTTTGTCAATATCTGGAATGCTGGCACTAAAATGAGCATTATGAAACAAATATTGTGGCATGTCAAATAAGGATCAAGAGTGCATTTTTTCTTGCAAGCTAGAAATATTCTTTATCTCAGAAGTGGAAATATTTAGAATTTCCTAGTGCAAAGGGTACAACAGTGAGAGAAAGAAATTTTGAATAGGAAAATTAGTTATTATATTTATTTTTAACTAGTTGTCTTGTTTGACTTCTTTTGTATCTTTGTCTCCTTCTGTCTGGTGTTTTTGCTCAGCTCACCACACTTTGCCTTCTTCTGTATTTTGGTATACCAAAATACAAACTGTTAAGGTTACGGCCAAATTTAACAACATGTTTCATAGGGCTGTAATAGTCAATAAGAAAGCAGCCTCAGTGGGCTGTTATATCATAACCACTAGTAAAATAATTCAACACTTTCCTGGACAGCATCAAGTTTTGTGTGGTTTTCATTTTCTTAAGGAAAAGATGGAAAGAAGATTATTATTTTAAGTTTTAAATAATATTTTAATTGTTTCTGCTATTTTGTGTTAATGTTATGGAAGGAAAGAAAAAAGTGCACCTTGGAGCTTCAGAGGAAATATGGTGACATTTCCAGTGGTTTTGAAGTCCCAGGCAACTTATTTCTCAGTCTGTGTTAGACCACAGTACAGATCTTTCTCATACTCACATACATATTCCTCTTGTGATCAACAATGCCACTGCAATTTTAATTTGGATATATAGTTATGTATCTTATATTCAACCATATCTTAAATATGTATACTTATCTAAATACCTATATATGCTTACAAATTATGGATATATTTACAAATTCAAGTTCAATATATTTATAAAGTAAAAAGGTATCACTCAGGAAGGTTTAGATTGTTAGGCAGTGGATGGTTTTATTCTGTGTTGCAGATCAATGTGCATGTGCATTTTGCTGCAAATATACTTTTACTGCATTGGTGTTTGGATTTTGGAATATTTAAAGCATGTGCACTAGTATTTACCTTAACTGTAGAAAGCAGAACATTTGCTTATATTTGGAGTTTTATTCCATCTGCATTGTGCAAATACTGTGAGATTTTAGTGCTTCGTTTGGTGGAAGGTGTAAAGACAATGGGACAAAGTGCAGATCCATGTGCTGGATTCACTCCTGGTGGTAGCTGGTTTTGGGAGGGGCTGGGGGCAATTCCTCATGCACACTGTTACAGAGTAGGAGAGAATTGAAGCTGTGCCCTCTAATAAAGCGGGTGTGACACCTCCTGTGTGCCAAGAGGTTCCCCTGGGCCTGTGCAGATCCACGCTGCAGGGAGGGCAGCCCGTGCACACTGCAGCCTTACAGCCCGGCCCTGCAACAGCACACCCCTGCTGGAGGCAACTGGTGCTTCTCTGGCAGCCAGGGGTGCTCAGCGCCCTGGAGCTGAGGAGGGTGACTTGTGGAGGTTTGAGGAGGATGGGAACATCTCTTTTTGCTCTGTGTATAAGCCCTTTGCTGATGCCTGATCCTTCCTGTGACCATGTTTTCAAGAATGGTACTGAATTGTAATGAAGTTTGGGTCCAATCTTTATTTTCTCTCATATGCGGAATGTTTATTCAGAATCTCTATTAATGAAGGAGACAGAAAATAAAGGGGTTCTTACTGCATTGACTGTATCTGGATTTTTATCATGACCATACTGAGATACTTTGCTTAAAACTCTGTGTCTGCTCTACAATACATGACATAACAGCATGCCTTTAAACTCTTTGTTTATGGGATTTGAATTTGGATTTAAGCCTTGCTTCTGTGGGATCTTGTGTATAAATGGAACTCAGAGCCACACAGTTACTGCACCAAGGAAGAAAAGAAAGATACGTTTAACAGGATGTTGGTTTATGAGGGCCCAGCCATCCACAGCAGCTCTGTCTCAGAATATGGCCCTCTGGCACAGATGGAAGAATTCTATGTGAGACAGCTCTTGCTCCACTGCAGTTCCCAACACAGAAGCACTAGTGCTGCTTTGGAGCTGTCCTAACCCATTGGGTGATGGATAGGGGCAGTCCCAAGAGTGCTTCACATGCATCTCAGGCCTTCCTGCTGCAGAAGGAAACCCAGCAGCTCTGAAGGGACCTGTTTCAGTCTTTAATCAACTTTATGCATTAGGTCAATAATTTTAAATTGTTAGTGCGAACCTTCAAGTGGTGAAATTACTCAAGGCATTCTCTAAGCAATACTTCATACACTGACTTCAGAGCAAGCAGATCATTGTTCTGTAGTTGTTGCCATTTTATTCTCATAAACTCATGTAAAACATGACTAAATGACCTACTAGAATTGGCCAGAATATCACAGATGACCAAAGTCTGTTGAAAGCATGTGCATTTATGGTGCAGAAAAAAGCTTTATAAAGGCAGATCACTAGGACAAATTTTCTAAGCCCAGTATCTTAGAAAATTGGAATTTGATATTGGAGTTGTGAAACACTGCAGGAGTGGATATTGCTCGCAGAAACTTTGGCAGTGAAGCATTACTTGCTACTAGTGCTGGAAAAGTAACAGGCATTTTGGGGGTATTTTTACAAGCAAATAAACCAGAGTGAATTACACCTGTCGTAGAAATTCTATTCCAGATGCTTACTTATGAAGAGAAAATGAAATAGTACAAATCTGTTGTATCATAAACTTTAACATGTATTTTGAAAGTTTCCTAAGTTAACACTTTCTATCTACTTTCCATCTCGAAATGGGACTTAAGTATTTGAGTCTGATGTACTTTTCACATTGCTCCATAGACATGAAGAGGGCAGTAGGAATTTCTTAGGCATTATGTACCCCTTCCATATAATATCTTTCACCGAAGACAAACTACAGAAAGCCAAACGCTATTAAAAATGTTCTAGTTTGAATGTTCATTTGCTCTCTCTGTCCTATTGAAAATACTTTACTGATGTTGCCAACCCATTCTGAAAGTGTTTTATGAAGGGAGGCTCTTTTGTCAAAATGACAAACTAAACATGATCTCTGACACTGAAAATGAGTGTGTTTCAGTTTCTGGCCTGTTTGTTACCAGAGGACAAAGATTTTCTCTGCTGCCTGCAGCTACCACAGCTATTTGCCAAAACTCTGAGGCCAGTGGAAGGCCAGAAGATCTCTTTCCAGCATCTTACAGTTTACTCAGTTTCTCATCCCACCTCTTCTGATACTCAGAAAAGGACAGACATATTGGAGGTTGTGGGAAAACACAGGTCTTTTTTCTTTGCCCGTGTGAATTCAGACAACCTAGATAAATTTTAGGAAAGACTATTTTGTCCTTTGTGGTTGTTAGTTGTCATAATTTACTTTCTGTACAGTGTTTTCCTTAGGATTGCTTTTGTATTATTCCCCTTCATTCATACACATTAGAATGAAGTGGTGCTTTGTAAACAAGCACAGATATCTATCAAGAACCAGAGCATTCAAATCTTCTAACAGGAGATGTTAAATGAAATAAAATAGGAAAAAAAAGAGGACATTTAAAAATTATGCAAAAAACATAAAACCAAACCCAAATCTTTCTGCAGAATTTGAATTGTTGTGTTCATCTCTGATTTTCATGAATCTTAAGAAAGCAGCAGCATTCGAGGTATTCTCTTTTCTTCTTGGTTTTTTTTGCTACTTATTGTGTTAGAAGTAAGGGATTTATTTAACTTGTTGGGATTATAACTCTGGTGTAGTGGGAGTTAGGAGGCTTTGTAGCTTCATCCTCATTTCTGAAACGTGATTACTGCTATTATTTCTGATTCATGATCTATGATAGCACAGAGAAAAAGTACTTAAGTGAGTGCAATCCACAGGCACTTTTCCTAATGATCAGTAAAAGCTCTGTTACTCTTTCTCAATAACGAGTCTTGCACTAGTGAATTTGAACAATTTATGCAGACTCCCAAGATAGAGGTGACTTTAAAGGGAAGCCAATTATAGATTAAGGAGATTTTAAGATGAAAAATGCTACCTTTTAGTTAGTATGACATATATGAATTATTTATTTATTTTGAATTTAACTTGAAAAAAAAAGTGGATTTTAAACACATCATTCAAAGAAGGAAGTGTTGCACCGTGTCAAGTGGCCAATTTTAGTACTGGCCAATGATTTGCAGCACATGTGATTAAAATGACTTTTCTTTTTAATATATGCAGCAATGTGTTTGCTGCTGCTTTTGATTGTCAGTTGTCCTGGATACGGACTCACAACAAATGCTAATGCTGGAAACAAAGCTAAGACATTTCTGTAACTGCTGCCTTATGATAAGTTAACTTTTGTTTTTTCTTTATTTCTGTGTTGAGATGGTAGGCATTTAAATAGGAGGGTATTTGAAGTTCTTGTGTGGTGGAATAAGCCTTCTGTATGGCATTTTCCCGTGCTTGTTTCCCATTTCTGTAAGTGGAAGCCCAGCCTGTTTTCCAGTGAGAGGAACAGTCACCAATTTGACACTGTGAAGATAGTTAGAATTTGCAAGATTATTTTGTGGTCTCTCGCATTCCTAAGTGAATATGCTTTTTTTATTGTTGTCTTTGGAAAACTGATTATTTTTATGTTTAACATACCTAAACATGTTTATATGAGATGATGCATTGTGTTGCACTGCCTAAATGTGCTTCCTACTGTTGCTCATTGGAGGCTGATTATCATAGAGGCTGAATCATAAGAGGCTGATTAAGAAACTTTAGTAAAGACCAGTATTATTGTTCAAAATGCAAAGCTCTTGAAGTATATCAAATGTGATAACTAATTTGCTCACACAGCAACTGTTGGGCAATTAATTGCACGATACTGAACAATTAGTTGTTGAGAATGTGCCTTGAAACTCCATCAAAACCCTTGTTTGGACAGAGGGCTGGAAAATCCAAAGGGCTGAGCAAATAACTATGTTTGGCCTTGTTGGTATTTAGGTTGTTCGATTGCAGTAAAAATGCTGTTTTCATGCCTGGTGTATGCACAGCTCTAGCAAAGAGGAATTGCATTGTTTTCTTCATAAACTTTAGTTGGCTGCTCCTCTCCTCTCTTGGAAGGACAGCACAGAGACAGAGAAGTTGAGCCGCACAGACAGGGCTCCAGCGTGTTTTATGACGGGAAAGATGGGCAACACTAATAAGTTTTCAGCCAAGAAAAAGACAGTTTTAGCAGAATGACAGAAGAGTGAGGAAGTGCTGCTGATGGAGTGCTCTGAGACAGTGACGGATGAGGGAGAAGGAACTGTCCAGCTTAACTGAGGACGTCCTTAGTTCGAAGGAAGCTGCAGTGCTCTGACAGAGGGCAGGGACTGCAGTCACAAAGTATTGGGGACCTGCTCACATTTAAAGCCTCAGTCTCCACTGCCAGTGTGCAAAAACTCATTTTACTGGGCTTTCTGGGGCCTATACAGCAAGGACCTTAACACTGTTTTAAAAATCTGGTAATTTAGATTAAATACCTGAGCTAAACACAGGTTTAGCTTTCAGTTAACCCTGTGAGAGAGCTACTTATGGCATTCTGGTTGTAATATACCACAAGGAGGACAAAGTCCACATTTAAATTATACATTTTACAAATTATTCATCCAAGAAAAAGCCACTATCACCAGCCATGTGAAAACAAATATTGTACTTTTAAAATACAATTTCTGTTTGAGGTTAGAAGCTGCAAGCTGCTTTGTCACAGCTACCTTGACCACTTTTTAAACCCCTTTAAATTAATTTCTAGATACTGACTTAGTGAAATCATGCTACAAGTAGAACTTCAAATCGTTATCAAATTGGTGACAAAATTGTTGTTAATACAACTACAGCCATAGCAATACATTCCAGACATACAGAGCTTCCATGCTGGAACACAAATTTCCCATATAAATTTACAATCGGAAAATGCATTCCTCCTGCAACTCAGTCCCTCTAGGACAGTAATGTTTTATCAACTCTGAATGTGTGTTTAGCCTCACAATCATTAATATAAAAAGTTTTTAATTTACATTCAGATTTCAATTCAGATGCATGATGCGGATTTAGGAGAAGATGCTCTGAAACTTCTTGAAACACCAATGAATGTATTCCCTGAGAATGGGAGCCTCTGGGTTTGTTTAGGAAAGACAAAAAGTAAAACCAATGAAATACCTTTTTTGTCATTGACTGTTGGAACCTTTCATCAAGTAATTTTTTTTTAAAAAAGGGATGATTTTGAAAATGTTACTATATATCATACACAATATGATTTTTATACCTACTATTTTTATTTGTAACTACACCAGTCTTCACTAAATGTAACATGTCAGAACTCTAGCAATGCAGAACTCTAGCAATGCTTCTACCATACAGTCAATTCCATGCCTTTGGAATCATCCTGTTGGCTTAATCTGGCATATGAAATAAAATAGAAAAGCAAAAGCTATAGTAAACACAAAATTTTGCATGAACAAAGACTGAGGGGTTGCACCCTGGGTCTGTAACCAAATCAGACTGTGAACTTCGCATCATTATGTACATTCAGTGGGCCTCTTCTTTATTCTAAAGTACTTCTCATTAGATACAATTTTATTGGAAGCTCCATGAGGTTTTTACGGATCCTACCTGCAGTTTTAGTTTTGAGCCACATTGGGTAGGTCTTCATATGCTCTGCTTATATAACCATTTCCATTAGAACTGAACAATGAAGTTTTTGCTCTATCTTTCTTCATTTATTGTACAATAAGAACAATTAGATTAGATTACTGCCTTGCATCCTATCATTTACTTCTATTCAGCTTTTAATTCAGAGAAATTTGACATATCTTAATAAACATACTCATCAATGTAAAGTGTCTTTGGGTGAAATATAGTTAATCACTGACATTATCCTTTAGTGGCAAGAATTAACATTATGGTAATAAAAATATTAAGAATATATATTTATATTTTATACTGTAGTTTAAAAGGCTGAACGATTATTTAATTAAATAAAAATATTGGCATGACAGAAGAGAGCATTGCTGTACTAGACTATTATATAGGCAGCTTTGAGTCACACAACAGCAGACTGGAAAAGCACATATAAAGGATGAGACTCATTTTGCTGTCATTGGGGTGCAGATTAGTCCTCTGAAATGTTGCCCAATAGTACAGGGATGTATTTACGGTCTACAAGATGAAAAGTTCAATATCTTTGGAAAACAGTGATGTGTTTCCCTTGTGATTCTTCTTTCACTTTGCCATCTAAATTTTACTCATTAAATGAGGTGCTGTTCCTATCATCTACTACTCAATTTAATATCTAAAATTCTATTTTGCCTTTGGACAGGCATGCTGAATAATAGTGTTCTCAGCGTTGAATAACTTCCAGTGCCAAATATTCCCACTCTTAACCACAACTGGCAGCAACATCAGTCATCAGTGCTTCATCTTTCATGTTGCTGGGATTCTTGATGTCAAAATCTGGTATAGAAAACAATGCCAAACTAATGGGAGTCAAGTTTTGAAAAAACCCAACAATCCAACAACACAACCTGTTTTTATATTCTGCCAGATTTGTGCTCCTTAAAATGAAGAAGACTAGAGACTGATACATCTTATTTTTTTAATATGACAAGAGTCGTTTCACTGAAAGACAAACAAAAAGCGCCTTTTGCTTTCACTGTTGCTTTGCCACCACCCTCACACAAACTACACTTGCCTTTTCCGTGCCAAAACAATACTGGTTTTAACTGTTGACTTACAACTTAATCATCTCTCTAAATCTTGATCTCTCACCCTCATATTTTGTCTCAAAAGTCATAGATTTGTAACAAAAATGATAAAAACATAAATTGACTCATATGCCAGTTTCTGTCCATGCGTTGAAGTGCAAGTGTTAACTATCGTAAACTGACATATCCACAGATAAAAATACAAATTCTTATCACTCTGGCTGTGCAAAACTTTTATAATACTGTATTTTAGATGTTAAAATGCTCTTATCAGAAATTTAACATTTTGTAAAATCACTTAACTCTTAATTTTTCAATCAGTCATATGAACTTTGCCAAGCAGAATCAGTGCAGTGGTTACAAAATAAAATAGAAGAGGTTGCCTGCATACATTAAAAAGCTTATGAATACACATCCCAGCATTACCAGGCAATTGTGAGATGCTATTCAGAGAGATTTGCAAAACTTCAATCTACACTTTCAATCATAAATGATTTTCAGTACTTTGTTCTATGTTCTCTGCTTTACACCAAAGCTTTCCTTGAAATGTACACATTGGCTCTGATTCCAATTTTATTATCATAAGATAAAGTCAAGAAGGGATCTAAGTGTGTTTAATATTTATGAAATAACTTTTTTCAAAAAGTTTTATAATAGAAAAAAGTAGTTGGAAAAAAAAATCTGGAACCATGATATAAGACTACATTGATAATCACTCCCAGATGATTACAATGTGGATTTTAATTTAATCTTTAATTTTTAGTTATCACGTCCAAATACCTTTTAAGATCCCTTCAGTAACATAATTTTGGTTTTAGCGTATACGTTTAAGTAACATATCCGTACACCCAAGCTTAAGGCTCTAACTTCTGAATCCATAATGAATTTGTAACATAATCCAAAGTAACCCAATTGCCTCTTGCAATCCACTCTTTACCAATTAAAGGAAAGGCACATCTGATAAATAGTTATTTATACACACACACACAAGCACAGACTAAAGAGAACGTGCATGACAAAGCCTGGACATTATCAGGGTTACATTTGTTTAGCTGGAAGTGTCCACAATAAACACAGATCAGCTTTTTACCCTGGGAAGTTTGTTCTCACTGTATTAGTTCACCTTTTACACTCTACAGCACCAGCCAGGAAAAAAAAAATCCCTGCCTTTCCCATGAGGACAGTTGCCCTTCCAGGGCTAATCTGGTCACTTTTGAAGTGCCTTATTGTTTTCTCTTAACACATTCTCCACTCATACTGAACCTTGTGCTTCCTATTGCTGCCTCTTCTGCTGCCTCTAACAAGCTGGTCCTCTGTGACCACAGACACTGTTTGGTGGTGCTGGATTTGATTGTTTTAGAAAGCCTGTGGTCAGCCATCCTGGACAACACATGGAAAATAGCACAGTATAGAAAAGTACAGCATTGAATTTATCCCCGGGGCACTGAAGACTAACCACTTTCAGCCCTGGCTTACAGAAGGGTAGTGGGTGTGATTCTGAGCTGGGGGCAGGCACAGCCTGTGAGCCCTGCACCAGAAGGAGCATTTGGACAGTGCTCAGAGTAATGGCCAGTTTGAGCCAATTAGATGAAAATCCGATGAGTCAAAAGTCATAGTAAAGCATTTGTTGTCTCTAATGGCTCAAGGGTTTTACCCAGGGGCACTACAACTCATATGGGGCCTCATATATACCTTATTGAGGGGAATTGTGGTTTTGTTATTAATCTGGAGTAAGGAGAGAGATAAAGGGATATGCAGGAAGTTTATCTTATGGCTTTGCAAAAGAAAACATGACACAGCTTAAAGAGTTCTGTGCTGGAAAAGGAAAAATGTTCACTGCCAAGAGCAATAGAAGCTACTTAGGGGAAGTGCAGTGAAAACTACCAAATAATTTACCAAACCAAACCCTCCTAAGAAGTGTTTTGAGAAGCCAGGAGGCTAGGAGAAGTTTTCAGCTAGATGTATTTTTCATTTTTGCTCTGATTTTAGTGAAGTTCAGGACTCTGCAAACAAGGCAAATGTCCGTGCCCGTGGCACTCAGGAGGAAGGGAACCGTCTGTGCTCTCCTTCCATGCCGTACTCGTCCCCTTTGGCAGCACAGCTGCTGTAGCTGAACCACTGCTGAACCCAGTGGGTAGGACAGGCCTCTTGGAGGGTTTGTGCAGACACTGAATCCCCAGCCACAGAGCCCTGGCACCAAACACAGTCACAGGTGGCAGCTCTCACTTATGGAAATGGTCTGAAACTTCTGTGGAACGTGACGCGAGTAGAGCACTGAGCACTGGAATTGTTTCACAGAGGCCTTTCCAAGTATGGAGGGATTTGCAATGGAGTAGTTGGCCAAGACCACACTGAGTGGTCTGCTAGTATGGCCTGTGTAAAACAACATGCTTGGATCGTTCTGAGACAGATTACTAGATGAATTGTAGTGTTAAAAAGAATGAGGCCTGTTGATAGTGTTTTAGAAACAGCTTCCAAAAAGGAAATGTGGTTGTTTTGCTAATAGCTCTGCTCTACCTCATCAAATAACTAACTCTAGTTTAAAGACTATATTTATAATAATGGTTCAAAGCTGTAGGGTTGGAGAACTACATCCCTCCTACAGTAATCCAGATTCCTGTAAAAGTTTCAATTTCATTTCTGAACAGCCATTGGTACTTGAGGAAATGTTCCTTATCCTTTGTCAAAGCCAAACCTGAGCACCACTTTTAGAACAGTTTTGAGTTTCTGGTCAGAGCCAGTACATGCTCTGCTTAGTTAAATGAACTTCTCTAAGGATTTTTAAAGCAAAATCATTTACATTACATAACTTCTTTCCAGTCATTTTTACACTAATTTTTCTTGGATTCTTGTTTTTCCTCCTTGCTTAAGGACTTCCACTTAAGAAAAGAGGTCTGTGAAAAGGAGTGGTTTCTCTCAGAAATAATTAGCCCCAGTAAAGACCTTCAAGGGCTAAGATATTTGCAAAGGGGTTTTGCCTAAATTTTTTAACTGGAATAAAGATCTCTTTAAGAGCTCTAATAGCAAAATTCACTTATAAGAGCCATCTCCTTGTTCTCTAGCACGTGTCTGGGATTTGTCTGGTGTCTAGAAATTTTTGCATCAAAGTCAGTAAACTAAAATTTTACCTTGGGAGCCAAAGCAAAACCATGCAAAGGTATCACTGTGGTGATAGAGAATCAGACACTGAGTCTGGATAAAAATGTTTGTAGCAAAACCAGTAACAAGTACCAGAAACTTCTGAATCTTTTAGAATATTTAAAGTAAAATTATTTATGCTGCTTTGAAAAGATCCCCATTTTGGCAGATATATTATAGAGGATAAGTATATAAAATACAATTTATATTATTATGCTAGCTCTTTCTGCAATTTGTTTATTATATTAATAATTTAACGCACTCATCCAAGAATTACCTGACTAATTTTTTTTCCAACTGTGATCCTATGACTCTTATAGAGAGGTCTAAATAACTTTATGCAAATAGATTAGGTTTATTTCCTCTCAGAGTAAGCAAATTACAGTACAGAAAAGAACAGCAGTGCTGCAGGGTCCTTTGCAGGCACATACAAATGACACACTTTAAAATATGATGATCTTGTATTGTCATAGTCTAGCACTTTAGAGGCATTAACATTTATTTGTGAAAATCTGGGTTGAAATATTTATTTGCAAGCTCCACTTTATTTCCTAGGTGATGTGTTTTCCATCATCTCTACAAATATAGAGAGATAGATGAAGATGTTTCTGGAACCAGAGACACAGAACTAGAGTAATGCTGCAAAGTGTGAATCACCTATCTGCCCTATGCAGAGGAAAAGGGTTTCAGGTTTTGTAAGTGTCAAAATCACCCAAACATTTTTAGAAAGGAAGACAAGTGGGCCATGAAAATCTGGTCTCTGTAACTTAGTGCTTCACTCTGCTGAAATTGTCCTCTGCAATGACACTGAAGTTTCCCTTTCCTCGTTACCACCTCTCCTGTTTGTCCATCAGGAAGAGGAAGGATTTTGCCTCTCCCTCCCAGTCCCTGTGCATCTCAATTACCCATATGCAGTACCTCAGGTTCCTCTGGTGTTTCTTGATTTTGTCTGGACAAAACATAATAATCTCTGACGTTTTTGGGGTTCTCCATCCCAGTATACATGTACTGACTGATCAGCAAACAGAACAAACCACACAAACATGTGTCAGGTTTGTGCTTCAGCCTTTTGTCTCCATTCAGTCACTTTTTTCCCTAACAGCTGTAGAAACATCTCATCCTTGAGATCTCAATAACACCAAAAAGGGCAAAGGAGTTAAAAGCTACTAGAGGGAGTAACAGATAGCTAGACAAAATAAAAATTACATTACCCATGTTCTCTTTTAAGAACAATAAACCTTGAGTTATTTACTGAGTGCAATAAAATGCTACAGGGCATTGTTAGCACAAAGTTTGGATCCATAAATCAAGTAAGTATTGAGATGCTGCTCTGAGAGTCTGTAATCATCAAAGAGTGAGGTCTAGTCATCAAAGGTTGGGAATGCCAGGAAAACAAGAAAAGGAGGATAGAGTAATCCATTGCACACCCTCTTCCCTGTGGATGAAAGAACTTATTTCTCAAGTTGATGCCTCCCTGGTTTGTAGTGTCTAAATTAATTGTCCAGGAAAGTCTGAAAGAAGTCAGAATATGTCAGAAGGTCAGATCATAGAGGAAAATACAAACTCAAAACTTGGCAGATGACTTAATTGCTAATTATTCTTATTTCTATTTCACATGATATTAAGTGTGTGCTAGAAGCTTCCAAGTGGAAAATCCTCACAATAGTTAATGGAGTTCAAAAGCAGCATTAATCCTCTTTTATGGCTTGTGACACTCTTGGGAAAGAAGATACTTCACAGCTTCAAGGATGCAAAGTCACCAGTGTTAAGCAATTTGAGGCAAACTAGCAAATTACAAAGGGAGAAGTCCTAAGGGCACATTTCCCTGTGGGAAATCTCTGTGTGTAGAAATGGATTAACTTTCCCCATATACCTGCGGCCTGTACAGTGTGAGATCAGTGCACCCTGATGGTTGGTGACCATGAGCTGTAACTTCAAGAATACTCTTCACATATTAGATACTGACAAGTCTTTTCAGCTTTGAAGGAATTAACAGAAGAGGAATAATTTTTTCTTGATTATCATTCCAGTAAATTAAAACTAGAACATATGCATGTCATAGTCCAACATCACATGCATGACTGAATCCTGGCAGTCAGTATGTCATGATCCATCATCTGAAGAATCTCCCTGAAATACTCTCACAGTAACTTGCAGCCATGGATTTCACTGGATTTGACCTGTGTGAGGTAATTGCAAGTGCTGTGCAGACTGCTTGCTCTGTCTTGTGGATTTGATACCAGTGACAGCTTCTAACTGTCATTGTCACCAACTTTCCTCTGATTAAGACATGGAGTGCTTTTGTTCACTGGACACAGGACTAAAACATGCACACGCTTCTTCTGGGTGTTGAAACAGCTCCTGACCCCACTCTGTGTCAGAAACTGAGGCCTTACAGTGGAGCTGTGCCCACAGAAAGCAAACCTGAGCTTTTTTCAGTGTGACTGCATGCAAGCTGAATGAGCATCAGATTATCTTTGTGCTTCACATTGTAGAAAGGTGCTGCAGAAGCCAGTGCAGGGCTGGCTGTGGTCCAGCATCACAACATTATGATATTTATGTTTAGATACATACAACTGGCCAGCACAGATTGCTGCTGCCACAGCTGTTTGAAGTGGAATGCACTGCTATCACTAGCAGGTAGAGCAAACGAGGTTTGGCAAACCACAGGACACAGTATCAGCAAGCTTGGCAGATCCAATTCAGCAATGAGGATCAGCATAGCCTTAACATAAAGAAATGCCATATGAAAAGGTAACTTGCTCAGAGTGGATGTATTGAACATACAGGATGAGAGAAGCTGTCAAAAGAAGATGACAATGAAGAGTCTCATTTCATAAAGAAGATGTCAGAAACGCACGGAGAGAGTGGGTTCGATTTAAAATGCTCCAGAGATTCTTTTTTTTTTTCCAAAAAGGATTCAAAATTTCAGAACTAGGTAGTGTGGAACACCTGGAGCAGCCTACATAGCCCACCAAACTTTCAGAACAGAGCTCTATCTGCAGAACAGACATTACCCCCATGGGTAAAGGTACCTGGACTGAATTCTGACACTCTATTAACTCATTTGTTAGAGGTTTGGATGATAACCATATTACAATTTTCTGTATAAGCCACAGTTAAATAATATCAGAAAATGATTAAGCAAAAATGAGTCTGAAAACCAACCTCATATGCGATAGCAATAACTTAATGATTTACCCAGCTGTGACTCAAAAGCAGGCCATGCAAAGTCTCATTCTCCACACCCTGAGGAGTATCTAGTGGGTGTTTCAGCACTCTCTCTCTCTCTCATCCTCTTTTTTGCCCATCAAAGCTTTTCTTGCCTTCATGTTTGTGATTCTGCCTTTCTGTGCCTGACAGTTGTAATGCAGATATGCCACAGTTAGTGGCAAGGCAAGTATTCTGGAAAAATACCGCCAGAAGAGATGAAATGAAATAGCTAATACCTGACATCGTTTCTGGAAGTGATCCCCAGTATGTAAATTGATGTCATGCTCTGTAACTTGCAGAAAAAAAATTGTATTTGTTTAGAGGTCACCGTTAATTAAAAAATCAATGAAAACACAAATGCATAGGAGGAAACAACTTACTCTTAAAACGTCATTGCAGCATAAGGATCTATAAAGGTGATCTGGGAAAAGACAGCATATGTTTGTCTCAGCTTCAGCACCAACTCTAGCAACACCAAGTGTTATGAATTTTTAAAAGCTTGAAGTTATGCTACTTGGCTTAGAATAACAAATGTGGGGGTTTTATACAAATAATTGTGTTTTCCTACATACTTTATCTTATCGCTTCAGGACACTGCAAATCTATAGTGTTCTACAATGCAATATGACATTCCACTTCAAATTTCGGAACTTAGGCCACTTACACACGAAGTGTGTGTAAGCTGCCACAGTATCCATAACAAATATATTAATATATATATCCCCACATGTGCTATGGAATATATAAGATGTGTGGCACATTATATTTCCAGTGCAGCATTAACACTGGATCGAAAGAGTAGATGAAGAATAACATAATGCATTTTCCCCTCAACTCTGTAAGCAATCCTCATTTTGCTGTCACCTTTGCCTTTAAAGCAGGGAAAGAACCTTTATATGAATATAGAAACAAAAAAGCTCCTTCTGAGAGGTACACTTTCTATTATTATCTGTGGCTACAGTTACAAGGTTGCCTGTACTAACTCACTGCACATTCTGAAGCAAGCAAATGTGTTTTAGCAGTGGCACAATGCTCTTTTCACGAGCTTTTCACCCGTTATTTACAATGCTTTGTAATTATGGGAACTATTAACTCTACAGGCACAGAAAAGTCAAGAAATTTGTGTCTTCTGATCTTAGGATTTAGTGCAACATAATGTGAAGGTTACAATAGCATTCTCATCCTGATACAAAAGCAGGGAAAGTCAGGTATTGTCTTTCATTGTCTTTGACAGTCTTTGAATTCCATCCACTACGTTTTAAATAAGTATGCTTGAGACGCAACAGTATAATTTGTATCAGCATAATACTATAATAATTTCAGAAATATAATACGATAAGCACCATCATTGTTTACATAATCAAGATATTCCCGTCTCATAATCCAAGGATGCTTGTAACAATCTGTTGTGTCACTTACATTAACATTATTACCCACTCTGGAGACACTGAGATGTAATTCAAAACAGAAACAACAGGGTATTGGGGATAAGGAAGTGCTGATCAAAACCCTAAGGATTTCTAGAGGTCACAAACATCCTGGCAGTTTGCCATGATCACAGTTGCTGACTAGGGAACACTTTCCAGTTTCCTTGCAGCTCCAGGTTAGCACAGTCATTAAAATAAACCCTTTGAAAGAATTAAGAATTGGTACTAGTTAGGAGCTCATTTTAGGGGGAGAACCCTAAGTTTTCTAATATCTATAAAGCTTCAAATACGAGTATTAAAATATTTAAAAAATGCAAAATTATTAACCAGGTGAATTTATTATTTTTTATGCAAGACACTAAAGAAATTAGCTTAGTTAACACTGGTGGTTCAAAAATCTGAATGTATGAAAAAACTCCTTCTGTTGAAGTGGACACAGGTATTGACAAAAACCTATTGCTGTAGGGGAAAAAAACCCCAACCTTAAGGGACTGGATGGTGAGGAAATGGAACATGATGCTTGTCACATGTGGGTCCCCAGAGTTTAAATACGGTCCTACTGAGTATAACTGTGGCCAGTTTGCAAGTTTGCATCCTAAACTATCACTAGATTTCTAATCCTTTGAGCATTAAATAATCTGAAAAGAAATGAGTTCCCCAGTTTCTTAATAGTGTCTTGAAAGACTTGCTAAAAACAGGCGTGAGAGTGTTTATTAGCAAATGTTTAATTTATGAATACATGGAGCTTCAGGTGGAACTGTTGGTTGGGGAAACTCATTCTGCGACAGACTGAGGGTACCTGGGCTGTCTGTAAGGTGGAACTCCCCTGCTTTCCCTTCCCTCTCACTGGGTTACAACACTCCTTGGGCTAAAGCGTTCTCAGTGGTATCCAAGTTCCCTCACCGTGGGAATGAACAAGGGAAAAGTGGACAGGCAGAGCTGTGATGCACAGCAATATGGTCCCATCGGCCAGCCTCCCTCTCTGACCACCTCCCAGCACATGGGCTGTGTGGGCTCAGAGCTGTTAATGGAGAAATAAGTTCTATTAGATTGATGATCTGTACAGATACCCCCTGTAATATCCAAGTCCTATAATTTTACCCAGCAGCCCCTATAATCAGCATGTGGGCTGTGAAGCCAAACTTCTGCTGTTCTCCTGTACTAAAGATCATATTTTAGTGACAGGCTTTTTTTCTTAATAAATACTTGTTTAATTATTTCTTTACTTACTTTGGTATCACATATTAATGCAAACCAGAAAGTGTAAAATATGCTTATAATCCTGAGAGTTCTGTTAAACCCTAACTGATACCAGGAAAAAGAATACTAAGGAAAGAGCATATACTGAAGATTTTGCTTTCATGTGAATGCAATTAGAGCTTTTTCCTTAAGCTAATAGGATAAGTAACTGTATGAGGAAATCCACAGACACTGTAGAAGTGCAGGAGGGAGAGAGCAGTGTTTGCTTGGTGTTCAATGGTCCATGTGTAATAAGCTGGCAGTTCCATCTAGTTCCTACTGGACAAATGTCTACACCAGAAATTCCTGTTTCTCCCCTCCCCCAGCAGCATGTTTGGAAGTTTCAGCAGTGAAGCCAAGAGCTAAATTAAGAGACATAGCTACATTTTCAAAGATATTTTACTTTCTGTATTTTACTTTTTTTTTTAATGTAGGTAAAGATCTTAACACAAGTCCCTTTCTTTTGCATATATGGCTGTGTATTCAAGATATCAGTTAATTTCCTGAATATCTGTGCATGGTTGATTAGCTTACATGTCTTTAGCCAAATTATTCTAGGAGATATCTAGGAGAAATTCCTGAACTTGATCTTCTCCTAACAGCATTTACCAACCTATTATAAACAGATTAATATTTTGTCTCCTGAGAGTAAAATAATTTCGTATTTTCAGTAGGTACTCTGATTCCTGAATGACAGAGAATGAATGACCTACAGGATGGACCACAGCTCTAATTAATTTTTTAAAAGATGTTGAAATGATTCCTTAATACTGGTAGTGCTACAGAAAATGTAGCATATACATAGAAAAATACAAACAGTGAATCTGTGTTAGTTTTGTTGTTGGCATTAATCTGGGATATCTTGTATCTGGATTTTGCCTACACAAGTGCACTTCAAAAGCCATGTTGACATAATCACTGCAGCAAACCACAGCTACCCGTGTCTCCCACAGCTCACACACAACCAGCAGGCAACTGTCAGCTTGACTTTGCTCCACAATGTTTTAGCTTGATCTTGGCCAGGACATGGGCCATTTTTTGGTAATGTACAATACACAAACTATAGGAAGGATTGTCAGGCCCATTCCTGCCCAGCTGCATGGCTTGGGGCGAGAAGGGTGAGGAACTTGGGTGCAATTAGCCAGAAATTCCCTTCAATAGCTGTGCCACCCTCTTTAGGAACTGTAGTGAGCACCAGGGACTGCAGCCCTTTTGCAAGGGAGAAGAACAGGGTATCCCTGAGGTTGTCCTTGTAACAGCACCTCCAAGTAGTGCTTTGGTAGTGCTTTAACTCTCGAGGAGCCAGGATGGCTGGCGTGGCTTTGAGGCTGCTGCAAAGCACATCATGACTGAAGAAAATACAGAAATAAGATGTAAGTCATGAAAATACAAAAGACTCTTTAGCTTTTCCTTTAGTTATGGAGAGATGTTAATGACAAGGGGCTGTAAGCACTACATACACAGTGATATGGATTTACAACTCAGAAAAAAAAAAAGAAAAGCTAGCAGCAGTCTTTAATTTTATTAATTTTTAAATCTTGATATATTGGCAAACACATACAATTTAAAAAAAATAATGGAAAGGCTCTTTTCATATAAAAATATTTCAAGCACTATATATGTTCCTCTTTTTCATGAGACAATGGCTGCTGACTGTCCAAAGGTTCCGCTGCAGCTAAGGATTCACAATTCTCTGTTAAAGCTGTAAAAAGCTTCATGCTTGTTATACCCTTTTTTTTGTCCTCCAATGTTCTTTCTAGTGCTTACACGTGATCCCTGTGCCTCTGATATTATTGACCTAACCTGGAATTTATACTTTTTTCCCTCAGTACTTGCAGGTTTGAAACAACATTTAGCATAGTTGAAATGGGGGACCTTAGTATCATCCACCCTCTTATTTCTATAAATGGACCCTACTGTATGAAATATTTTAATTTGTCTTGCTAACCTGACTCCCACTTTCTCACAGAATTTCATAATCCTGAACCCCAGTCTGTGCAATCTCAGCAATTGTTTGGATGCACAGTGCCTTGTCATGGCATCCCACAGCAACTTCAACTAGCTATGCCGCTTGGCTCCATCATACTTCCCCCAAAATGTCTTTGCCATCAACACTTCTCAGAGTGGCAATTCTCTTGAGCTTTCCAGAATTTATAGGTCACAGGTAAAACAGTATTTTCTCTGCAAATGTTAATGAGTTTACAAACTGCTGAGTATTGTAATGACAAATTTGATCATTTTTCCCTACCGACTTTACACAGTCTTGGCACTGCAATATTTTTAGCTTATATCTGCTCTCAAAGGGCCCAATCCAAAGCTCATTGAAGTCAAGGAAGAGAGGTGTATTAAGATTAGCAGCTTTTGATCAAGCCTGAGACACTCAGTGCCATAAAAACATTATCTGTGCACATCCCTTATATTCAACTGACATCTCCTTGCACCACTGCAAGTTCCTGAATCTCATTTTCTTTGCAGCTTTCTGCCTGATCAGGGAATCTATTAAGTCCAAGCAGCCAAGGCAGCTGTCTTGAGTCAGATAATTTTCAGCTTCCTACATAAAGGGAACTAATATAATATCTACTTCGTGCCCACATCACTGTCATAACTCACGTGGCATTGTGGAGGGCTTTCAGGGAGAAGGGCAGAATTCGAACAGCAGTGGTTTCTGAAGCCGTCCCTGGTCACTCCTTCTGCAAGAGACTCCCTGTCGTGCTTTTACAGGTAGTTTCACCAACCTTCTTGGGCACAGTTCACTTTACAAAGCAATTGCTGTAGCCCTGAGATGGACCTTTTCATACCTGAAAGGGTGTAGTGCAGGCTGTGAACACTGAATTTGTGTTCAGTGTCTGCTGCTACAGACATGAACAGGGAACTGCAGTCTGATGTCTTCCCTGGGTATTTTGATGTATTTACAGGTAGAGAGCTGACCTTTTTATTTCAGAAGGGTGTAGTTTTCTTGTTAGGGTATATGATGGCATTAATATAAGCCATTTGAAGTGCTAGTAACCAGACCTAGCACTACTTTTAGAAGGAAACAGAACAGTTTACACCTGCTTTGGTGAACAATCTTCCACAAGTTCACTTAAAAATACAGATGAGATGACAAAACTAACATTTTTCAGATGAGAAAATTCATGAAATACAAACCAAATGCTGCTAATGCCTGGTGGTAATGTATTAACTATCCTTGTCACTGAAAAATGTGTCTTAAACACCAAGGTCCCTTACGTTAGTCTTCTGTCAGAAGGACAATCACAACATCCTTAAACCTGTAAAGAATTGTTCACTATTGCTTGAAGGTTTAGTACACATGTCTGAAAAAAGTATCATTCAATAGTTCAGTCAGATGCTCTCAATTATGTCAAACTCAAATTCATGTGACATTTTTAGGTATAGGAAGTGATTTAAAATCTGCCTTGCCCCTAACATTTAAATATGGAAAAACTATACCATTCATTTATTTAGCAAGATAAACAGAGATTGATGGAAGATAAGCAAAGTAAAGCATACTTTTATGGAAACAAATCAAATTGTTGGAAAGCAATGACTAAGTAGGATTGCTTCTGGCTTTTTTTTTTCTTTTCTTTTTCTTGCAAGTCATTAAGTTTACTTTAAAATAGTTTCAGACTAATAACTAGACCCAAGTTACTGTAAGCACCTGCCACCCCTGCCAAATAAACTATTCTCTGTTAATGAAATGTTATTTTGTAAGGCTTTCAGTATCACACTGCTGGATGTCACTTGTGGAAAAGGTCATTATCTAGAAAGACCAAATGTCACATATGCAAGTCTTCTGCAAGTATCAGAAACCTCCCCTCATGTTACCAAGACACATGATATGTGATGTTTGGTTTAGACACGTGATGACCAGCTTTGGAGGTCTCTACTGAACATTTAAATAGCATAGTTTATGGTGACACTGATTTTGAAGTACTTTAGTTTGCCAGCTCTGAGTGTTTCTGAATTTCAATTAGATGGCTACTTTACAGTTTCCTAAGAGCCTGCTCTCTTAGTAGAAGGAAGGCATAGAAGGTGACCGGGTCCATGTTTTGTTTTCTGGTTTTTACTAACACTCTGGTAAAATGGGTAACACAAGCATTGGTCCTTTCTATACTAAAATAATCAAAGTGCCTCTTCAAAGGACAGTGTTAATCCTCCCCTCTTCCATTTCACTTAACTACCAAAAAAAAAGTACAAAAATAACCAAGTCCTCAACATAAGCCAAAACTACAAATACATTTTATGCTCTGACTCTTGTATTTTCTTTCCTCCAAAGCATACACTCTAGTCAGTGCAATATATCACGTTAAAACACAATGTACACTCCATGTACTTTTAAAATATCTGGTGAAATGGCTTTTTGACTTTTTCAGGGCATAGGATGAATGTGCAGTGAATTCACAGGACAAGCTGTATGTAGGATCCCTCAGATTATATTGATAGGCTTAACTTATTTTTTATTTACAATTTCTCTGGCCCTTAGTTTGCTTTTCTCCCCTCCTGTCTGAATTCAATATCAAATGAATTTGCAATGTTGTGTGAAGCTTTAAAAAAAATGGACTACAGCCAGTGCCAATTTTGGACAACTCTCCAAAATTATACACCAGCCATATAGTGCAAAATAGGGTTTTTTTACCTTTGTATCACATAACCACAAATTTCCTTTTATTCTCTCCATTCCCTGAAGGAATGACCTCCTTATTCGGGTTGCCCTCATCTAGGAAATGTGCTAATTATTACTTAGTTTCCTAACATGAACTGTGTTTAATCCTGTGCCTGCTGAGGGCCTGAGCAGTAGTTTCATTGCACATCAAGTAATGTTTGGAGATGTAAAGCATAAGGGCTGTTCTGGGTAGCATATGGTGCTTGGTCCCCTTAGCTCTTTGTTTTGCTGGTGAACTTTAAGAGAGTGGTATTCCTTATTTTCTATTTAAATGTATTAGGAATTTCTGTCCTAATTTTGGAGACATATTAGAGCCTGTTTGCCACAGCTCTGACATCTTTAAAAACAACTTCTTTGGGGAACTAAACAAGTCAGCAAGAGCAATGCTGGCTGTTTCAGACACAGTTAGAAAGGATGTGTTTTGAGTCTTACAATCTTGACGTTGTAAAGACAAATAAGTAAGATAAATATAGCCTATTATTCCAACTTTGTGTTTGGTGTGGATTTTGTTGAGGACTGAGGAGGTAGCATGCCTTCCCTTTATAGTGCACCCACAGGTTTTGTTATTGCTCTTTTATTAAAGGCATGATAGGCAGAATCATTAACTGTGCAATGATTGTCTTACATAAGAAGCAAGCGGCGTGTTGTGATGATTCAGGGGTGACTAGCAACCCTGCTACTGCCCTGCGTCTGCTACTGGGTCATTCCCTCTTTATTCTGGATCACAAGGCTTTGCAGTTATGTGTTGCCATCACCCTGCCATGAGACTGCAGCAGCGTGTGGTGCTCTGGGTCTCTGACAAGTCCCTCAAAGCTGTCCTCTCAGACATCCCGCAGTCCTGATGTTTTTTGGACAGGAAAACTCAAGGCTTTCCCATCCTGCTCCAGCTGTCCCACGACTGCTGTACCTGCCATATACCATAGTCACCTCTACAACCCTGTGATTACAACAATCCCCTTTGAAACATGCACCATCCCTTGACATAAAAAAAGGAGAAACTTGGCAAAAAAATATTAAAATTATGCATGGTATGTGTGTCTGGTTCATTTTTCTCAAGACCTCAGTGACCCACATGCCTCAGGGATATCCCAGGAAGCCCGTGGCTGGGGCAAGTTGTATCCTATTCTTTGTGGCTTTGGTGTCACCAGACAACATTTTCAGCAGCAACACTGCTCAGCGTGTGCTCATTTCAACCTCTGGCCATTTGCCTTTTCCTGCTTCTTTACTGGAGAGTATCACCCTCCTCCTTCCCCCAGCTGCAATCACATTGCTGCTTCACTTCTGAGTCAGACTGAAAGACTGTAATGACTGTAAAATAACTTTGCAAAATGCCCCTGTGTCTGTAGTTAAAGCCAGCTCAGTTCCTCTCATACAGTACTCCGTGTGGCTGCACAAAATTGGGCTGGGAGACCCCAGGGCAGGCGACTACAGCTTGGGACCACGAGCAAGCTCTTCTGTTGGCATCCCTCCACTTGTAGCTGCAGGCAGCTCATGTTTCTTCTGCAGGCACAAGCTTTGTTTTTAACAATTTAGTGTCCTTCTGAGTTTGAAATACGAGAGAAACAAGCCTGCCCATCAGATTGTAGGCAGGAAGCGAGCACCCCTAAATTAATGGCTATTTCCTTAAGGACTCTTAATTTATTTAAGCACCTCTGATTTCCTTTCTTACTGATTTCCCAATAGCCCAGAATTAAACAAAGCAAATCCATTCACATATTTCAATATACCAACAGAAGTTGCAAAGGGATAAAGAAATTGTATGTTAATCCCACGTTCTTCATGTATGTATACAGACATAATAGACTAAGCAAGTAATTCCTGCTTGAAGAGCTAATCAAAGGTTTTAATTTAATCAGTTCATTTTGCAGTCATCTTTTCAGTTTTGCCAGCCTAATACACCTAATAAAAATTTAATCTCTTTGTTGCTTTAGTAATGTGAACGACTATTTTACAACAAGTGCTTGACTGACGGACACAGCCAAATGAAACAACGCATTTGCTTGCCCTCACAGGGATTTCAAATAATTGTTTTCATTCTGTGCCTTGAATAAAATACTTTCTTTCCTCAACAACCCGAGAGACAAACAAGAGAAATGTGATGCTTGTGGGTTTTTCCTCCCTTAATTTTCTGATACTGGCTTAGAAACCTTTCAATATAAATAATTCCCAGTATATGCATAAATTGCCATGCAGTGGTTTTCTTCATTCTCCCAGGGGCTCTGCAAGGCAGGTATGGGGAAAGTAATGCCATCAACCCCCAAAATAGCCTTGTTTTTCCAACTGAAGAACATTAACAATCATCAGAATAGTGGACGATAGAAATGAAGTTTCAATCCAAAAGGCATAAAAGGATTAATGGGAAACAAAGTGATGTTTCTTTCATGGCCAATGACCTTTGATTTATGGCCAACAGAGTTCCAGTAATGGAGGTGCAAGCCCTAGAAAGGACCACGAGGGCTGTACACTCCGGTGTGACAACACTTTGTTCATCAAAACCTTTCACAGGACACACTGAAAATAAGTAAACAGTGCCCTTGCTGTGGAGCCCATGCATGAAGAAACTTCTCCTTGGTTCCTTTTACCTTGAAAGATGCAAACTGGGCCTTTTTGATTATTTTTGTCTTTTCTTTCGGCCTTGCAGGCTCAAAAAGAGGTTCTCGAATACTATGCTACTTTGTAATATATATAAAGCTACTTGATACTACTTTTATTAGCTGTGTAAAAGATAGCAAATCACTAAATATTGTACTTCAATGATGTGTGTGTACACACAGATTTTTATATAAATTTATATGAAAATAATCCTACTTAGACTTCAAAAGATGAGCTTGGCTAGATTGCAGAGAAATTACCAACCTATGGTCACAACATGCATTTTAGAAAAGTGTAAAGTAAAGCAAGTACACATTAAAAATAAGACACCTCTCTTCCTGCTGCGAATAGGCTCTTTGTTATCCTTTAGTGGTGCTGTAACACTGTGTGCCTGTCCTGTGAATTCAAAACTTTATCTTTTGCAGTGTTCTTAAGGCTATTGTTACTAAAACTAATCAATTTTAAGACAGCTTTTCAATTCTCCCTTTTTCACACTCTCCTTGTTAGAGAAAATGCCCACAATACCAGTAAAATATGTAATTCAGGTAGCTGAGCAGGCCAGGACCACTGATTATTATTTAACAACTTTGCAGAGCTACTACATAAAATAAATAAATTATTTAATAGCTTATAGGAAAAAGTTAGAAGGCTCGACTTCAGTTCCTAAAATTTTTATAACTGACTTTATGCTTTCTAGTATGCTGAGCTTGTAATCCTATTAGCCAGCTCTCTTCTTCAAGGTACACTAATTTGAAGGCTTTTATTATTTTTCCTTGAACATGTGGATTCTGTGGGCACCGTTTCAGGTCCGTTCCCATGGGTTTGTGTCACTGAGGTCCTGCAGCTGGAGATGGCATTTCTGGGAAAGCAGGAGTGTGACCAGAACATCCCCATGACTGAGTAATCCCTGGCTGCCAGAACTGTGTCATAGGACTTCTGGCTGCTAGTTGTCATTGTATTTAAACCCATCACTCTTCTGTGAGGAAAAGACCCCAACTTTCCTAGGCTGGACTGAAGATGAGCATGTCACGTTTATGTAGCACGTGGAAGGGAAGTGTATGTTGGTTGTATTAGAAAGATTGCTCAGTATTAATTTAGAATATTCACAAATGAGTTTCAAGAACCTCTGCAAATGGGAATTCAGTATTACCAGAGAGGAAAGAAGAGTAGTGAGCAATTTGATAGAGGTCACTTGTTTCAAGAAGACCTTTATTTCTACATTTTGGTACCTAATAACACCTGGAGGGTCATATTATCAACCCTTGCCATGAAGTCAGTTATGTCAGGATTTCATTACTATTATTTTAAAGAAGGATCTCTAAATTGCTGTAGCCCATAGTCTTTAAAATAAGCCCATTTTTGAGCACTGTGGCTTTTAGAGCCTTTTCACATACTTCTTACAGAGTTAAGGTTATGCTGCCTTTT
This sequence comes from Acropternis orthonyx, assembly GCA_035583155.1. Taxonomy (NCBI): domain Eukaryota; kingdom Metazoa; phylum Chordata; class Aves; order Passeriformes; family Rhinocryptidae; genus Acropternis; species Acropternis orthonyx. The sequence goes on along the minus strand of JAWWEU010000034.1, from coordinate 7,248,025 downwards.
TAATTGCATAAAAGTTGCACAAACACACTGAGCAGTGTTTTAGTGAGAAATTAGAGAAGTTATAAAATTAATTTGTGTCCCTGCCCTGGAGATAAAGTCAGTTAAATGATCCTGTTTCAGAGTGGGAAGAAAATACATATAAAATGACATTGCAGTAGCCATAGTATAGATTTGTGCATAATAATTAACCTAAATTAATACAAATTTTTAAAATGCTGAATTCTTCAAAGTCTGCATGCATACAAAGTGCACTATGCAATAAGCAATAGTCATAGAATCAAAATTTAGAGAGGAAGGGACCTTCAGAGGATCTAATTCAATCACTTGCTCAAAACAGGTCTAAATAGATCAGGTTGCTCATGTCCAACCGAGTCCCGAACACCTCAGGGGACAGAGATTCTGTAAGCTGGGGGAAACCTGTTTCGGTATTTAACCACTTTGCAGAGTGGCATCTTTGCAGCTCACACTGTTGCATGACACTCCTTTGTACTTTTTCTTGCTGAATTTCAGGAGGTTCTGCTCAACCCATCTTTGAGGAGCAGCCCTTTCCTCCAGTCTGTTTGGTGCCACGTACATACCTTCTGAGAGTGCACTTCATCCCACTCTCCAGCTCACTAGTGAGGACATTAAATGGCACTGATCCCCCTGCTAATCCCTGGGGGAACCACCAGCTGCTGGTTGCCAGCTGGACTCAGCACCACTGGCCACAGTGCTTTGGTTGTGGCACTGCAGCCAGTGTTCCACCCACCCCCATCCCACCTGTATCTCATCAATTTGGTTTTGAGGACACTCTGGCAAACTGGGTCAAAAGCCTTGCTGAAAAATCAATTACGCAATATCCACTGCCCTTTCCTTCTCTACCTGGTTGGTAACCTCATCCAAGAGAGAGCTAATCCCCTTAAAAGCCGTAACTTTACCAAGGAGCAAGATGAGGCCAATTGTGGATTTCATTACAATAAGTTGAGTTGTTACTGTTTTACTTGCATTCAGTAAAAAAGAAAAAAAAATCTATCACAGAATAAATTACTCAGTAAGTTTAATGTACAGGTCAGTGGTTTTGAGTATGTGAAAAAGCTACAGACAGGCTTGGAGCAAGAAACATCTCCCTGACTGAAGAGAGATGGACACAGCATGTTACCAAATACACAAGGTAACCATGAGTCAGTTAATTTCACTGGCTATTATAATGGAGGTATTTTGCTACTATTCTGCAAAAATTATAGAGGTACTTTATTAAAAAGCAGATAATAACATCTCATTTATTTTCTGAGGGTGTGTAAATAAGAAACTTAGTAAAATAACCCCAACCTAAATCATTGTTAAGTCTTTGGGATTGATTCTGCAAAATGCTGAGCAAACAGTTACTGAATAAAGTGTGCCTTACTGAATAAAATTCTAATTAGAGTAATTGAGCTTTGATAACTGCTATGTCATTAAATATAGATTGGCTTTAAACTAATTGTATTTGCATTGTATTATGATTTCTATTAATTAATGCATTAATGTTTATACACTGCAAACTCTTTTGAAGTAAAACATTAAAGACTACACCACTTAATCTGAAGTGAAATGCCCTTTGAATACAAACCTGGCATGGCACAGTAGAAAAGGTTCCTTAAAGGAATATGGTCCAGATCTTCCCTGTTTATGATTAGGAGCAGCTGAGGAAAGGTGACTGCTGACTTTCTGGGCTGCCCCCACTGTGGGCAAGGAGAGCTGTGCTCTCTGCTGGGTCACTCAGGGCATGCTGGGGGGTCTCTCCGATTCATGCCAGCTGTACCAGTCCCACTGTGCCCATGATGCGGCCTCCCAAACTGCCTCCTCTGACTGTAGCAGAACCACCTGCCAGCCAAAACCAGTTCAAAATCAAGAGGAAAGAGCCACACAGTGGTACTGAACACATGGTAACTGAGCTGCACAGTGCATCTCTTTTGGTGGCACTGAGAATGAATGCCATGAGCTCAGCACCAACACAGAACTCTCCTGTGGGGCAAGGCAGGAAAACTCTATTCCTTAGCAGAGCCAGATCCCGTTGCCAACTCTAATTGCCCTTGGCTAGAAAAAAACCCTAACAAGAAACAAACTGAACCTCAAAATCAGCTTTATGCAGTTTTAACCTGAAGGGGAACCTGAGGCTGCACATATTAGTCTGTTCAGAATGGCTACCAACTACTAAGTGTTTGCTCTGGGAATCCCACCTTACACAGAAAACCTTCTGTATGGTTGGTCAGGCCTCATTTCATTTCAGTTCTATCAACAGGCAGTAATCAACAAGTAACCATAAGAATTATTTGTCTAGTTGGACTCAGAAGCAGGAAGCCTGCAATACTGGTCCTGTACCTCTGGCATATAACTTACCACTGGTCTTTGACCAAATTTTTACAATTTCTGATAGACATTTACAGTACAACACAATTTTGGAAAAAAAAAAAAAAAGACAAGCACTAATCCTCTTATCACAGTAATACAAGTATTCGGGGAAAATTCTGAATTTTAAATGCACTTCTGTATTAAAAATTACTACCTAAAGCCTATTTTCAGGAGTTTGCATTTCCAAATTCAAGTAGACTAAAATAAAACAACTGATAAATTATGTCAGCTGACCATTAATTTTATTTCATAAACCAAATAATTCAGTCTTCTGATCCATATATGATGAATATTCAGCAGCTTCCCATAATTCTAGAGTGGAAGGCGAGGATATGAAGATGACTAAATAATTCGAAACAGCTGGAAATCTGGAATTCCATTTGTCAGGCACAAGCACACACTCAAGAACATGCAATGCCTTACATGCTACTGGACAGACCCCATTGGTTCTGTCCTGAACACTTGCTGTTGTTCAGCATTTCTGATGACCCTTGTTTGATTTGCTGATACCACCCTAGTACTGATACTTGAACTTCTAGAAATTTGGAGTCTGTCTTTTTTGCCCAGGCATCTACCGGAAATGTTTTCCACACTGTGACTAGTTCTCTGTAAACTCAGATCAAAACTAATCCCCTGTGGAGCTGAGCTTTATCTCCAGGGTTTGGGTCAAAGCTGAATCTGAACTTCTCTGGAACTCGGGGCTGGCAGGGAGGTTTTCATTTATACTCAGCTGGTGTTCTCAGCTATCTGAGGTGAGATGGGGGTGGTTTTTACTGTCACAAATGAAAAAGCCAAAGGTAAACAAGGGAATCTCCTGATAAAGCAGCGCCTTACGTTTTAAGCTTTAAAATGGAAAAAACCCCCAAACAATTAATGTCTTTTATTTATTTGCTACACTCATTTTACTTGCATAGTTTGATTTGCTGTCTCAATATTTCGACTTTTGAGTTTTTGAACTTTTATAGGGAAGTCTGACTTATTCAAGCCACTGCATGAAGTGGTGAAGAACTGAGGGGAAGCCCTGGCTCCCCCTAACGAACAGTGCAAGCATGTCTGGGAAATCCCAGGAGAAAAGCAGAGCTGACACAGTGCTTAGCAAGTCTGATGCCTTTAAGATATGTTGAACTCCCAGTGCAAATTATTGCTCTGGGTTCCTTTTAGCATGAGTTAGACTCACTGGAGACTTGACTTCCTACTTGAGTTCCAGAGATCTGAAAATCTAGGATGATATGATAAATCACTCTTTTTCTTAGATAATATTTGTCTGCATCTTTAGGAAACTCACTGGTGAAGAAATAGTGAATTCTCAGATGGGTATTAGTATATATAAGGAGTTAAAGTGGTGGAACCATCAGGTCTTCCAGTATTTTAAAAATAATGTGTCCAGTGGTATAAGCATACCTTTCACACCTACTGAAAAGTCAGGTTACCTTCATAACAAGACTTCCTTTTCTAGAACTGTGCTCTACATGCTCTAGAAAGCTTTGCATAATTGCATATTATTAGTTATTTCAAACAAATATAAAGCAACATCACCAAACAGAATAATGTAGTTTAAGTGTAATGACTTATTTTTACCTTTTGTACTTTCAACATCTGGCAATTTTAAATTTAATTTAATTGTCTAAGACAGAGCCAAGAAATTCTTTTTCAAAAGAGTCTCTCTCCTATGTCAGAAACACAATGTATGGTTTACTTAGCTCATTAATCAGTGCTGTATTTTAGGGATCCTTCATGTGTTCTTCAAATATACAAATAGCATAATCCTTGTATCTAAAGAAATATTTACACATACTATGTCAGGATAAAAATGTATTCTTACTGCAGCCTCATGAAAAACATCACAGCTGCCTCCCTGCAGTGTTCAGAAAACAACTCAGTTGACTTAAATTTGAAGTTGTGATTAAAGCAGTGTAGGAAAAAAACCTGACAAATGTAGCTGATACACCACAGATGTAATAATTCATCACTTTTTCATCAGGAGCAAGGTTAAACACTACATATGTACTGACAACAGAGACAAAACTACTTACTGCCATTTGCAAACTGGCCACATTAGGGCAAGGGATTCTTAAAACTTACAAGGGGACCAAGAGAATAAAGGAATAGTGGATGAAAAATGGTGTAAAGAGAACCCTGGAGAAGGGATAGTGCAGGAGGGGAAGTGTTGCTTTGGTGTCACGTCAGCCATCCCAGCCTACAATCAATTCTACATCCCTTATGCACGGGGAAATCTGCTTTCTGAGGTCTGTAAGGGTCTGTTAGATGGACAGAATTCCTTGTAACAAATAAACACCTTCTATTTTGAATGATTCTTTTAACAAAATGGGAAATGTAAATGGTCTGTACAATACTATACAAAGATTAAAGGTGACAGAAATATATTCAAGTTGAACAGATTTTCTTATGGTGAAAAAAACCCCTCTGTACAATAGCTTAAGTCCTGAATAAAATGTTTTGTGACAGAGATTTCCTACAAAGGAAAAATTGGAGGAGGCATGTTGCCAGTGTAGGGTGCATATATTTGACATACTGTAAAATTCACAAGTATTTAAGTGTATTAGTAAAATACATGCAGTGAGCTCTCGGTGGCTTTCAGCCAGTGTCCTGTCTGATTATGCTGTTTGAGGGAAGTGTTTCAGTCCCAGGCAGCCTTTGCTAACAGATTCTGATCAGCCATAGCTGTCTGATCCTCAGTGACTTCACTGGCCCCCTCGGGCTCTGCTCACACTGTAGTTACCCCACACGGCTCTGTGCTCGTTTGCAAAGGCAGATGAGGATCCCACAACCTGTGGGAGCCTCAGCTCTTGTCTAACAGTTGAGATTTGACATTGATTAGAGAGAGAAAACCACAGCTTGTCAAACAAAGCTAAGTTGAGGGTAATTTAGTTTGGGTCTCAAGCTGGATCTTCTGGTAAAAGCCAAATTTCATCAAACCTTTGGGCATTGCATGTCTGGGAGGAAACAAGAACATAACAGATTATGAAGGAAATAATGTTCCTGCCCAGAGATTTTTTGTCTTTTATTAAATGTGTTGTGACTGGTGGATTCAAATCTATTGCTTTGTAAATGTAATTATTTTTTCATGTAAGTATTATGAAAGAAAAGTAAGCAGGATTCATGAGACACTTTAGATTATTTGAAGCAGACTGATTAGTGTATCAGTCTTAATAACGATATATACAAACTAAATAATATGAAATATTAATCTGTTGTTTTCAGACCAAATAATCAATACACAGACTGCAAGTTAATTTTTTCTGTGCTTTTATGTCAAGAAATGAAGACAGCTTTATGTAGTTTTAGGACAGTTCTGGAATTTGTCAATTAAATTAAAACAAACCAAATCCCATTCCTCCAAAATAAAAGCATGAATCTTCAGAACTAAGCACTTGAATGCTTTTTTAAATTGAATTTTAAAATATAATCTATTTTTCACTTGCTTCTTTCAATGCTAAATAAAAAGCATAAATAATTTAATTGAAAAATTAAATTAAGGAGAATCAATTTGTGACAGATTTATGAATGCATGTAATGGCTCTTAACAAAATATTGAGGAGCCATACTTCTTATTTAAAAAACAGATTTCCTACATGACCATAATGAATGATTCCAGAAATATTACTTGCTTTGTTTTACTTCTCTGGTTCTGGATTCCCGCTTCTTGCTGACCCACTAAAACCATCTCCATCAAGCTCAGCCCTACAGAAGCTTCTGATGGATGCCCAGGGAAGATATTCCCCCGCTTTAGCTCTTAGAACTGCAGCCTACTTTTCCCTCCTAACTTCAGGAATGAAACTCTTTTCCCTTGTCTCTCTCCTGGGCCCTGAACACAAGTTCCAGTCCTTGCTCAGTGGGATCTCAAGGCTCGGAGTTACACCCCCGACGTGTTGCGGTGCTCTCAGTGCCCCCCCGTGCCCGCACCCCGGTGGAGCAGCGTGTGCTGCACAGTGACTGCTCTCAACGTGCAGCAGGACTTTGCACAGAGACCTGAAACATTCGGGTTTCTGAAGGAGAGCCTGTGAACCGCTGGCTGACGAACCCGATTTCACTGGGCTTTGGAGTGGTACGGAAAGTGAGGCAGGGTAATGCAGGCAAGCTGCCAGATGGGAAAGTAAAATGTTTGAGCACAGACAAAACCCTCAAGCCTACAACTCTGCTAGTAAACAGAATGCTGAGTGTGCCTCCTCCAGCTGGCTCCAGCCCCTTCCCTCCTCTCATCCAGTTACTGCAGCGGGGCTTCTCTGAAGGTCAGCCATCCAGCCTCCAAAGCACTAAGTTTTTGTGACTAGGATTTGGCATTTAAATGGCTTTTATTTTATTTTATTTTCAAGGCAACATTTTTGCTTTTTCTCTTTGAGTATTAGTTATTCGAAAATGTCAGAGACAATTTAAAAAAAAATAATCATTTTTCCTCTCTCCCTGTCTCTGCATACACAGTCAGAGAACTATTTTTCCCTTTATTCTTTTCTTACACTGAGGATAAGCACACAGGTTAGGGTTACTGGTTCATTTGTTCAGCCAATTTTGCAGAACTGTCCTTGGCATTCAGGGACAAATGATTCTTTCCAATCAGCAAAAAGGAGACAAAAGAGATAATCCAATACAGCATTAGATTTGCAAGCAGTTCAAGGTCTTATCAGGCTTAAAGATCTTGGTTTTTTTTTTCAGAGAGATGTAAAGGTTTCTGAAAGAAATATATAGAACATTCTAAATTTGAAATAATAAGTTATACTAGTGAAGAGAGCAGAGCAGAGGCAGTATATGATTTCCTTTCAGATCCTGATGACCTTGACACTGTAATTATGAGCAAACAGTCCATTATTGTTATGCCTTTACAAAGACAATAATTGCCTCCACATTTCTTGATTGCCCAGCAAAGGGAGTTTGATACTCATTTATCAATTACTTGGAAGCTCCTGATACCAAGGTTAGTTCCAAATTCTGAGTTCAATTTGCTGAAAGAAAAGATGCCAGTAAATTTTCAAGCTACCAGCCTTGGGCTGAGATAGGTCTTACGATAGCCCCTAAAATAACCCCCCCCAAACAAGCGAGACACCTCTGCTGCAGTTGCTGTTTCCTCTCTACCAACAGGTGCAGTCTGCTTAGGAATGGCTTAGGAAAAGATACAGGGAATGGGCCTGAAGGTGCCAGCCATCCTTCCTTTCCACTGGGTTTTGGTGCTCAGCATTCCACAAGGTTTGACCAGACCCAATTAATCATTTCCATTTAAATGCCTGCATTATGTCACTCCAGTTAATAGATGTGATGCTTTAGCATGAAGGAAAGCCCGAAAAGAATTGCATCATGTAGAGTGAGGGCGAAAAAAATAGCCTAAACCCCAATCAGATCTTGAAATTAAATACTTTCTCTCTCTCCCTCCTGCCTGAGAGTATCTGCAAAATTTTCTTTGAACTTCTAAACATAGAAGAGATCAATTAAAAGGCAACATGAACAGAGGTGACACCGTGTACTCCATGAGCCATTGTCTACTACAACAAGCTCCCCCCACCACACACATACGTCTCTATTTTAATATTTCAAAAATAAAATGTTGAGCCCTTTAAATTTTTTTTTTTGAGACAACAACCTTAAAATGAAACAAATTAAAATAAAGTACAAGATGGAAGGTTTTACCTCCCCTTGTATGACTTCCTGTAGTTTCCACTGCCTTTATAAATGAAACTTGCCCTTTTTCATGTATTACTGACAACAAAAAAACCTGCTTAGCAAAAGTCTTAATTTGCATACCAAGCAGCTAGACTTGTACCTGTAAAGCTGAAGGCATCTGCTTTATATACATGTGTGTGTGTGTGTGTGTTCATGAAATGTTTTGATTATTTGAATCATATACTTAAATGCTTTTATCAAAACCATGGAAATATTAGAATGAAATAATTCTTTAGACACACATTTTTGAGTTGGATGCACATTTGCAGCATTTTAAGGTCTAGATAGTTCCTTTGATTTCAACAACTTGACTCAAACACTTGATAGCTGTGTGTTTGAAGTACTTTGTTAAATGTAGACCTAAACTGGAATTCTTGGCTAAGAAAGATTCATCCAATCTTCCATTTATGAATTAAAATGGATCTTACCTCAGCCCTTTCTCTTCTGAGGGACAGAAAATTCCTGTTTCTGCTTGTAAAGAGACTGGTCTTGGAGAAGTTTCCGAGAGAATGGAATTGTGAGCTGCAAAAAAATATATGCCTTGTGAAGTTCATAGTCAAGAGAACAATACAGATTCCAGGTCTCCTGTATTAAGCTTTTCAGGTGAAAACAAATGTTCTAATAAAATTTAGCTACTGATCCTGAAAAGAAATATTAAAATAAGGGTGGTCTTAAAGGTCCGTATTCCATTCTATAAAGTTGCTGGACTTTGCAAGCTCTCGCAAATGTGAATAAGGTCTAAAAATCCACATCCCTTTAATGAACAATCACTTTTTAAAAAGTAATTTAAATTTTAAATTTTTCTCAATATTAGACATCATAAGGATTTAACTTCATTTAGAAGTCTTAAAACAAAAAAGGGAGACTTTTATCTATGGTTTCAAAAACAAGTCCTTCCAACTTGATGGAGATGCATCTTTCCTTCAGGCTGTGGGTCAGTTTGATAGCACTGGCAGTGGTTTCACTGAGGGACTCGAATGCTACCTTACTGCAAACAGCTACAGTTCTAAAAATAATGAATTACAACTCTCTGCATTAAAATTGTGAATCTGAGCAGATTTGAGTTGGTATGTATTCCTCGCATTTGGAGATACTTGGATCCATCAGGATTTGGGTGCCATATAAAATCCAGTTTTGATCCCAAGAAACCCAGAGGCTTATCTGAGCATGTAATACTAAACTGTATCTTTTATTAGGCAAATGTAGAGTTAAAAACCAAAGTTTTTTCACTGATCTGGTGGTCCTCAACATTTCTTTGGACATCCTATGTCCATCCAGGATCATGCCTTGGCTTTTAGTGACCTCCATGTTTCCTCTGCTGATCCTGGAGTTGCCATTACCTTCAGTAGGATTGTTTGATTTCACCAAAACCTAAGTTTGGCTGTTACATTGTACTACAAAATCCCATACAGCTCTTCATAAAAAGGATAAGTAATACAAGCCCTGCTGAAGACCTAATTCTTGTTTCTGGCTGTTCTGTCAGCTGATTGTATCTGTAGGCAACTCAGGCCGTGGGTCTCAACTTTTGCCTCCCCTGGGCAAGGAGACATGGTTTGTCTTAATCGTTCCAGATGGTTACTAGAGATTAGTATTGCTTAGCTATACTGCATTGATGGTTATTCTCAGAGCAGGCAAGGCGTAATTAATTGATTCCATCTGTATCTACATTTGGGCAGGAAGTGATTTATAATGACCAGTCCTACAAAGCAGCAGAGGGCATATGATTAACAGCTCAGCCCTGATGAGCCACAGTGGTGTTGGGAGACTGACACAACTGACAAGGCTTTCCAGCAGAACTTTAACCTATACATGTTAAGCTGCTGCAATGAACTTACTGAGATTGAAATTTGAATACAGAACATACATGTAACCTTGCCACGCTATTCAACTGTAAGAATTACTTCATGACAAAATTTGTTCAAATTCAGAGCCACCCAAAATAGTATCTGAAACTAATAGTGAGTAATTTTTGATTAGAAGGTCACATCACCTCAGAGAAGTGAAGCACTTTCTATAAAGGTTTACCATTTAATATGGAACCAGAGATTCTCTGGCAGTGACCTATTTTAGGAAATGCAGAGTGCAAGATATTACAGTGCATATACTGAAGTTGTCTTTCATTACTATTTTTGGAGTACCTATTATTCTGATAGGTTATTACAATTACGTGGTCCTGAAAGAACAATGTAACTTTTCCTGACTGCTGCAAAAGTTCAAGTATTTACTGTAAGTAAGACTCTTCTAGAGATCAAAATTCAGACTGTTCAAAACTTGGTCTCATAACATGGCCAGAGTTGTGAACCATGTGATGTGACATTCCTATTCCGAATCATTCAGGGGATGCAATGGCTTCAGGGGACTTGCACAAGAGTTCTCTGAATTAGTATTTTTGGAAATTGTCTTCTTGACATTGAGAAGCCCACCAAAGAGTCAAGTTCTCCCAATTCACCTGCTTAATCCATAAACAAGATCTGTGGGCAGTTCCTTATTTCTGTAAGGCAATTTCTACAGTACTGAATTTCAGAGTTCTGATGCATTTCATTGTTTGTTTCCACAGGACAAATGCAGAACTGTTCTCATCAGTGATAACAGTTTTCCCTCAAAGAAAAGCTTGCTTGGATTAGTACTTGAGTAGAGTCAGTGGCCCCAAACTGATGGGTGAATCTTGCCTTGTGAAGGTTGAAATGTAGTTTGATATTTCAAATGTGTCTTTCTGAATATTCTGTACATTTTAATTTTAAGTCTGTGCGGATTCACTTGACCAGAAACCTGTTAAAAAGAGCCAGGTGAAAATTTGATACTTAAAAACAAGTTACCTATGTGAAAACCAGTGCTCTATTTTCACACAGGCAAACAGAGCTCATTCTATTATTTACCACTATTTTGCAGTCCTGATACAGAATAGGTGACTACAGTATTTCAGTGTAGGCCTATCTATAATTAAAATAAACTCGTAGTAATCTGCTCTGACTATGCTGTAGTAACAGCTGTCAGACTGAGCAGCACTTTGTAAATCACCTTCTGTTTAACTGCAAGTGTTAGAGTTATTTATAACTACGCCATATAAACATCACAAAGGATGTTTGGTGATTCACAGATGATAACAAAGAACATACTGTGGGACAGACATAGGAGAGAAAGCAGCATTGTTTTTTGAGTTGGAACAATTTGGAGTTCTTTACACTGTTCCTGAGCAGTCCCCGAGCGTATCAGCATCACCGCTGGATTGGATTTTTACTCACTTTGCCTGATAACCCAGCTCTGCTGAAGCTAGCAAGAATTTTGTCCTTGTTTTTCTCAGAATCAAACTGTCACTGATGGCTTTATGTGGCAATTAATACATATTAATACACAGAACAACTGAAGTGAAACTTGAAGTGTGGCAGGTTTGCATCAAGTGCAGTAATTCCCCAGGTGTCATCTACCTCTGAACCATCAGGCACTGCTTGTATATATGACTAAGTGACATATATATACTATCTTGCTAAATATGTTCTAGATGACAGCAAAAAACTGGCTCTGGGGTTCCAGCAGCCTGAGGGGGAAAAGGCAGGTTTAAACTTGTTCTGGCAAACTTGCCTAAAACTGGGCATAGCAAGCATATTTCTAATTTGACAACTGAGATCCCTAAATCAACGACCTGGTAACCTTTGTGCCAAAGCTGCAGTCAAAAGTAATAGCTGGAACCAGATATGGATGTGCTGCTTTTTCTAGTGACAACTAAACCTCTAGTGCCTGGTCAGCTCATGTAGAACAATGAATAGTTATTAGTGAGATGAGAAATTTTTGCTTATTGGTCAATTTGATACAACTGATCACAGAGGGAAACATTGCAGCCTCCAGGCTCCTCATCATACTTCAGTCTTAGCTTACATACTTCAAAATATAAAGCAGGTCTACAGAGAGGGACTCATGTATTGCAGTGAATGAGAAAGCAACAGAAATGAGATTTAAAAAAAATATCCGTTAAAAATATTTCTAATCAATAGCACGTTCGTATTTACACAACTTAAAAATCAGTAGGGCTCTAACATTCTGTCACTTCCAAGCATTAGAAACAATTGCAATTCCTAGCCTTGAATGAACTTCATTCTCTGTGGCTGACAGTGGTAATTTTGACTGTAATTACTGGAGATCACACTGTGGATGATTCAAATGGCAAAAAATTCTTAAGCCAAAAATTGCAGGTGGAAAACAAACTTAGTATTAGACCTACAATTCATTGATGGACATTAAAATTTTCTTTACGACTGTTATGTAACAGAAAAGCTACAGCTGCATCCAGGCCTTTTTTCTTTATTTCTTTTCAACTTCAGGTTGAGTGTTTTGTTTTTTTTCATTTACCCTTCTGTTTTACTCCTGCTATATGGCAGCTCTCAGAGAAATCATATTACTATAAATTTGTCTTTTCAAAGCACCTCTAAAATGTCATAGTACTATCTGGTAGCTAATACAAATCAAATCAGCTTCTCTGGTGTAAATTTTAATTGCTTTTTTAAAGAATAGCTTGCAGTTGCTCTTTACCAACGTAACTACTGCCTAAAAATTGCAAGCTCAAAAACCACCTATAAAACAAGCAAACAACCCTCCCCCTGGCTTCATAAAGGCAGAAACAGTCAATCAGATCCTCATAAAACAGACCATCTAAATGTTATGTTTATTTAAATTCTTCACACTCTTTCTCCGAAATGAAGAGACAGTGTCCACATATCCTTCACAGTTCATTAATCTTACCAGGATACAGTGGCATATTAATCAAAACTAGTGAAAGGAATGCTGTCCACAGCTGCCTGTAATATACACAAGATGTCTCATTACATTTCTTTGGAGAAGCATGTTTATCATGTTTATCCAGCAGAGTATCCTTAAGGATTTAATTGCAAACATAGGCATCCTCAACATTTGCCTAAATAAAAATGCAAAGGACCTTTTGTCAGGAACGCCTTTGTTTACTGAAAGTAACTTCATTCTTGAGGAAGAAAAGCAAAACAAAACAAAATTAAAATTCCCTGTTGCACATCTTCAAATTTCACCCAGGAGTTAATTTATATCTTCAGTGAGAGGGTGAAAAAGAGATGAGCTGGAGACACCTGCTGATGAGGTGCCTCACAATTAAAGGAAGGGAAAATGAGTATTAGAAAATAAAGCTACTTGTACAGCTTGACAACTGAAGTATGTATATTAAAATATACAACTTTGGAGTGTACCCTGGAGTTGACAAACTATCTATGATATAGAGGTTCAGGAAGAGTAACAACAACAGATTCCCTGGCTTTGCTTCCCTCAGTTTGACTGATGGCTGGAAATCAATACCACAGCTGTCACAGGAAGGAATGCCCTGACTGACTGTTCATTGCCTTTTCCACCTTCAGGAATGAGATTTTTGAAGTTACATTTCTCAATCATTAATCACTGGGTTTTTTTGTTTGTTTGTTTGTTTGTTTGTTTGTTTTTTATCAAGGAACAGATATTGATGTTGGAGGTTTTCAGTTTTTAATGCAGTTTTAATTCATAATAGTTCTCTGCACTCATCATCATAATAATGCCTTAGAACTAGACTCTAAAGAAACCATATGCACACTTTTAATTCTTGCAATAGCATACTCCAGACTGCACCAACTTCTCTGTAATCATTTGGTTTAAGCAGTCTGCCTTTTTTGTCTCCTGCCCTCCCTGTTTCTCTGGGCACTGAGGGAGTGCATCCCATGCCCGTTCTAAGGGGGTGCGAAGGGCTGTCCCTGTACGAGTTGTGCCCCCTGAGCCCCAGTACAAACCCTGGGTTTCTCCTCCCTGGCCCAACACTTCACACGGGCCCCTGTCTGTGGCTGCTGTGGCCAGTGGAGTCCCTGCATTGGCCACAGTGGCTTTCAATCCAGCCCTGGACGGGAGTCAGGGCTTCCCTCCTCAGGATAAGGAAAGGCTGGAAAACCTGACGAGCAAAACAATTGCTTTGAAATATTTATTGGTTAAACTCTCCTAGAAGGGGCTCTGTCAGACAAACACTGCTGTGAGGAAAGAAGGCCCTATTTTCCAGCTCATGAATCATCTAATGCATGTGAGCATTTAACTATTGGGCAATAATCAACTGATCCCCCAATCAGCAAAAAAGTAGATAAGTAGCAAATATTACATAAAAATCACATCAATTTTAGGCATGTTGAATGAAGAAACCTATGTTTATGTGCTGCTGTATTTTGTTTTCCTGTGTTGTTATATTTCTTTACCATATGTTTTTCTGTTTACATGACAATGCACCTGTAAGAAAGTGCAGGGATTTTAGACAGCTGGTACATACAGATTCACATTAATTCAGGATAAATATTTTTGAAAGAATCTGTATTTCAACAAGATGAATTTTTAATACGGCTAGCACTGAATTCTCTCATATAATATTTCATTCATTACCTCTACATTTTCTGCCTTTCAGCCCTGTGGTTTATTTGTAGTTACTAATTTCATCTGCTATAAAACTTGCCCATAGGTCCTTTGCACAACAAATGCCTTGGGGTAATAATTAAAACAATCTGATTCCCTCATCTGAAATGTAGAATGCTGGTGTTGCTCTATGGTTGCCCACAAAAAAAGGAGACAAATGAAAGCTGGTCATTTAAAGGAAACAAATATTCAGGAGATAAGTGCCATGTTATTGACAAATTCCATTGGGTAACTTTTAAAAGTAATGACTGAGGAAGTATTCCCAACATGTAAGCAGTGAATACTGGAGCTCAAATGAGAGTTGGTCTCAGTATATCTTTGCTCTACCAGAGTTTTTAATTGTATCCTTACTGGCATTCTGGCTTTTTGCCCCTCCATTTATTAAAGGAAAAAAGTTTAGAAAAATTAAATAAGAAATATATTAATTTCTAAATTAAATCTATACTTATATTCTTTCCACCCACAAAGAATCCACTAGAACTTCTCCTCAGCATATTTTGGCCGAGATTATTTTTAGCTAGTAGAAAGAACACCACTGGAGGAAGGATCTGCTCTTCCTCACAAGCAGGCTGACATGTTTCACAAAGTGAAAGCTGTTAAGAAAGAGAACACAAGTCAAACATTTCAGATCTTAGTCAATACTGAGCTTTTTGTGCTCTTTTACTTGAGGTGAAAAATGTTTTAGGAAATAAAAAAAAAAAACCATTAAAAAATTGCCGGGATATGTGTTCAGGATATGTACTCAGTGCTTGCTTTTAGGTGGGTCTCCCATGGAACAGCCCAAGGCAGCAAACTGGGACAAGTAAAGAGCCATGTCCCTCCTGTTTACTTTTCCTCCACCAGAGCCCTGAAAAGCAGAGCAGCTCTGCTCCTAACAATGTGCTACAGATTTTACAGGCTGGTGCAGGCAGTCCTCACAGCCCACCATCCAGATGCCTTTCCCTTCCCATGGGAGAGCACTGAGACCATTAGAAGCAGGCAACGGAAAGGAAATTTCATGCTGTGAGAACTGGCGCTTCCCTGGAGAGCGGCCACTGGGGAGCACTCCTGGGATCTGTGGGAGCTGTGGATACCTTGGATAACTCACCCTGTGGGTGAAAGACTGGGGGCTCATTCTGGCAGTGTAGTCCAAACATGTGGTGGGAGACATGGGGGGGCTCCTGGGGCCAGCGTGAGTCTCTCTCCAGACACAGGGCTTTGGGATCAGACTGAGAGCGGGGGCCGAAGGAGGGGACACTTCCAGCAGCCCAGTGCAGTTCCTGCAGCAGTGGTTGGGATGGGAGCCTGTTAAGGGCATTTATTCACAGCTGGTGCTGTAAAACCAGCCTTGCGGCACATCCTTTCTGGCTGCCTGTATGGTACAAGGCACCATGGAGCAGGAGCAGACGTGTTTCCTCCTGATGTTTTCTCCAGCACTATAATGTCATCGAGCTGGGAAGGGAAAATGTGTCAGAGGAAGGCTCCTCCTGCTGTCCCCACCCCAGTGTGTGGGTTGGTATCTCATCCCTCCGTGTCTTGGGAAAGGAAGAGGAGCATGCTGGAGATGTGCAACATTTGCTTTTGTATTTTAATTTCCTTTTCCATGTCCTGCCTCTATGATCTCATGGGATGACCAAGTGATTAGCCACAAATTCTGGCTGATGAGCCCTTTACAAGCAGTTTGCTGTGCTCCTGTAGAAAACCAGACTGTCTTTCAGGCAAAAGCAGCACACACAAAATATGATATATTTGCAAAAAAATGTGCCTTTCCCTCTTTGAAGTTGCCTGTAATTACATATCTAGGGAATAGTTTGATGTTTACATTTCCAAGTATGTGACTGCTTGTATTTAGCATAATATTTTTCATCTTTTCCCTTTCTTCTTGCACTTTTTGTGGTCACAAATTGAATTACATTATGTTGCAAAAAGAATGAGGGTTGAGAGCAAGTCACAGCAGCCCTGAAACAAGAGGCCAACAACCAGTAAGGCACTTTTAGGTGGTGACCATGTCCCCTGAGCCTTCTGGAGGGGATGCCAGCTGGCTCGCTCGAGCAGCTCCCACTCAGAGGAGTCTGGCTATTTCCCATAATGTCTGATGCCCAAAGGGATCTACTGACTAGTCTGACATCATTTCTTGGGGAGGAACCCTGGCCAGCTGCCACAGCCTCTCCCCCCTGCAGCCAGACCAAATGTCTCCTGCTCAATAAGGCTGGCTTTGGGCCCTTAGGTTAAATTCTTCTCTCGGATTTAGGAGCATAAATTCCGAAAACCTTAGTGGGTTTCAAAGGATATATTACAGTTCTTTTGTGATCAGAAGCCAAAGTGAAGTCTAGAGTACATAAAATAAATCCAGGCCTTTGGTCTAAATTTATAAGGTTCCTTTATAAAGCCTTCAAACAAGATTTATCCTCTGGTTAAAAATACATTTCAGTTGACTCCATCCTTGTCAGCCATTGAACAACATCCTAAAAATCTTCTTTTGCCACTAACACAACCTTTATTATTTATGTAATATATTTATTTACGTGTAAGCAGTTCCTCAGAAATAATTTGAACTATTAAAAAAACCCAAACTGTGGCTTTCTGATTTTATTTGAATTCACTTATTGCTTTCACAAACATTCTCTAAAAGTTTTAATAGAGTAATTAATACTCTTTAGGTTGGGAGTTAAATTTCTTCACATGAATAGACTGTTAATGCAACTTTATGGTTGCAGACATGAGCTCCAAATAACGGATTGTGTAAGAACTGTGCACTGACATCAGTGGGATTTGTGTTTCTGCAGGCAAAATATCACTCTGTGGTGTTAATTTTTGGGCAATATTTGTTTGCACATTTTAGTTTCAATATCTTGGTCATTAGAATTAGAGAAGCTTAATGATATGTATTATAGTTTGAGTCTTTGAATACCTAACATAGTCTTTAACTATTTTCATTTATTTCCTGGAACAATTCCTGCTTTTTTTTTGCAATCAGATGCCTTAATGGACGGTTAGTATATGTGTTATTTTGTGCTATAATGGACACCAGCTGCTTGGGTCAACGTTTGGGACTCCTGGACGTTTTCACAGAGAGGTGCTATTGGCACCTTAGTGGGTCTGGCTCTTGCCAAGGCTCCCTAACAGTGCTTTGTGAGAGCATTTCGGCTGCAAGCACAGAAACTTCAGCCGCGTGAGTTGTATTTTCTGTGCTCTCTGCTTCAGGACACTGATTTTTAATTAGAGACAGTTTCCAGACAGAGTGGTCCAGCCTTTAAAACACATTTAGTCTAGCTCAGTAAAAATATGGGAGAAAGGCACAGGAAGTAACAGTGGGGATGGGGAAAAGGAACCCAAGGGAGAAAGGCAGCTCAGAGGAGCGTGGAGGAAGGTATACTGACCACTGTGATCTGCATTAACGTAAATGATGGACATGATTTGAAACTGGAGTCCTGGAAAGTAAGCTGACAGAAATAGAATAGAACTGGATAAGGAAGCAGAACTCGAGGAAGAAAGTTTTTGGAGAGCCAGGGCAAGCCTTGGAAGAGGTTTCCAGGAGGACTTGCTGCCATACCTTCCCATGGATTGCGGTGAGGCTTAATAGCCTGTAACTCCCTGGATCCTTCTTCTTGAAGACAGAAGTGACATTTACCTTCTGCCAGTCCTCAGGAACCTCTCTCTCCTCATCACCACAGTCTTCCAAAGATCGCAGGCAGTGGTGCTGCAGTGACATCCATGGCTCCCTCAGCACTGGGCTATGGCCTGTCAGGTCCTGTGGGCTTGTGCAAGTCCAATTTGTTTAAATGCTCCTTAACCTGACCCTCTTCCAGCAAGGGTGAGTCTTTCTTGCTCCAAACCTTCCCAGTGGTCTCATGTACCCGGGATTCCCAAAGGATGGTCTTACCAGTAAAGGTAAGAGGCAAAGGTTACTGAGTCCAGCAGGCTTCTCCGTGTCCTCTGTCCCCATTCGGCAGTCGCCTTGTTTTCTCTTGTTTTCCTTCCATGCTGATGTACTTGTAGAAGTCTTTCTGGTTACCCTTCATGTGGCTTATCAGATTCAACTCTAGATGGGCTTTGGCTTTCCAAACTCCATCCCTGCAAGCTTGGACAGTGTCTCTATTTTCCTGCTGGATCAGCTGTCTCTGTTTCCATGTCTTGCATGCATTTCCTTTAAGGTCGAGTTGTCCATTGTTGTGGGCTTCCTGCTGCCTTTGCTTGATTTTTTTTCTCAAAGAAATCACCCATCCTTGAATTTGGAGGTGTTGATCTTAGAAAATGAGGCAGGGGAGTTGCTGGAAAACACGTCTTAAATGTTAAACATTGCCTTAGAAAAATCACATTATAGCTCTGCCTCTGTCAAAGGTTTCCTGTCCTCCTCTCATTAAGTGAGGCACTTTAACCCAATTTTTCATTGCCATTAATTTGTTATTTTCTGAGTGTCTGTCCTGAGCTCAGGTTCTGATTGACAGAAATGATGAGCGCTATTTATCGCAACAGAGATGAATAATGTGTAATTTGAACATAAAAAGCTTTATTATTTTAAACACCATGTTCAGAGCATCTCAGCAGCACACCTCCAAGTTAGAGGATAGTTTTGACCTTCATGGTGCCTCAATTAAATGCCAACCCTTATCTCGCAAGACTTTGGGAAGTTAAATTAATTAGTCACAGTGAAGCCCTCAGAGACAGCGGTGATAAATGAGACAGAACAGCCTATGTGGGAACTATTGCTCTTCTGAGACGGTTTGACCAGAGAGAAACAAATAAGACTGGTGCACACACAGCAGAGAAAGTGTGTCAGTGTCAGGAGGTGCTGAGCAGCTCTCTGTGCTGGGAGAACGTCACCCTTGGCACTCACGAAGGCAAGGGTCCTGTGGAAGGAGTGCTGAGAGATTATGAAATGCATATGCATGAGGAATATAAGTACAGCTATGTAAACAATCTTAAATTTTGGCATTTTCCAATTTCAAAATGATGATTTTTCAAACTTTGAGGCATTCCTATGCACAGTTATGACAGTGTATTTGATACCTCAGCAGAATAGGCAGTGACATCAGGTTTGTTTTATGTCACAGCCCTTCAGTCTTTACTTTGTGACTCATATTTTCATTAGTATGCTCTCATAATTAACACTCAGAAGTTTTTTGTCTAGTGAAACGACAAGAGTGTCTCTGGTAGTATAAGAATTAGTCTCATTAGGAATAACACATTTCTTAGACACAGTACTAAACTCAGTATAAAGTTAATTATCTGGGTTTTTCTGTGAAGTGAAACATATATCTTAAATGGTCTCTAATCACACATTTCACTCAGAGATTATGCTATGTTCGTGTCTTGATTAATGAGGAAAAAAGATTATGGAAAACACTTATATTGCAAGGAGAAATACATATTTTGATTAATATAATGGAACAGACTCTACAGAATTATGGCACTGTAACCACTGCACCTTTGTCACATATTGTGTTACGGTCCTTTATTTTTTCAGGTTTAAAGCTTGGCTATCAGCCTAAGCTAGAAAATTAAAACATGAACACTCTCCCCTGTTATCTTTCAAAAAAATCAGATTTTTCTAGTGCCAACTTTTAAAGTTCCAACTACACAAATTTTTCTTCTTTCTAAAAGTGGGGACATGCCCTTGTGTTCCAGTACTTGCCATTCAGCCAGCAAAGTCAGAATCTTTTCTCCTATTCACTTCAAAGAGATTTAAAATTAATGAACGACTTCACAATTGAGAGTACAAGCCATTTGATAAAAATGTTGCTGTGGTTTAAGCCCAGCTGAAACCATGGAGTCAGCATGGTTTTACAGAAAGCTGAGGCTGAGACAAATGGGATGAGACAGTGCCCACATGCTGCTGCACCTCTGGTACTTCTTCAGCCCACCGGAACATGTGTCTGACACTCCCGGGAGCCTGTTCCACAGCTGAGCTTCTCTGCTGCCTCAAAAACCGCCTCTGACTTACCTCTTGCCCGTTTACAGACAACGGGGTTTGTGTTGTCCCTTCCTCCTCTGTGGTATTTACTTTGTGGATGTCTTTTCCAAGACTATCATACCAACTCCCAGTTTTCTTTTGTGGGTTAAACTGTTAGTCTGCCTCTCATGGAATAGACTCCATGTGCCTGTTATTTTGGGAATGCCTTCTCTGCATTTTCCCTGTTTGGAATTCAACATTTTGGTGTGGATATTCAGGACAATAGTGTAGCGAAAGTCTGTCAAATACTTTCCATAACAACATTGGTATTTCCCCTTTTCCAGCTGCAAAACAATTCATCTGCATTGTACTACCCAGTAAAAGGCTTACTTTCCACAGCAGTGGCATGTGAAGGTTTACAAGTACCCTAAATTTAACATTCCCACATCTTTTCCCTCATCTGCTATTCCAGCAGAGAAGAGAAGACTGGGACAGTACCTTGAGGGAAAAATTTGGGAACATAAATGGGATGCAGTGAAACCCTGAACCAAACCTAAAGTCTTATCACCAGAGTCAAAGCAACTCATTCTTTATTGCAAAAAGAGCAGAAAACAGGACATAAACACACAACCTACAGGAATATTCTGTAATACTTAAAATTCCTCTGAAAATATGTGCTTGCTGCCTAGTAATGTCATAAGCAAAATTGCAGAAATGAGCGTACAGAAAGCCAGCCATATTGCTGCCAACTGAATTGGAAGGGTAGGGAACGACGGGGATGGGAGCAGGATTCAAGCTCCACTGCTTCTGTTAACTTTGGGGATATCAGAACCACCCCATAGCACAGCTCCCGAGGCAGCCTGGCCACAGCCCAGCCCCCACCAACAGTGCCACCCGCCCCGCTGGCAGCAGCCCCGGTGGGAGCCGCTGTGAATTCCCCGCTCTGGGGAGGCTGCAGGACTCTCTGCATCCTTTCCATGCGACCTCGCAATCGCCACCACAGGATTTTTACATTTTTCTGTCATTTATACACTGAAAACTATTATTTGGAATTATGACAACTGTCAATTTTCACATACTTAAAGAGGGCTCAATGTAGCAGAAAAATGAATGTTTACACTTGTGCTCGCTCGTCTCTGCCCCCTCCTGAGAAGCGAATACTTAATTGGACCAGACTCTTTATGAGGGAAAAAGTGGTTCTCAGAGACAGCTGGAATCTGAACCTTCAAGTTTTGACATGACAGTATAAAAAATAATTCTTCATTAAAGACAATAAGCATCTGGTTGATGTGTCAGGTACTTCACAGTCTGAGATATTGTTAAAAATGTAACCAGCCATGGAGGTTTCAAGAGGAATCTGTATATATGGCATGCTGTAGTTGATGACAAAAATAAATCTTTTACATACAATGTCAAAGGCAGAATTCTTCAGCCTACACAGACACAATGAAAAGCAGGATGATCCTGGATGATATTTTTAAGTATGTGCCACTATTCAGGATTATGCAATCATTCATTTGACTTAAGACTTGACAAGAGGTGCAGAGATGACCAAAGAAAGACATGAGGTCTTCACAGCTGCCCAGTTTGCTAGAAGTACCAAAAGATTGGCTGAAAGGACCATACAGGAAAGAGAACCAGAGAACAGTAAATTTAGTGAAAAAATTGACTGATTTTTCAAGCCCTCTAGGTCTCTTCTAACAGTTGTGTGAAACAATTTTCCTTTGCGGGGACTTCTAACAATTTTTAATGATTTCAATTATTTTTATTCTTGATAAAAACTGCGTATCTTGTGGGTGGTAAGGGCACAATGCTGTCATTGGGAAAGAATTCTGCATTTCTTCACATTTCTTCTATGCCAAAAAAACAAAACAAAAAAACCAAAACACCTTTGCAAAAACATTTTTTTTTTTTTTTCTGTCAATAGGTTTTAGAGATTTTTTTTCAGGTCGGTGGTGATTTTGCAGAAGCGCTTTTGAGTTTGGTCAGTCGTGTCAGTGTCAGGGAGTGATGGGCAGCTGAGGGTTCTGGTGGGCATCGAGTGGGCACTGCCACGGGATGCCAGACTGGCCGGTTGGTCTGGGGCTGGTCCCATGGCACCCCGGGAGGACACACTGCTTGCCTCGCTCCCAGGGGTGCACAAGCAGCTTTTGCTTGTGTGCTGGGTCAGAGGGGAGGGTTTGGTTTATTGTCTTGCTGTAGCTCCAGCAGTCAAGGGCAGGGCTGCCTAACAGATACCCTGGGCTGCTCCGATCCTGTGCTTGTGTACCACCTCAAGATCCTTTTCATTTCCCACCTTTAACCACCCACTTCCTCTGCCCTGGTCTCCTTCACAACATCCACCTAATTACTGTTTTCCCCATTGCTCCCAGTTTTGCTCCATCCATCCCAAATGTGTGAAAGCTCTTTCGTGGTCTAAGTGATGCAGTTACCTTGGTGCCTTGCAAGATGTTACTCCCCCAAAGGTCTCCAGAACACCTCCCCAATTATCTGTGAAGTTGGACCTTCTGTTCCATTTCTCACAAAACTCCCCCCTTAACCACCTGTGAAACCCAGCCATCCTGCCTGGTGCTATCTGTAACTTCAGTCATTTTCTCACATTTTTATCAATCATGTTCAGCACTTTCTTGTGTAATGTCCAGTAATTTTCCACATTCTGTTCCCTTACCTAACCTCAGGCCAGGGCTTAGTCAGTGACTTACTTTTCTGATCTAATGTTGATACCTCAAAATAGGTTTTCCATATTTCTTTTTCCTGTCCTTCACTCAATCCAGATGGATCCTTTTCAGTTGCCTTAATTTTCAAATCCCACTCCATTATTAACCTGTAAGCTTCTTCCTTAGTTTTCTTTCTCTCTGCTCAGCTGATCCACTTGTTCCATAGATCAGGGACATTACAGGATGAATAGTTCTTCTTCTTTACCTCCTCCTATCAGTCTGTTATGATCTGAAGACAGTTGCTGGCCTGAAATTTAGTTAACCACATAAAGACTTCAGCAAAGAGAGGAGTCACACTGTCACACAGCAGCAAATGGAAGCGCTCATTTTGAGAACAGTGGTGTAGCTCTGGTTCTTCCTCGTGCCCTTACTCTCTGCTCTTGAGTACAGAAGCACAGCCTCTGAGGCAGGGGAAGAGATAGTATTGGTTTAAGGTTAAGATTCAGATGTCCTTCACCTGAAAGCACTTTGAACTCCCCCTTTTGCCCCACAGATTTCTAAAATTCATGTCTCTCTGAAGAATTTCAAGTTAGGAATCCAAAAACATCCAAAATAACTTGAAGTTCTAAAGATTTTGTTAATGCACTCTTACAGGCATGTTCTCCTGCACTCCCAGCACAGTACTGAGGTACAGCCTCTGCAGTGCAGCTCTTTGTCACTCCATAGTTCCTGTCTCCTCAAAGCTCCATCCAACCAGAGCTGCAAGTCTCTGCCATGGCGAGTGGAATGCAGCACTCCAGCAGCAAGGAGAGGATCTGCAGAGTAGGAGGAGGCAACACAATGTGTTTGGAAGGAGATGTCATACTGATGGAATTACTTGGGTAATTAAAGTGAGCAGGGAAGCTGAAGTGATAATATAGGCATCGGGATGACTCCAGTGAATTTGAGATTGTTATATTGTGTTAGGATCTGTTTTGTAATTTTCTCCTTTTCAGCGCTCCCTCTCAAATTTATACAGTATAACAAAGATTCGAGAAATTAATTATTCAGATTTCATTAATTTCTTTTGGCTATAAGCACACATCTTGAAAGAAAAAAAATTGTAACTTTTGGATGGTTTGTAATGTGGGTTTTGATGATTCAGAACTTTCAGTTGGTTTCATACAACTTAAATATCAACTGTGTTTCACATATAACCATAGATTTAATTTCTCCACCCCGCCTAAGTATTCATTTTTAAAAGAACATTTATTTATTCTATTCTTTTTCTTAACAACCAGTGCATTTTTTTCCATTAGGTATAGATTTACCACCGCACAAGTCCTTCTTTGTGTCATGTCAAAGTGGAGCAGCCATGAGATGGTTCTACCTCTTATTCAGATGAGGCTGCAACCTA
Source organism: Acropternis orthonyx (assembly GCA_035583155.1). Lineage (NCBI taxonomy): Eukaryota > Metazoa > Chordata > Aves > Passeriformes > Rhinocryptidae > Acropternis > Acropternis orthonyx. Next base: position 7,223,625 of record JAWWEU010000034.1, on the reverse strand, counting down.
CTTGTCATTAATTATCCAGAGCTACAGGAACTTCCCCCTTTTAACTGCAGTGTTAAATTTTGTCATATTCTGAACAAAAAGGCATTTAAACCCCCACGCTAAATATAAAGCAATGCTGTTCTCTCTCAAATGTGCCTCGAATTTCACTACCATGAGCTTTATATAAACTAAAATCTCTTATTACTCTCCTTTATTTACATTGTGCTGGGTGATAGAAATGGAATTGGGAAAAAAAAAGAATAAAATAAATTTTATCATCTTATCTTCAGGTTCACCAGCTCAAACTTTCCTTGCTGTCCTCTCAGCCTGCACAAGAGAGGGTGGCTGGTGTAAGAATGGAAATCTGAACAGGATGGCTTCGGTGTGAACCAACCCAGGGGCACCCAAGGCTTTCAAACTTGCAGACACCTTTCATGGGGGTAACTGTCCGGTAGTGGGGCTGGTTGGAGCTTTGCCTGCAGCAGTCCCGTTTCTCCTCTGAAGTCAGCTGAAAGCCAGAGCACAAACTCCAAGGAAACGGTTCATTGGTAGGAGGGAAAACTGCCATGAGCATTGAGTTATGGGCCCTAGATGAAACAAAGTGCCACCAGAGGTTCCAGCAGCCTGGAAGCTTTGATGTAGCTGGAGCAGGGATCCTTTGTTTTCTGATTGTAAAAAGCTCCCCTGTGGAGATTTTGTTTGGGTTGTTAAAATCTGTTTAACTCAAAAAGCTGACAATAAGCACTTGGGAGCAAAACTGTCTCTTTGAAAGTCTTTTTGCTGTTCAACTGCATTGGCCAGCCCTGCCAATTCATAGCTCTGTGAGCTCTCAGGGCTCCGAAGGCTGCTTAAGCAAACAATTAAGCTTTGCTGAACACTCGGAGCACCAGAGTGGCAAAATGTGCACTTTTCTATAGCCTAGAAGACACCCAGAACAAAGCCATTTTCATAGTCACTGTTCTCCATGCCACGGCATTCTGGGTTTAGTAGTCAAGGGCAACCTATGCTTGGCAAGGACTTAATTCCACATGTATCAGAACCCTGAACTAAGAGCACAGCAAGTATTATGGACAGGTGTTGTTTTACACTTAATGCTCCTGGGTAAGGCCATCTCTGCTCAATGCCTAACACAGTCAGTTCAGATCCCTGGCCAAGGTCCTTACGCCTTAACCCACAGCAGCTGATTCCGTCAGTGTTACTCATTATTTCCAAAGCAAACTAATGAGGTCCCTGCTTCACAGGCCAATGCAGGCTGCCACTTTCTTTTGCCAGTGCCTAAATGATGGGCACAGATACTGCCTTTAATCCTGAAGCAGGAGAAAGGTTTAAATGTAGCAGGCAGAGAACATGTATCTGATAAAGTGGTCTGTGCAAAGCAGGTGGCCTGTGTGGTGGGGTACCTGCATGTCGTGTCAGCTCTCACATTGGGCACCTCCAGCATAGGATTCAACCTACAAGGACATGCCCGTGCCATCCCATTCCTGCTGAGGGCAGCCTCATAGAATAAGATTTGGGATGTCTGTACAAGCAGACAAATATTTTCTCCAAGGGGTAAGCCTTGCTCTGAGGCGTAAGCCACAGCGTGTATTATCAAAGCTTTTTAGATTGAAATAGTCCATAGTTGTGGTAGGTTCAACATAGCAGCACTAACAATAAAGAATTAAATGATGGTCTTAAAAGTTTACTGTTTGTTCTGTTCTGGAAAGTCTTCTGGGAAAATAGTGAAATTTCGGCCTCTGTAAAACCAAAATATTTGAAAGATAAGCCCTATGAGAGCACCTGACTTTACATGGGAAAACATGGTTGGATGAAAGGAAGCCAAACTTTGACAAGTTTTTCAACCACCTCCAAACAACATTTAATAAAATCCATCTCTTCTAGATTTTAGACTGTGTTTTTCTTTCAGCCTGAGGCATCTAGAATAGTACCACATCAGTGTGGCCTTACGGTCTCTCCTCTGCACTCTTCCCTGCTCCAATTTACTGAGGTTGCCATGGCTAGAAAAAATAGGCACAGTGTGAAGAATAAACATCTCCTGACTGTTTTGGTACTAGGGCCACTTTTCTCCCTAAAAACAGTAACAGAAAGAAGGGACTGAGAGTGAACTTTCCATGCTGTAATTCTCTGTGTGAATAAGTAAAAGGGCCCTTGAGTTTGTCTGTGCACAAGTTCCCGTTGAGATTTGTAAGCACAGCCAACTGCTTTTACTCTCCTGACAGTCACAGACCCTATTTCCACTGCAGAAGACACTGGATGGAAAGTCACTACATAGCAGTTGTTTGAAAAAGAAACAAAGAAGGAATTTTGCTTAATAATTTTATACTGCTTTTATCTACCAAGAATGGCAGCACTTTTTAGAACATTTGGAGAAGGCAGGAGGTGTTTTGTGGGAAGTAGTAATGAAAAATTCATGAAGGATTAAAAATAGTTGGATTTTTTGGGTTTAATTCAGAATGTCTTTATATTTCCCTTAGTTTCCTTCCCTATTTTTATTGAATATAAACAAAGAACTTGTTCTAAAAAAGTTAGATGAATGGGAATGAACTAGAGTGAAATAAGAAATAAATCCAGTAATTTCTGAAGTAGGTGGTTAAACTCTAGACCCTGTATCTGTACCCAAGTGTCAAAGTGGTATGGCTTGTTCAGGTGTTCACCATCCACAGATTTATCCAGAGTTGCAAGGAATTTGTAGGTGACAAGTTCCCTGACAATCTGTCTATTTTCATTTTTTACCCAAGGAGTGATGGCCTGAGACACTGTGGTTGCATTTAGCTTTATCCAAGCCTTTCACTGAGCCTACACGCCTTCTCTTTCACACTGCTTGAATAAAGTGTTCCTGTAACAGAGGGCTGTGGAGACTATAGGAAAAGGGATAGAGAAAATGCAAGAACAGAGATAATTGATGGTATTCTGAATCATATTATCTAGAAGATCTCTTCAACTGTAGCCCACTAGACGATACCAAGAGGAATACTTAAAGTTCCATTCTTCAGTGTAAGCATCTTAAAACACTTACAATTATTCCTCCCAATTTACCCAGACATTTCCAGGCCTTCAAAGACACTGCAGAAATGAGATAGCAAGGGAATAAAGAAAATACTGCCACTTCTTAAAGGCATGTAAAGCCCCTTCAAAGAGACTGCCAATCCACGCTGAGCCAGGTTTACATGCTGCCAGAGCAGAGGGTGCCAGGAAGATGTTTGAGAGGTAATCTCCAAACTCTTTCTATGACTGTGCCTGGGCTTCTGCATCATGCCAATTGTGGTTAGGTCTCAGAAGAGGCAAGCAAATGTGCCATCTTTTTTCTAATTGTCTTTATTAATAACAAGTTGTATTTGGTCACAGTGACCCAAATGAAAACTAAGTCTTTGGTAGTTTCGTATAAAGTGAAGTTAAAAAACCACCTTAGGTTACTCTTTCGACCTCTAAATTTCAGACAGGTTTCAGGGTTAATATTACTTTTGCCTGTTTTCTTTTTCTCACTATAAATATGATGAGCAGAAAGACGTTGCCATGGTGAGATTTTATAACGTACTTAAAAGCACTTGTTACAGTTATGTACCACAAAGCCACCTTCACTTATGTGTGATTTGTAAAGACATGTGAAAAATCCTCCCCCCCCAAGAAGCAGAGACTCTTCTGTCTCAGATGTTCACAATACTCATTTAAAGCACAGATGTCACATATATTTTAGCAGCCACTATATTATTTGGAGACCACTGCATCTACAGCCAGAAAGTGGGACAATGGTTGAACCAAATCAATACACCTTACACCTAAAGTGTCATCATTGGCTGAAATCCAGCTTTGTAGTAAACTGAATTAGAGATTAGAAATGAACACTAACACAGGGCTCTTGCCATCCAAGGCATCCATTCCCACCCCCTGTGCTCGAGGACAGTGTTGTGCAGACCCATGCGAAACACAGCGGGTTTGCTTTGAGCCCTGTTTTGCCACGGCCGAAGGCAGAGCTCTGCCGAATAACTGAGGGATGGAATCATGGATCCTTCTCTCAGGAAAGCAATAGCCTGGGGCCCAGGGCTGCACTTGAGCTAAGTCTGTGCTGCTCTGAAAATAGTAGGCTGTGGAGCAGACACGGCACACCAGGCTCTGCCTCCTGTCCATTTGACTTTCTCACTGAAGCAAACCTGTGGGCACCGTGCCCAGGCACTGCTGGTGGCTTCCTTGTTCTCTTGGCAGGCTCAAGCATTTCCCTCGAGTCTGAACTTGAAGGTTCACTGCCTGTATAGCTTTTATGTCAGAGAAAATTCTAGGGCTCATCTCAAACAGATAACATGGGCTTGTGTCCTGGAATTTCTCCAAGAACTTTAGAGCACTTAAACCTCTGGCACACCTGTAGCATGTCCATATTTCTGCTTTTCTGGGATAGAGCTGAACAGCTCTCACTAGGGAGGATAAACTTTAATTAACATCTTTTTTAAACAAGTGTTTTAAGCAGACACTGTAATGCTTTCTCACTAGGCCCAGAAAGAAATATAACCCATCCTGAGCTTATTTCTGAGTCCAGTTGGGAAAGGGGAAACAAAGCTCAAAATAGTCTTTTCAGAGCTGGATACAGTTAAAGTTTGAAGAAGGGTGTGCAATGGCTTGTTATGTGAGCGCTACTGTGTGCCAAGCAGTGCCATTGGAGAGAATTAACTCTGAATTTCCAAAGAAGTGCGTCTTCTAAGGTTATGGGCCCAGTTGTGTGTCCATGTGAGCTGAGGCAGCAGCAGCAGGCAGCAGTTCTTGCACAGGGTCCCTTCACTTTGGATTTTGCACAGGCTTGAGAGAAGGGAGTCATAGTGATTCCCCTCCTCTCACCAGTGCTGGCTCTTGGCTCCACATTGGCCCTGTGAGGCAGCCAGCTCAAAATGGCCAGGGACTGAAGGGAAAGCCCTGCAGTAACCCAGAGCCTCTCACTGACAGAACCAGGGGCTTCCAAAGCTCCAGCAGAACTATGGCGACTTATACAGAATTTGTGCATGATGTATGGTGGCCTCCTGTATCAGACTAAAATTGTATATATACACACAAGTAATATGTTATCTACTTAATGATATATCATACTGTTATCTACTTAATGGTATATCATATTGTGTATATATATATATATATATATATATGGAATTTACTCAGACTTCAAAAGGTTTCATCCATTTTAGAAACCAGGATTTCAAACATAACCACTGCACTACTGCTTTCGGAAAGGGAAAAAGGTGCTAAACAGACTTGCAGTACCAACGAAAACTCTAGCACTTTGCTGATACCATTTCCAAGGTTGCCTGGTCTGTATGCTGTATTTCAGAGTTCTGAAATAGTTGAATTAAAAAAAGAACACACCCAAATCACTGGTTACAGTTGCTTTCAATACTTATGAATCATTTAGTTCAAAAGCAGGTACTCAGTTAATGACTATGGGATATACCTCCTGTAAAGATAAAACCTAAACACCAATTACTGTTAATGAGAGGTGTAGTATAGTAAGGTTAAATATTCACCAAAGGCTTACAAGCGGGTGTAAATAATCCTGGATGCCTGTGACAAATCTGGTTTCAGTCTGAAAGCCACAGGGATTGTACTGTTACTGCAGCCCAGTGACACGAGACAAAAATGGGCTCAAAAGTTAATAGCTAAAAAGAACAAAACTATAATTTTAGAGATAAGGACTGTTTTACTTGTATATGCTGACAGATACACGAGTTAAGTCATCATACATGAGTGCAACCAGCCATGCAAAGACAGCTACTGCTACAGCTACACCCATAGGGAAGGTGGCTTTGCTGCTGCAATTCCCAGGTAATCCCACACAACAGGAGGGCTTTCTTGTTTTGGTCGAACTTTGGATTCTATTTAAGATTTAGCATTTGGAATCTGGGGAATTACAAAATATTTCTATATTCATGCACTATGGCCTTTGACCTGCCTTTGGCTGGAATCAGTGAGAAAACCTGTGTAGGCCTGTCCTAAGAGGTCGTCCTAACGTCGTAAGAGATCAGTTCAGATTCTACTCCCAGACAAATATGAAACGTTGCTCTTAATAACAGTCTTCATCTGGCATAAACTAGAGAGACAAACATACTGAGAAAAATGAGAGGTACAAATCCTTTTGGGTTTCAGAATATATGCATATACCATTAAGAAACCGAAATACGTTTTGAATTACTGTCAGGACATCCCCAGTCTGAGACACAGCTTTTGCCTTCTGTCTGTTTGCTGATGATAATGGAGTGGCAATCATTTTTGCATAGGGAGGGAAAGACATTACCAGCAGCAGATGTGTATAGGAATTATTTGTTAAAGAACTGCACATAGCCCAACAGACTCTTTTGAGCATTTAGTATAGAAATATAGTATAAATTTTTTTAGAAATAAAGGAGCTTCATGTCAAACCAAAGTCAAGAGTACTACCTGATAACACGTAGAGAGATCACAGTAGGAAGAACAGCAATAGCACTTCCCTTAATTGTCCTGATTCACCCAAATCCACTCCAATTCTTAATAAAAAATAGTTAAGGAAACATGGCTTATAGCTGTGCATTGTTGAGTAATATTTTCAGATCTAAACACCCTTTAACCCTTCCTGATTATCTGCAACCTATGTTTGGTCTGAGTAAGTCAATTTATACAGTGTTACAGCAAAAACAATAGAAAATTGGATGATGTATTTTGAAAGCAACAGGAAAATATTTAAGAAATTCTATCTGAACACAAATACCAACTAAACAGAAGGAAACACAGATGAATACATTTAAAAAAAAGAGGAAAGATAAAGAAACAACAGTGGTTATGTTAAAGAAAACTATGCTGAGCAGAGTAGGAAGTTTTCAAAAGTTCAGGACTTCATATTTCTTTATAAAATATGTATAAGCTATAACAGCCCCTTCCTAGCAACATGCAGCTGTATTTGAAGTACTAAACCAAGGACACTTTGGAGTTATGAGAGAACAGAAACTGAACAGATCTTCTGCAGTGTGTGTTGACGTTTTTTATTGATGGCCATGAGCTTCAGAATGGCTGCATTGATTTTTTATTTTCCCAACTTTTTAAAAGAAGTCACTTTTGAAAGGGAAACTTCCATTTAGCAACAGAGTTCAGCAGTCCTGGTAGGCTGACAGAGGCTCATCCCTCTGCTGTTCCAGCCCAAGCCGTGCTGTGGTGGCTCAGAGCAGTGCCCAGTGCTGCTGCTGCTGCTGCACCACCTCTGGCTCTCACAGCCAGCTGAGGTCTGCACGGTGTGACAGAGGGAAACAGCCTCCGACTCAGTTACAGACTACTCCCAAATTATGCCCTTCACATTCTGAGGTATGGTGAAAGTCAATTACAGGTTAGGATTTAAATAGTCTGTAATTTTAGCCTTACAGTCCCAACTTCCTACATAATCCCTCTAACCCATACTTGACAATGCATCTTTGTGCAACTGGCTGTGCATCCAGCTCCTTGGGGAGAGAAAGCATGGCACAGGAGGCGAAAGATGAAAGGACATCTCCCTCTGTTGTGCTCAACAGACCCTATTTCTCACTCCTGCCCTCAGCGCTTCTGGGGGAGAGATGAATGTGATACTCCTTAATTCGTTCAAGATCACAGAATTACAGACTAGTGTGGGTGGGAGGGACCCTCTGGAGATCACCCAGTCCAACCCCCCTGCCCAGGCAGGGTCACCTGCAGCAGGTTACACAGGAACATGCCCAGGTGGATTTTGAATGTCGCCAGAGGAGGAGACTCCACTCCCTGCCTGGGCAGCTGTTCCAGTGCTCTGTCACCCTCAATGGACAGAAGTTCTTCCTTACAAGATCCTTATCAACACTCTATGAAAACCTTCCCTTCTGCTCTGTATGACTCTTTAATATCCCTTTTCCCCCTGTTGTGGAAGCACAGCACCTATACAAGGACATGAAGATAAGAAATAGCCCTGTGGATATGATAAGAGCAAAGTGGAATATAAATATGTCCCCCACTGCAAAATGCAAATCATATTTTAAGTTTACTATACTGCTGTTTTAAACCAATAACCTCTTTCAAATAGACTAGTGACATAAGCACACACATACATGCATTCAAACAAATGCAGAAACAAACAGAAAATAGAAACACAATGTATATAAAGAAAGAAACCACTTTCTTATGCATTCACTTCTTTCAATTGCTCAGACTAAATTGAAAGCATGAGACCCAGCACATTATATCCCAGTATTTATGGGTGCACTATCTATTCTCACTGTGACGTACATGCACATTTTCGTAGTCATAATTTCTACACATATGCATTAGATATGTGCCCTATTTTTATCCTGTCGTACAAGCAAAGCAAAAGATAAACACGGAGTCATTTGCCTGGCAAACAAAACAGCGAAGACAAGACCATTATCTCTGCGGCCATCCATCTCGAGCTCTATTTGGCACAAATGGCAATGGCGTTCATTATTGCCTTTTATTATTTTTCCCCCTGCGTTTTAGCAATTTTAAAGTATTTTCCCAAGTGGAGGAGCGGCACTGCTTCCCCTGGTTTCCATGGCTGCGCTCTGCGCGGTTGCCGTGGGGACGCGGCGTGGGGAGGGGGGCTCCGGCCCCGCTCCGGGGGCGGCGAGCGGGGGGGACCCCGCGGTCTGACACCGCGAATTGGCCACAGATTGGATTGAAAATTAAGTGGGTGCTGCTTTTGAAGCGAGTTACGTGCTAGTGGATTGATTTTGCAGGAGCAAAGGAGTTCCGGCTGCAGGGAGCGGGAGGCACGGAGGGCCGAACTGCACAGCGGTGTGATGATTCAGTGCCCGTGCGGGTTTCTGCGCTGAAAGCCTTGCCCGGCTCTGTAGTAGTGCTTGAAATCAGGATCACAATGGGATGCTGCTCCCAGAATCGGGCAAGTGAGCACGAGTGTGTTGAAAAGCATATCAAAAAGCAGTCATAGCGGAGCGTAGGTTGCACTGCAGCAGCCCTGGGAGACAAAAAGGCACATGTTCTGCCACTTCTGCAGAACTCACTGGGATTAATCTACACGGCAGCACTGCTCTCTCTGAGATCCCCTCCGAGAAGCACACCAGGCAAGTTGGCATGTGTACAATGCACTAAATATTTGGTATCTGCAAGAAATTTCCTCTTATCACCCAGCTGCATAGAGAATCACATGATTCTTTCTTTGCCCCAAGGTTTCTCTGTGAGCAGTTCCATTCCTTCCACTAAGTTTTAGGGGATAGTAAACTGTAGCTGGATGGCAAACTCTTAGGGAAGACATTACAAAATCAAATGCAGTGAGCCTTCAAAATATCTTGGGACTCCTAATTGCTTTAACAATACTTCTTCTGGTATCAGGATAAGCAATAACAACAGATTGGAAATGCTTTTGAGCAGAGCAAGGTAAAATAACTGTTGCAAAGGAAATTGATGATGAATGCTGCACTAACAGAGGGCATCTCAGCTGCCTCTTATTGTGAAAAAAAATTATATAATTTTTCCTTCCTACCCAAATATACTGATTCAAGTAAGAGTTTGCATTGGCTGACAACAGTCGGTCTTTATCTCTCCAGCCTCCTTTACAGATGCCCCAGAGTAAACTGGATAGATAATTTAAATCTTAGTAAGAGTTATAAAGAAATTCCATGAAATCATTGTAAGCCATTATCAATCAGGATTTTGCCAACCTTCCAGCCGCTTCCACTAAGCCTGCCCTCAGTCCTGGCACAGCTGTTGGAGAAACATTAGAATACTTATTTATTTTTTTAATTCTTGCAAGCACATCCCTAGTGAAATTTCTGGGATGTTGCTAATTTTATCATTTCCACTTTGAATACAAACTGCTCACTAGGTGGTTTTCAAAACACACAAAAAGGCTGTCCCTATTTCTGCAACTTGCAAGACAGATCATTTAATCAATTTTAGAGGAGTCAACAGCGGACAGTTTATGCAGAGTTTGGGTTTAATGAAATCCAGCATGAAATAAGAGTCAAATTAATTCCTTATCAATAGAAAACCCGGTACTACCATTGTATCTGTGTTTCCAAAGTTGGAGCTTTGTTCTTTATATAGCTCATATTTTGGCTTTGACAGCCCACCTTAGTTCTTAGAGCAATATTGTCCTTTGTGCAACATGACCAGCCTCAAGCTCTTGCATTGCCTTTGGCAATCAACAGTGAAATAAATATATACATGTGACTCAGTATTGTAACAGTGACTGGTGTGCTAACCTCACTCATTCTTTCTGTCTATCGTTGTTATTTCTAGGGCACCACACTCTCTGAATGCTAAAAATTGTCCTTGACAGGAGCCGAACCCACACATGCTCCGTTTCTGAAGGAGCAGTGTAATTTCTGGCACCAGAACACCAGTTCTAATTATGGAAGAATGAATCTCTCTACATAAAATATTTGACCAGCATGGTAGCCCCACAGTTGAAGTGGGCTTAAGCCCAAACTTGGTTGCAGGCTTCAAATTCTGGTAGTTGATCCAAATTTTTTATTTTTCCTCCCACCCCCATAACTCATTTTTCCGTTTTAGTATCAGGGACGGGACCTAAAATACCATCAAATACACATTTCTGAAAATGGCCTGAAACCAAGAAATACAGGAAATCTGAGGAGTAGTGGGCTGCAACCCAGATCCTCTAAATTTTACATAACACTCCACAAAACTGAGTACTTCTCTGGACATTTTTTAGATCTTCACATTAGTATTTCTTAGGAATGTGCTCAGAAGCCTAACTGAAAATAGCAGCTACAGGAAAATAAAGCAAATACCATGCCTGGTAATAAAAATAATTGGCACTTTATCGAGCATATTCCCCTAAATTCAGCTATGTTCATATTTTAATGATAATGGAAACACAAATGGCAAATGGGCAGAGGCTTGTGCTCTTATAATTTTAATATGCTCTAAAACCAGTCATGTGTGTGTCATTACAGAGGAGAACGATTTGGCTTCACAGACCTTGTATTGCAGGGTTAACAAATTAAAGATTTTATGTGTTACAACGTTTCTGGAGAAACAGCCATTCTAAGTCATTTGAAGGAAAGCTTGTCACTGTGTTTACAATTTGAAGCCACTGAACAACATTGAATACCCAGCTTGGCTGAAGGTATGGGCTCTTTCCTTAGACAACAGAGAGGGGATCCTCAAAACTCTTGAGACCTGCAGTCTTTTTTCAAACATACATGCTAGGTGTCTAAAATGATTGCTTTGAGACCAACCCAGGTTTTAACCTGGGTTGCATGTGTTGGTGTTTTGTAACCCTCCACAGAAAGTCCTGCCAGCAGGTCACAACGGCAGCGGCAAAATCACTGAAGAACCCAGAGTTACTGTGTTCTGATAACTTTTGTAAGAGTGAGCAGGGGAATTTTTAGTTAATAATGAATACAAGTATAGCCTATGGAAAGAAAATTCAGATTTTGAGGTCAGGGCTAGTAAATACGCAGGTGTGAATACAAGAGGCAGAAAAGGAGCTTTTCTATACACATCACAAGGTATTGCCTGAAAATGGTCCGAATTTTGAGAGAAATTGGCTTCCTAGGTAATTAGGAATGCAATATTTGCAGGAAATCCACACAGTATTGTATTGCTACTGCACTAAGGAAATGCCCATGTACTACGTTACACAGGCTGAAGTAAGTCCTGCCTTCTTTACACACCTCCAGGATGTCTCACGGCCTCAGCTCATCACTTTACAGGTTGCTCTTTCCTCACTGTGGGACAAGACCAAAGCCCAGGGAAGCAGATGGGGTGGCTTGTGCTGGTGCACTGGGCTTTGCTGTAGGTCCCAGGAGGAGGAAGAGTATTACAATCGACTTAATTTACCTCCTTTTTTCACCTTTGTAATTTTTTTTGCCTTCATAAGTTACCTTCTTTTCTTTCAATTATATACAGGAAACCTCCTAGAAATTAACTAAAATATTTTCCAATTTAAGATAGTAAGAATAACCACAATTAAAAACCATTGCCAGTCAGCAGTGAATGAGGTGAGTCCTCAAGAAGCTCTCTGAAGCCCTGCGGGCCAGATGTGGGACCAGGGCCCACCCTGGGGGGAATGTTACCAGCTGGCAGATCAGAGGAAACTGAAAGGGATAACAAAATATTCATGGCACTAAATGTAAATGTCACTCATACTGGCATTCAAATACATCAAACATACTTACTTGTATAAAGGTCTGAATGCTTAATATCTTCTTATCATGGAAATAAAACAAATTTCACCATTATATCAAATACTATGTAGAAAAACTCCAAACCTGCTGGTCACAAAAACGGATTTAAAATCCCTTGTGTTTACACAATAGTGTAAAATATTATGCTAAATTTTGTTGCTGTGATCAGTAATGGAAAATATGTAGAAATAAAACATGTTTAGCAATTCTGACACATGCAAGCACCACACTAGGCACAGTCTGGATGCTCCAGGAAGAGCAGCTGAGCTACCTTAGCCAGGACTATCCCACTCAGGTGGCAAATCTACTCATCACATGCAGCAGCTCATGCAAATGTTCCATTTCTAAAGAGGCTGCATAGACACTAAAATAAAAATCAACATGAAACAATTGCAGCATTAAAAAATATAAATTATTCACAGGTCCCATTCTCTTAACCACGGTTATAAGGCAATCTGTGAAATAATGAGTAGTAAAGGAGCCAATATTTTTTCCAGCAGGGAAGCAATTGCTCCATGTGGCTCTGAGTCCCCTTCAGCACTTCTACTCCATATATTTAAAATGCAGTTGTTTAAAAACTGTGCAGTTTCCCCTGTTCTTCAGCAGTGGAGACTGCATGATGAATAAAATCACTGCTGATGGAACAGTCTCAGCTATTACTTCATTAAGAGAAATTTGCCAATATTCTCTACTTGCATGTCCAGTATGTGAATGTGAAGAAGAAAGTCTTCTGACTTTCTCTTCCTAAAATTTTATTTTCAATTATGCCTAAATTTAGTATAAATGTGGCAGATATTTTAATTACTGACAACCTTGAGATTGAAACAGCATGAGATATGGAGATACGGAAATATACAGAAAGGCAAGATGGTCAGAGAAAGGTAGAAAGAGAGATGACTTTATGCAAATATTACTGAAAGGTAAAAAAGGAGATCAAATAAAATTACAAAACAAATGTCTAAATGAGAAGACATGATGTGAACATCATTCTTCTGGTGAAATAATGATCTATTTCCCAGTTCATACAACAGGTTTTGAAACAACAGTAAGAGGCATAGAAAAATGATGGATTCATTAACAGAGGGTCTGAAGGTTCTGATGTTATCAGATGTTTAACGGAGCAGTTTCCCAAACTTCCCAGTGCCATGAGTCAGGTGTGGCAGCCCAGTATTCCTGGGCAGCCTCCTTTGTAAGTTTTGCACTTGATAACAGAAAGCATCAGTTAGGACACAAAAATGTGTCATTTGTTTTTCATGTGTTAACAACCATTTATGTGGATTCCATAACCATCCTATCTCACTCTTCCACACAGAAGGCTGAGCAGATGAGTAACTAAGATCAGCAAAATCTTACCTCCCTTGTAAAGAACTACATTGTATTTCACAACCAGAAAACCCACTTAGGCATGAAAAGAGAAGAAAAATGCATATTTTTGTCAGAGAAAAAGTTTGGGTTTTTTTTTTCTTTTCTTTTTTTTTTTTTTTTTTTTTTTTTTTTTTTTTTTTTTTTTGTTTAATTCCTGAAAGCATCAAAAATCTGTTAGAATTAGCCACACATCTGGTGCTGACACACCGCGTTAGAAGAGACCGCTAAAAGGAGCTGGCTGGAGTTCCAATGAACAATAAGCAGACAAGGGGTTGACAAAAGACAGAAGGTGACATCCTGAGCCGCATCTCCTGAGCTGCAACCACAGCGGCAGTGGCTGTGACGGGCTGAGAGCCTGAGCAGCAGCCACAGCAGCCGGGAGAGCCAGCCCAGGCTGGGAGGGAGGAGGGAGCAGCAGCGGGCAGGGCTGCGGTGGGCGCCGGACAGCAGCTTTTGGGTCACTGCTCTGCTGGGAGAGCGCGGGGAGCACCGAGCCAAGCAGGGCGTGGGAAGCTGAGAAGACTGGGAGCTAAACAGTGTGTTATAGACTGGTTATTGTGAAAGGAAAGTTTGTGTGGTGGAAGGGAAAGCAAAAGTGTAAAGTAAAAAGTGTCAGTGGTCAGATTGCCCAGGTTCAGTCTCAGTGGAGGCTGCTCTGGGTGATCTGCCTGTGTGTGGCATTCCCACGCATCCTGACTTTATAGGATTGCTCTTCTCCCACTGGCAATGTCACAGGTCTTCTCTCAAATGTATACTTTACAAAAACCAGCACGAAGCCAATAGTTCATAATTGATTACAATTCCATTAGGAAACAGCAATATCTGCAAGTCTTACATAATCTAAAGACAAATCAATTCTAAGTATATTAATACTTTTAACATTTCCCAATTCTGAGTTAAATGCTTTACAAGTTATGAAATCCTCATTTAATTACTTTAATAAATCTTGTTTAGAGATTACTGTGAAAATCAGTGAAAACTAATTCACTTTGACTGTTCTGTGTGCAGTGCTGACAAAAATAGGATAAATTTCTTTTTACTATGGTCTGGAAAGTGGAGGAAAAAGCTCTAATTGAATATAATCACAATATGCTAGCAGCACATGTTATTTTCCCACTATTATAACTTGATATTTTTAAGTTTGAGGAAGGAATGCCTTTTATGGCAAAGGACTTCAGTTCCATTTATTACAGAAAATAAGTGTTGAATATAAACCTGGTGACATATTTTATTTTAGCTTAAAAGACTTGTGTTCTAAACACTGTTATCTGTCATACAGTATCAATGTCCAAGACATTTGCTGCATGAGTTCATCTGTTGTAATCAGTTGTTGATGGTTAGTGATCAAAATACAGAAGGATTTGGCCCAGAATATTAACAAAACCTTGGCAGCCCCCTGGGCCATACAAACCTGTCAAACACTTTGATCTTGGCTCTCCAGAACCAATCTACAGACAGGCAAGGATGCCACTCGAGTGTAGAGAAACACAGAAGATGATCATGAGTTCTTAATAGCATTTAGAAATCAAAAAGTTCCCTAATTCACCATTTGTGTCTGGTCCATGCTCTTCATTGTCAACAGGCTTCAAAGGAAACCATGAATTTCTACGCTTTTAGTAAATAAGCATGCAGGATAGGAGGCTGCTTCTTCATGGGATGTGACTGATTCTGAACCTTTGAGTGAGATTTTGCCCCCTTTTAGTGTCTCATCTAGAGCTCACCATATTCTACAGCAGAATTCTCATTGACGTTGCTGGAACAAATACAACCCTGTAATCCTTAGAGGAATACAGCACCAAGTTAAATGTTGATTATAAAACACAAGGACTGTTTTCCAGTTTGGTTCATTAGTGATTTTCCTTCTGGAATTCAGTTAAGCTGAAACATGTACATGACATAGTACAGAGACAATAAAAGAAGAGTTTGAGTATATGTACGTGCATGAAAGGTGAGCATTGAACCACGAAAAAACAAATTCCTTTAGCATTCTATTCAACACCCTTCCTAATACATGAATTAACAACTTACCCAGGATCCCAAAGGATACACAAGCCCACTCAAAAGGGTAGAAATCAGGCTCGTCCAGCCAAAATTAATATGCACTATCTCTCCAGTAAATACCAGTATACATCTCATGGTGTGTGAGGTTGCCCAAGGACAGGAAGCTTGGTCATCTGTTTATACTGACATTCATCAAGAAAATACCTTCCAAATCTCTCCTCTTTCAAAAGGTATAATTTCTGTTGTTGTATCTTTCAGAAAGGAGGATCTCCACTGTAATAGCCTTTGTCATTTCACAGTCACGTAGACACTCTCAGAGTACACAGATTCAGAAGATGGAATCTTTCAATTATTGCTTTCTGATTTAGACTATTCAGTTATTTCAACCATTGACCTGCAATTTCTTACTGACCCGGTTCCACCTGAAGCAGTTCTGTTGCCAGCACTGCCTTTATCAGAAGTGCCTCTTGGAGGGCTTAATAAGAATAGTTACAAATACATTTGCTTTCTTTCAGTGTATCTGGAGATCATTTCAGCACCCGGAAGGTTGTTTTTATAAATGAAAACAGTATTCAATTAATAGCTGACACATTATTGTATGTAGAAGGGCACAGCATACACACAAAATATGTTTCCTAATTACTGGAGAGTGCTACAAACATCACTTTGCATGTGGAGTATTACAGTTCCAAAGCATTTCAAGCAGTCTCATTTTCTTCAGGCTTGGCACAGCTCTTTTCTTTTGATTCCTGAAATATGAACCCTGATCTTAGGAAGTGAGGTCTGTGGACATTTCCATTGTTCAGCAGTGAGGCACAGGATTTGTGTTCAAATGAACCACAAAAAGGAAGAGCAATGGCCTATAATTAAGACAGTGCATACAGAATTTTGTTGATAAAAGCTCTAAAAGCGGATGATATTTTAAAGGGATTCAAAGCATGCCAGAACCTTTCCAGGTAAGCAGTTGACAGGATGCTCATTTTAAGAGACCCAGTTGGAACCTCTTGGCCGGCCCAGGCCAACACAGGTGGGTGTGGACGAGGCTGAGCTGGATTCAGCTAACACCAAAAAGCTGCAGCGGGCTGACAGCAGTCTCTGTGGGAGCTGCCCCTAGTGCCGCTATGAACTGACAAACTTGGCTCTGCAAACTAAGCAGTACTCTGGTATTTAAAACATCTGGCAATGATAGACATCTGTTTAGAGGAAGGGAAGTTGGAGCTTTGGGAAATAAAGGAAATAAAGTTCTGAAACTTGATGTAAAAGGTCATTCTCTTGGAAAAAAAAAAAAGTTAAATCTGAGAATGAAACTCCATGTGGATTCTAGGGGTGGGAGGAACATTATCACAAGCCTGAGTGATCAGAATTGTCCAGAAAACTGCATTTCTTGAATATGTTATTTAAAAAACCCTATAATTAATGAGACCAAACAGTTTATTCCATCAGAACTTGCCAGTCACCCAATCTGAGGAGGGGGCACCATTATTTTTAAAAATTAAATTTGTCCTAAGGAACTGTAAGTCCACTTTGCATCTGCGAGGAGGAAGAGTCACTGTTGGTCTGTAATATTACCTGGTGCTATGAAGAACACTGCACCAAGCAAAGACTGTGACATTCAGGGAACTGAGAACAAATTGAAACAGTAACAAGAGTGTAGGCATTTAAGTGTTGCTATGTTATGATCTTTTTATTCCTTTTTTTCTAGGAAGACACTGCTTTCTGCAGCAGGCAGTGTGGGGTCTGTTTACGTGTGTGGTTCAGGTGTAGGGCTGTGTAAGTGCATTCTGTTGCATCACTCAGAGACTATTAAACTGTCAGAGGAGAAAAGCAGAGGATTATCTTTTAAAGGAGCTTTTTTTTTTTAACCATTAGTCAGGTATTTTCCTTCTCCTCCACCATCAGAAATACAGGATTCTCATATTTAATCACTGATTTCTTGTAGAATTGACCTGAATAACAAAAATGTCTTGATTAATTTCAGTGATATAATATTTTCCTTCTATTCATGAGCTTGTTTGACCTTCTCATGGAGACAGAGTTGAAAAGCTTTAGATGCTGTTAATACCCATTATCTCTAATTTCAGAATCTACAATACACATAACACTGACTGAATTTCTTCATGATTGCTCAGTTTGTGCATTGGCCCAGTGGTCTCTGAGCTTATTTTGTTCATGTATAGTGAATGAGAATTTGGTATTTTCTCCCTCAAAATCCTTTAGACCTGCCTGATTTCCATATATTGTTAGCTGGAAGTCCAAGGAGTAGAACTCAGTTCCCAACAGGGAAGCCTAACGAGAAGTAGAAGAGTTTGCCAACACCCTGGGGAGTGTGGGGATCTCAGCCAAGGGGACTTGCACAGCGATGCTTTTCATCTATGGAGGCAAAGTCTGTGCCTCACTGGCCGCAGTGAGCAAGCCTGGAGCCCACAGACCACAGTCCTGCCTTTATCTTGCTATACCTGCTAGATAAACACAGCTACAGCTAATAAATAAAAAGTACTACTTTTAAGAAAATGTACGAAAAGAAAAGTATTGAGCACATTCTTGGACAACTGTGGAACTTCTCAGTCCTCAGGCAATGTCAGCTGGAATAACACTTGCAGAAACTCCCCTGTGTCTCAGTTAGATAAGATTATCCTACTCCCAGTCTGTAATTTCCCCAAACAATACGGCACTGTTGTGGGGGTTTTTTTCCACTTTGAGACTCTGCATGAAAATATTGCAGTGTTCATAAATTACATGTTTGCAGTTGGAGAGAAGCATTATTTGCACTCCTTGTATAATCCAAAGAATTACTCCATCCAAGTTAATCTCAATTATCAGTGTTTCCTGAAAAACAGTATTGGAGAACTCTGTGTGAATTGCCTCTGAGATTCTCCTTTCAATGTCAGCTACAAGCTGGTTTTCTATCTTTCCATGCTTTAAATTCAGACTACGATATGTCTGCTAGGTTTTTGTTTCCTTGATCCAAACTTTAAAAGCAAAAGGAAGCTTGAAACGTAACATAATGTTTCTACTGAAAACGCATTAGCCAAAATAGCATTCAGTTCTTTTTCATGTAGACATGTTATTCTGCTAGGACTGAAATGAATAACATGTGGAAACAAATCTGTTTTAAAAGTTTGCAGCTTTGCTTGGTTATTCAGCTATCCTTGACTGTACTCTGAATTCTCAGGGATTTATTCTATATACCAACTGAGCTGCAGAAAATTTGGATTCAGGTAAACTTGGGTAAGTGGAGACATCAGAGTTCATGCTTTCCCCAGAGTACTCTGGAAAGGGTCTCAGTCCTGTCTGGGTCAGAACCCACCAAGGAAAACAATGACCATGACAAAGCTTTTCCTGGAGTGACGTGTTTGCAGTGTGCAGGGGAGGGAAAGGACCTCTATGTAGATGCAATATTCCTGCAAAGGATTAATACTCCCTTGTCAGAATTGAAGCAGCAGTTCTGGCTGCTTTGGGATGCACTTTGAGCAGCTTAGGTGCTCTCTAACCTGGACACCAGCTGAGCCCCCGACAGCCACACACTGACACTTGTCATACCCATCTGCAGCACATACTGTCATCATGCTTGAGCATGTGAGTATATTAAACAAGCCTGTAATTGTTTTGACTTTCAAAAGAAACAAGTGCTTTCAAGCAAATGTTATTTGGAACTTAGTGTTGGGCAATCTGGATATAGGAAAGTGAAGTGAATAGTGTGTTCACACTAAGTGTACAGCAAAGACAGCATAGCAATGATCTGATGCTCTGATCACAAAACCATCCATGTGTTCTCATAGAATACCATCACTTACTCATCTAGATTTGACTATCATTATTAAGGAAGAGCACCTCACTCCTGAGCTTTGAATGTTTCTTGCTGAATTTGAAGCTCACCCCGCATCAAAGAGCCGTGGAAAACACGGAGACAGTTTGTTCCTTTAAATCCTTTCCTAATACGTGCTTATATCTGAATTATCCTACTTTTCATTGCATTCAGCAGCTCTCACAGATACTGCCTGTTGGTGGATTTATGGTAATCCCATACAGCATTAACAGCTCTAGTGTTTCGCAGCAAATGAGAGGTATCAAGCACCATGATGTTTGGAATAATGCAGGGTACTGTGTTTGGAAACCTGTGTTTTAGGAGCCATTGATCTTTCTATATGAGACTGTTTCTTCCACTGATATTGGACTAATGTACACAGACATTATCTGCATTTAGTTGATATGAACACTTTGTATTTCAATAGCACAATGGACCTTTATCTACTCACGTAAGGTACACATATGGGAACAGCAGCAGTCCTGTACATTTTGCACCCTATTACTCAACCCTTCATAAACAAATGCACTAAAAATGCATCCTACAGATTCCCTAAAAATTGAGCAGACCTTCGTCTTTATCTCTGTCATCATTTCCTCTTGCTTGCTGTTCTGGTGGTTTCTGTCAATGTTTCTTTGTGAATTTTCCCCTCATTGTGGAATATTTCCTAAATGGATATGAGCTAGTTCCCAGCAAATAACTGCGGTCATACTTTTAAAGGGGAAGGGAGTTATTTTACTCAGTAAAAACCTGGAGCTGAAGGTAAGTTATCAGTTCATGTAAATCAGTCAGGCTCCATTAACCTCATAGAAATTGCTTCAAATTAGCCAAGCTGAAGACCAGACCCTTAATTATTCTTTCAGAAGTAGACTTTGACCTTCTACCTTAAAACTACGGCCACTAGATGGTTTTTAAACCTCAGCTTTTCATGAGCAACTGGGATTTCACTTAGAGGAACTCAGATATTAAATGCAAATTAAAATGTGTATTGGGGATTCTCACTATACACTAATGCAACATTTAGACTTTTCATTCTTTCTTACTTGAAAATAAATTATTTCTTTCCCTGTATAGTTTAATTGAGGCTGCTTCTTTAACCACATTATTTCTAAGTGAAATCAACAATAATGGAATTTTGGTAGGAACCACTTGATCTGCTCCTGCTCCATAGCTGAGGTGTGAGGACAGGCCCCCAGTGCCAATGCCAGGGGCTCTCCGCAGCTCACGGCTACACTGTGTAATCGAGAGCAGAGGAGTCAGAGAAAACTACCTGGAATGGAATGGCCTCTGAATCAGAGAGCAACGTGATTGCCAGGAAATGGAGCAATCATGGACTAGTGCCCTGTTTTCAAGTGCTTTCCAGGCTAGATAGCGTTAGTTTAACCCAGTGCCTACTAGTGCTGAGTGTGGGGACATAACTCAGCAGCAATGGTCCAAAAGGACATTACAGGAGCAGCACGTAAAGAACCAGAGATGTGACACATCCACTAGGACCACTAATTTTGGGCAAATAAGCCATGAGTTCCTGCTCTATGAAAGCACTCTTCC
Source organism: Acropternis orthonyx (assembly GCA_035583155.1). NCBI lineage: Eukaryota > Metazoa > Chordata > Aves > Passeriformes > Rhinocryptidae > Acropternis > Acropternis orthonyx. Next base: position 7,202,796 of record JAWWEU010000034.1, on the reverse strand, counting down.
AAGAGCAGTGTACACTAAAAGCTAATTACTGGAATGATGTATTTTAAACTAAAGTAATGGTTTATGTTATGAAGGATCAAGGGCAGCTGCTTCTTTTGTATACTGTAAACATGATTTCTCTCCTTTTCTCTTTGATAAGGCAAAAAATAAGACTATAAAAAAGCTTTCAAGACTTGCATGCTAAATTCAATTTCTGAGAAAGGATGTTTTAGAGAGAAAGAAACTGGACTTCAGCAAGGCAAAACAAAGTTTCTGATATTTACAACTACTATTTAAAGATGGAAAAGTCAGGACCTGTTTGAAATGTAGAGTGGATAAGAACAGCAGGTCATCCTGAAAGCAACTATTGTGCTGCAGGGACTTTACATGGAGAGTTCCTCAAGGACCAGTGTGAATGTTGAGCTTACTTCATCTTTTCATCCACAGAAATATAACAAAACCCATAAGTGTGCTAATTGAATCTGCAGGTAACAAAAGGTGACAAGCAGATGCCATATGGGAGAGAGCAGCATCATAGAAGAAGCATGACCTTGAGGACTGAAATTAAAAAAATCAGAGGGATTCTGCCAGTATTAAATAGAATGCCTGCATCTGGGGACCTATATAATGTTCTGCTGAAATCTTAGGGCTGTAGATGCTGTGGTGTATTCATGCTGTGGTCCCAGGCACCCAAAAGGCTTCCTGATTACTACTGATACAACCCTGGTCATCTGGTCCTGCACAAGCAAGATAAACTGAAGCACAGCAAGTGAGGAGGACTGTGAGAGAGGTCAAGGAGGGAAAAACCCCCTGTTTTACTGAATAAGATTAAAAGAAGATGGTGTGGCAACCCAAGCAAAATTACATTTAGACAAGAGGCAAAACTGCTTTTGGCATAAGTATATTGGAGGGAGACACCAAGCAGAAGAGCTGTTTGGGCTAATGAACACAGCTGGTACGAGTACAAGCTGGTGCAGCCCAGCTTTGCACATACAGAGGTTGCAAATATTAGATTGCTAATCATGAAAGGGAGTGAGTTCCCAAGCTGATATATCTGTCAGAGTAAGGAAAGCAATTGGCCTCAAAGTAAATGTGAGCCATTTATACCATAGTGACCTAAGAAAGTAAATAACTGGATTTGATAACCCAAAACCCCCTATCCAATCTTATTTTCATGTTCCTCCATGGTAATGCAGTGGTGAGAGGGAGGGTTTAATTTTAAACGCCATAGAGTATTTGTGCTATATAAATGTCTAAGTTCATGTCTAAAGTCTTGGCCACGGGGAATAAAATGTGAAACACCTCCTGTTTAGAAGCTGGAAGTCTCTTACGTATACACTTGGATCGATAAAACTTTATTTCACTCCTAAAATAAACTGAACAGCAGCAACTTCTTGTCAGGACAAATTAAATAGAGACAAAGATCTATTAGTTTGTGCATCAGCTGTATATATGTGTTTCTTACTCACTCTATACTTACTAAAAACTAAATAGCCCAATATGAAATGGAAGCTGTCCAGTGGTTTATGCCCAAAATTCAAATCAGCCTTGAGGTTTGTACAGAGTGTCCTCCACATTTAAACTGGATGTATTTTAAATTCATAGCCTGTTTGTTGAGGGAGAACATCAACTGGCAAGAAACACTGCTTGTATTTTTTATTCTACTACTGCAGTAATGGCAGAAGGTACCTCAATTAACTAAAAAAACTACCCTGACATCATCAGTGTGAAGGGGAAAGCAAAGAGGGATTACATGCCTTTCTAAACAGCATCTGACACCATGAATTCTCTGCACAGAAAGAGACCCCCAGGGACGTCTGTGGCACAGAGCAAAGATCCTGAATCAGTGCTGATGACACAAGCCCTGAGACTGGAAGGAGTTGTAGCTCAGTGATGTCGTGAACCAATTCCCCACAACACAAAGCAGAACTGATCCACCTTTACCCGGTGCCACACTAATGCAGAGTCACGCTGTGCTTGCTGGGAGCTGATACCCAGAGGCACCTCTGAAGGTGTGGGGGTTTTGAAACTGAGCTTCAGTTGGTGAGGGAAACATTTCTGTGAAATTCCAACACAGGAGATTCTGCACTTGGATTCGCCTTCCATTTTTCATTTCACATGTGTAGCCCAGATTACTATCCACAGTTTTTCATGCACAGGATCTACTTGTCTGATTAGGAAGAATGCTTGTTTGAAATAACAGCTCCATCACTGTCTACAAGAGAGGAAGTGGAAGTCTAGTGACTGGTGACTGGCCAGGCAAACCAGTCCCTTTTTCATACTGCAAAGGTTTCTTACGAAAGTTGTTACTGTCAGACTTCCATTTTATCTTCTTTATGCTGAAAAAGCAGTTTTCTGTACCTCCTTTGGGAGCTTTGGGAAGGTATGGCTTCAGTGAAGCTGTGTTAGTGTGAAGCACAGACCAATTCCTGCTGTCCCCCCAGCAAGGAGTCCTGGATCAGGGCAGAGCCTGAATACGGAGAAAATTCCTAGCAGAGTATTTCTTATGTTGTGGTTAAAACAGCCATACAATGTCCTCTTTTGCTTCAAACTTGCTGAGGCAACAGCAAGAAAGAGAGAGAATGAAGAAAAAACACACCAAACCCCCGAAGTTTTAACAGAGGAAAGCCATGCTTGACTGACAAATTTAGGGACAAACTGAATGAAGAACAGTTACCTAGAGGAAAACTTAGGCAGATTTTCAGCAATTAAAACTAAAGGCAAGAGTAGAAAATACAAATAGAAGAAATGAGCATTTTTCAAATGGAAATTATTACCTATATTCTGAGACAAGTCAACAGACACTTTGTTTCTGCTTCACTGCAATGCTGAGTTAATCAACTGTACCTAAGCCACCTTCAGCAATTCAGCCTGCACAGATCAGGACGGGGACACTTTTTCTCCCTCCTCTTGAAACACTGTAAGTAGGAAATGCAGATTCAGGGGGAAATCATGACAGTGATTAAGTGTGTAGGTTATGCACTTTGCAGTAGGGAGCTGTTGAGGTAAAGGCTGTTGGGAGCAATGCTGGATTTCCCATACAGTTGGCTCTGTGCAGAGGCCATAAGGGAAGTTAAACCAGAACAGGTTCTGCCAGTTCACAGCACAAGGTCAGGAACATTAACTGGCCTGGGAACAAGCTAGCATAAACAATGACAAGGATAAAAAGCATTAACATTCCTAAGAATCTAATTTACAACTATTTTAAAGACATTTCATGTTAATAGAGCAGTACAAGTAGCCTTTAATGTAAACAAGGCCCTGTGTCTCAGACACTATTTCAGCTCATGAATCTGTACAATAATAAATACTCAATTACTTCCAGGGCTGTTGGGGGGCCTAATTAATAATGTAAGTGCTCTGAGATCCCTTGGATGAACGACAGCACAAAGGAACACAGTACAAAATGTCTTTTGTGAAACATAATGTTTTAGAAACCAAAATAAAGCAAAGAACAAGGATACCAAACCAACAGGCTTGACATACTTGCCAGTTTTCATATCCCATTGCCCTGTCCACTGTGTTCTCCTGTTCCTTAACTCGGATTTACTGGGTTGAACAATTATTTCTAGTAGAGTTGGACATAGGAAAGAGCAGCACAGGTATATTCAAGCCTGCAAGCATTGCATGTAGGTGTAAGTACTTGGAAAGCCATGGGCACACCGCTGGAGAATGTGCATACAGTCCGCGAGAGAAAAAGCCCAGTTCCTGGGCTGACCCCTGCCTTGGCACTCCTGCTGCACTGAGAGGAGGAGAGATGTGTTCTCTCTCCACTGGAATCTGTTGGAGGGGAAGTGCCTTCCTTAACCTTTAGCAAGGTCAGCAAAAGCCTCCCTGTATAGCCCAAGTATAGTTTGCTTCCCCTTCCCTCAGTTTCTTTGCTGCTGTTCTCACAATTTGAATAACTATTTTTATGACCTCTTATCTCATAAATGTGGCACCCTTGAGACATTTTCCAAACATTCTTAAAATTTAAAGATGATTTAATCCCACGAAACAAACTGTATCACAGGAATGTAGGAAGACAGACAGTTCTGGGTCACTAAGGCCAGAATGTCTATCTATCTAGCCAACCATCCATCGAAAAAGTACAGCTCCACAGAAGCTTGAATAATAAATTTAAAAAACCACCACAACAAAACCCAACAAAAAAACCCTCAAACAAAAACCCAAGGAAAGAAAACCCACCTGTTTTTTTTTTTGCATTTTAATAAATGTACCTATCTTATGGTCTTGTCTGTATAAAAGCAGTCCCAGTTACAAATGATCCCTATCAGCTCCTGTTACAAAGTACATCGCTGTGATTCAGCAGAGGTGAAAGGAACAGGGAGTGCCAGGCAGAGACTATGCAGAGAGGCTTTACATCACCCTGCCAAGGTCAGCCCCTTCGGGTTCTGTTCCAGCAGCTGTGATGCCATGTCTACATGGCGAGAGGGAAGCAGGAAGGCAAAGCAGAATTAATGGAATAGCCATGTAATTTTATCTTCAATACAGCTCGGAGTTCATGTGGATACTGTAACTCCGAAATAAAGCTTCAGTTCAAGTAAAGTTTAAGTAAAATGAAATTTACTTCAAGACAATTTGTTTCTGTTGAGGATATCACAGAAAGAGATACCTAAAATAAATGCATGAATATTGCAGTAAATTAATTTGGTTTAAGTTTGCTTACGTGTCCCTGTCTAGACATCTTTTTAACTTACACCCCTGTAGTAAACTTGTAGAACAAACGATCTTTTTAAATCCATGTATTTCTTAACCTCTGAATAACAGCAGCAAAAGGTGGAAGTACAGTCATGTTCAATGACCACTGATATGAACTGTGGTTGGGGGAGGTCTGATTTTTAACAGAGACCTGTAATTTTGTAGGTGAAACTCTGTGCTACCAATTGTAGTAAAGTAAACCAACATTTTGCCTCTTCCCCTAAATGTGGATTTAACTAAGCAGACAAAACCACAGTTCCCCAGTAAAACCCGAGGCACTGCAAAACACAGCCTGTGAGTCTCCTCTGTATGTCAGAGTAACTGCAGCACCTCTGCCAAAAATGTGCTCTTTGGGAAGAATGGACAGAAAGCACCAGCCATCCACATGACTTCAGAGCAAGAGATAAGGTTGTGCTAAAGACTTTGCACTGTACTCTGGACGACTGCTTAAATTACATTGGCTTGGCCGTTTAGTGGTTTTCTGAACTTTTTATAAGGTGAATCTTGCCAAGTAATAATTTATTTGTCTTAGTGTAAGGCAGCAACATGGAAAGGTGAAGCAGTGAGAGGGCAGGAGGCAGAGGCAGGGACAGGGCAGCAGCAGAAGAGCCCCAGCCCTCCCTCCCAGGGACTCCTCCAGGAGGCAAAAGCTGCTGCCAGACCGATGGAGCATTTGGGGCCAACCTCAGCCAGTCACACCTTTGTGAAGCCTCGATCACACAGAGAAACCTTTGGGAGCGGTTCCATGGTTTTCAAGAAACTGTTTCACAGTGCAGGGTAGGTGCCGGTTACTCGAAGAAGAAATGCTGAAGTGTTAAGCTCTGCTAAACCTTAAAAGATGAAGCTTCTTTATGGTGTTTTTTTTTTTTTTTTTTTTTTTTTTTTGTTGTTGTTTTTGTTGGTTTTTTTTTTTTTGTTTTTTTGGTGTTTTCTTTGTGGTTTTTTGTTTGTTTGTTTGTTTGTTTTGTATGGGCTGAGCAGGTAAACTTTTCTCTTGCCAGCAGTCTGATCCCATAGTTAGTGAGGTTCACTGGGCAGTTTATATATTCATAGTGAATGATACTTTATAAAGAAAAACTCTTGTGTTCTCATTTGCATTGCTTTGGATGAGAAATAAATGCTATAGTGAGGTTAATGCAGACCTCTGGACAAGTGTGTAGAATATAATTCCTTCTATTAAGACAAAAATGTTTAAGACAGAGAACTGAATCTTAATGTAATCTACTATATGTTCGCTAGACAAACCAAGGAGAAAAATAGAAAGAAAGGAGTAAAGAGAATGCTCCTTGTGGAAGCAAGGTCATTATGTATGATCAATGTCCATTTGGACAGCTCACAAATGCTCCAGTGCTCATATGAATTCATCTGAGTGGTTTAAAAGACACTCGAAAATCGATACATGAACACTCTGTTAAGTGCTTAAGTGGATGTGAGGAGTGTGCCTGCTGTTCTCAAGCACTTGACATCGTAAACAGGCAAAAAATTGCTTCACTAATGTCACCAGGCAGTTGTGGACAGTATTTTTATATATTGTTTCTTTTGGTTATTGAGTGGAAATGATTAAACCTGTAAAATGTGACATCAAGAAAAGGCACAAGACTACCTCACCTGCCACAGAAGGTACTAAATTCCTGAGCAGTGGAGTTGTCCTGGAGGTTTTGTGTTAACTGCGAGGGAGCCACACTATTGCTATGTGGGGGAAAATTCTGAGGGAAATCGCTCTGTGTGTTTATTTACCTCAGGCTATTTCTGTCACTTAACCACAACTGCAGTGACATGAATTTCCTTTTCATCAGAAAAAGAAAGAAAACTCACAACATGGCAATTTTTGGCAAGCTTAACCAGCTACAAGAGAAGCTTTTCTTGTCACATTTCCAGGTCTTTCCACAGTGTGATCTGTATAGTAGATGATAACAGCATGTGCCACATACAGCTGCACCACACAAACAAAAGTACATACAATAGGAATTGCACGCTGAACACTTTCAGTGGAAAGCTCTTTCTGTTCAATTAGGCTGTGTCAAAGAAGCTCTTTGCATTTTCAACCTCACAGAGGTGTAACCACAATATTTGCACAGATATGGAACTTAATTTAGAGTGTGGAACGCTAAATGTAACACGCTTGTTAGGCACCACCGATTCCTGAGCACATCTCTCCTGTCTTGATGGGCTGGGTTTTCAGATCCTGCCTTCCACTTTTGAGAGCACAGTGCCGGCACCGACAGACCATTGTCCATGATGTTTCAGCTCCCTAAGTGCCCATTAAATACAGGGAGGCTGATTCACTGGTGCCACTGTTTTTGGCACCAACTTACCCCTTGAAATGGGTGCAATAATACTCGTAACTCTGATGTGGTAATCTCCTGCACCCTCTTTTCCACGTGCTAAAGATGGTACCAGAGAACTATACTCTTGCCTTAGAGGTTCCTAATTAATTTCAATTGACTTTTCCCCCTACTATAATGTAATTTTTAAAAAATTCTGAAAAATTACTAATTTGAAGAAGCCATAAGAAGTAATGGTTTTTATCCTAAAAATAGGACCAGTAAGATTAGTCTTCAAATTAGTATTTCAAATTGAAGAGGATTTTTTAAATTTCAAAGTAATGGGTTTTTTGTTTGGTTGGTTTTCACTGGTTGGGTTTTGTTTTGTTTTTACATCATGATGGTCCACCATACATGTTTCATGTTCAGTAAAATTAAAAACCAAATGCTATGGATTTTCTTTACTAGATCAAACTTTTGATGTAAAAGTAGATATTCTTAAAAGTAAATCTTATGAATTTAATAAACCTTAATGAAAAGAACAACAGCAAGCAAAAAAAGAGAAAAAACTAAAAATGCTAAACCATATGCCCCCCATTAAAACCCCACAGATAAATTATTATAACCATTTAAATAAAAACAAATTCAACATCATCTTCTCAATGTGACCATTTCATTCCACATAGACAAAAATGAAGAAGTGTTATCTGTCATACAAACAAGACACCAAAAGGACCTGCTCCCGCACATGGCTCACTGAGGGGGGTCATTGATTCTACTGCTGCTCAGCACATGGAAATGAAATTGTGCAAATGTTTACAGCACAAGAATTAACTGACAAACTAATGTAAAACAGTCCAGGGGGCACAGAAGGGCTGTCAGCACTGTGGTTTAAATCCTGAGCACTTCCATATTTCAGCATGAGGCTTCATTGTATTTCTCTCCTACTTTTTTTGTGGGCTACTGTAGATGTTCCCAGAGGTGTCAAACACAGCTCCACTCCTCTGCCAGTTCCATGGATATAGCGTGCCACTTCTGCCACATGGTTAATGTCCAAATTCCTAAAAGCAAATGCATTTCTCTACTTCAAATTCCATACCAGGAGATAATATTTTAAAAGAATGGCAGTTCCAGTTATTTGCAGCTACTAAATGCATTAATCTTTATTTTTAAGGAAAGATTGAAATGTAATAATGGAGCATGGTGGGAACTGAGAGATTTATTTACTTGGTTAGGAATGATTTATGGAAGTCTTGTTATGGGAGAGAAAATGACTGCAGCTGAAGGTGAATTATTGTTCACAGTTTAACCACATAACATCTTAAGCACATGTTAAATACAAATGACACCTGTAAGGTTCTGATGGAAAGAAGTATATTGAGATGGCCAAATCAGCTGGGAACATACCAGTAATATGAGTCTCTCTTGAAGCTCAGATTAAATCTAAACTTTTTCTTAGCATTAAACTAATTCAATGAGTGCTCTTCCTTTTCCTGTATCTGTCATAATGTGGAAAACTTATCTTCTAAGTTTCTAACCAGGACTTTAGGAAAGATATTTTTTAGATGAACTATTTCAAAAGGATTCTAGGTCCCTGGGCAATGGAGCAAGCCAGCACTTGGGGAGTGTTAAAACTCAGACCCAAGAAGATTATTTCTGGGGCTCCCTACTCTACCCATCGAGGATTAAAGGCAGTCCTGGTACCACTTCTTGTTAATTAAATCTGAAACAAGGGAAACTCATAAAACTGTAATGCAGCTACAGAGCACAATGTAAAAGGTAGCGTGTAGGTAAGAGCCATGCCAAGCAGCAGCAGTTCCCAAGGCTGGTAATCCATGCTCTAGGGAGCAGGGAAGAGGGTTGCCAGTGAGGTGAAGTGACAAAGAGAAATCCCCCCAGCCGGAGCAGATCCCAGCGGGACAGCTGTGGGCTGTTACGCAACAGGAGAAGCAGGAGTGGTGCAATGCAGGCACTGCTGAACAAGGAATTCATCTCCCAAGTTACATAGTTACAGGAATTTCACATGTTTCCTGGCATTTGCTAACAGAACTTCATGTTGCTTCCTGATTAATTAAGATCTTAAATAATTAATTAACCTTTCATGTAGTTATTATTACCTTATAATAGTATCTTGTCTGTGCTTGTAAGTGAGAACAGGTGTGGCAGAAAGTCCAGGAAGCCTTATTCTTCCCATTTGCACCTTAAAACAGTAGTGCTTGTTCTTCTGATGAACAGCAATCACAGCTGTCAAGAACAGCTTGATGCAATAAAATGTCACACTTTTAGGGAATGATCCCACCTGCCTTTTCATTCCTTTCAGTGGGAAATGAGAATTTACGGTAACACAGTAGTTTCCTAGCAATGTACCAGGTAAATAGAGATTCCACATAGTATATGAGCCTTTGCTTCCACTCTTTTTCTTAAAGAGGTTGTTTTCAACTGCTGAAAACCAGCAGAAAGGCAGAAAGGTGAGCAAAAGCTGTTGTTGCCATTATTATTCAATGACTTGGAAAGGACAGCAGAGGGAGTTTTATCATCTTAAAGTGTACCCATGCTATCTGTCCTTCTGATATTTGCTTTAGATTAGCTGTTGTAAGGGTGAAGACACTCTGAACTGAATATTTTTTCAAAGACTATAAATATTAAGAGATGTAGGTGCTTCAACATGGAAGGAAAAAATCAGATGAGCCTCTGTAATGTATGTGAAGTTTGGAAGTCAAGAGCACAGATTGGGTTTTGAATAATGCATTTTGTATAGAAAGCACTCTAAATAACTCAGCAGAGAACACAGTGTGTAAGACAACTACCCTATTTTACCAATTAAACTATTGTCTACCTGAAAATTAAAGTAATTATTTACAGCTGAGATTGAACACTGACAATACTTCTGAAAAAACATGTTTAAAGGGGACTGGAAGAAACCTAATTCCTTGTAGTGCATGTAAAAAGTAGATCAGCCTTGGTTATGAAATAAACAATAGGCCAAAATAGTCTAACCTAGATAAATAAAATGTGTTCACGTTCAAGGATCCTTCTGTGTAAGTGGCCTAATTACATTTTATGAATCCCAGGGAAATCAAATGGGATCTGCTCTCGGCCTCTTGGAAAGTTGTATCATTTTTATTTAGGATGCCTAAGATGATATTTCTACACTATTAGGACAGCTCAGAACTGGCATTTGGAGGGAGTGGGGCCAGTCCAACCAATAGCAGTGGAGCTGGGACAGGACTTCACAAAGACACTATTTCTGGCCTCCCAGAAACACGAGCCTCTTGTGACTGCAAAGGTGTGATTTGGAAATCAAAGAGGTCTTCTGCTTTTATTGCTAAATCTATTCCCAGCAGAAAGGAAAGCATAGAAGGATGAAGTCTCAGATATTTATTCACTTAAGTGATAACCAGAAGGGCTCTTACAGAGTCCAGCCAAGCACAAGGGGAATGGCAAGACAAAACCAATGACTTCTTAAGGAGGCAGAGACAACAGGTGTCCTTTTCTCACTTTAGATGACGAAATTATGCTGAAGACTAGCGAGGAAGGAAGGCTGAGATATTTTATCAATCATACTAAGTATCTGCTAAGTTTAGTTGTTTACAAAGTATAACTTGATATTGAACTGTCATAGAACTGTCATAGAACTGTCATACAAGTGCATGCCAATAGCTGGGCACATGAATACCCCACACCACTGCTACTGACATGTCTTTAAACAGGGAAGATGAAGCACTGAGTAATACACATACAACATGAAACTGTGAAATTAGATCACAAGCTCTTTAAAAATTATATTTTTTATAATTTGCTAGACATTTTCCATTCCCTATTTTGTTTTCTTGTCAAAGCTAACTCAGTTTTGGAGATATTTTGATTTAAAAATTCATTTTTTGAACCAAAAATCTTTTAAAGAAAAAAAAAATCCAACTGAGTTTATAACCAGGATAGCAGAAAGACAGAGGAAATTACAGAATACTGAGATTTACAGAGAGAGCAGGACAGTTTCAGAAAATGCAAACTCTCAGATGCCAGACTACCTTTCATGATTTACACAGTGACAAAATCTAGAAATAAACTATTGACAACAAACTATCTTGAAACTTTTGAGGACACCTGCCGTGGGACTCTTCCTGAGCTATAATTATTGCTCTGAGATTAATTAACTTGAAAGTACAAGTCCCAGATATAGGAGTCCTTATGGATACTTTTTGTCCTATTCTGCCAGTCCAGAATAACAAATCCATGTGGCCAGAAAGAGAAAGACTTTTTCTGCTGAGAAATTACCGCTCCTTTCTTCCTGTGGTTATGGAGGAATGTAGTGGAAGAAGAAGAGGCATATCCACAGTATCCCTGTGGCCTATGGATTACAGCCTACTTGTCAAAGCATGTTGACAGAAACTTCAAGTTATAATTACTATCAGGTTGGCAGAGCACTGAAGGGCTTTGCTGGCAGTAGCACTTCACCCAAAACATCTGTTTGCACTATCCTAAATTTCACTGGAATTAAGAAAACATTCCCAGCATCAGAAGGAGGTTGAGTCCCTCTTTCTTTCAGATTCTTATTTTATGTAGTATTTTTGTAAATATTTAATATGCACGTGTTAATAGCTATCTTACTAAAACAGGTTGTTCCGTCAAGGAGCAGAACAGGAATTTTTAGTACAGCAAATGCCTTATCATAGAATCAGAGAATCATAGAATGGTTTGCACTGGAAGGGACCCTCCAGGTGTCATTCCTGCTGTGGGCAGGGATACCTTTCGTTCTTCGTGGGGGGACACTGGTGAAATATAAAAAATATATTCCACTGGAAGTATTTACTTAAATGCCCCTTGAATGGAGGATGTAAATCCTTTTAGCTGGCTCACAATTTAAGGGACTTCAAAAGGTAGTCTTTGAAGTTTAGAAAAGACCTTTGAAGTGGCTGCATATGCAAAAAAAGAAATCAGAGTGTTTAGCACAAAGTACTGAACTTCATTAAGTGCTTTTGTCAATTAGAAAATACAGCAGATTTTGCATAGCAAAAGGAGAAAATTAGGGCATGCTGTTAACAAAGACTTGGGATAGCTCCTGACAGAGCCTCTGAAGTTATCTGAGGGCTCCAAACTAACAGGCAGCCCCGTGGGGGACCCGCAGAGTGCCCCGGCCGCTCGGAGATGCTCCGGGCTGTCAGGAAGGGGGATCCTTCGCGGCCAGAGAGGTGTGCTCTGCCCATGGCACCGAGTCGCGGCTTCGCAGCGCCCGGGGAGCTCCCCCACCTGCCCTGCCTGAGATCAGGGCAGCGTTTGCATCTGACATGAACACTCTGGGCTATGAGCTGTATCTGCGGTCCTGCTCCGATACATCTGAAAGCCTGAAGTGACGTCACTTTTGTTAACTCCCTCTTCAGGCAGGAGATGTGCTTGGAGGTGCATGATGTTTTGCGTTTCATTAAACACCTCTTTTCTTTATTTTGTAAATAAGCACCAGGAGGATGAAAGGGGCCCCTTTATGTTTCAACAACTGGAGGCAGTGAAGGAGTGCTGGTGGCACCAGAGATGGACACAGCCAAGTGCCAGGGTACAGACACAAAAGTGACAGGGGCAAACTCCTCAGAGAGTAAACAGGGACAGCTCCTGGGCTGAGTGTGCGCAGGGCTGTGCCATTTGCGCACACATGCTCAGCAAACGTGTGAGGGATGTCACCCTGCCCGAGAGGGGCTGCACTCAGTGCTGCAAGGCCGAGCCCTGATAAAGCCGCCTGCAGGGAACCCCCACCCCGTGCAGGGGGCACACCCCATGGCAGGCCCTCCCTTCTCGCTTACGCACTCTGGGGGCAGAGGCAGAACGACCTTCCTGCAGGAGACCTTTACACAGAACACGGTTTACACGGGCAGTTTCTGTCTATAACTCCTTGGTAGCCATGAATACATAAGTAGTTGGTGAATATGTCATGTTGAACTGGGAAACTTTCCCAACCCGGTGTTTCTGTCTGCTTGATCAGAGCACCGAAGTTACGTGTTTGGGCTGCTTTGGGGCTGCTGATTTTACAGCTTCTAATTGTTTCTCCCTTAAGACAGGGTAACTAAATGACACATGTTTTTTTATGAAACTGCTTCTATCAAAACAGGAGAGATAAGAATGCTGTTATTGTTGTTCTGCACATTGTATTCCTGTAGCACCTACATAATCGTGAGCAGGAGCTGGCACAGAGAATACCACCTAGGTAGAGGCAACAGATGGATCCAGGAAACAAATGGGGAGTCCAATATCACAGTGAGATGATATTTGGTGAAAAGAAAAGGAGGGGTGAAGGCATACCAGCTGCATAATCACTCAAAATTTTCTGACATCGTATGGGAAGATGGCTTTAGGAAGGGGTATGAAGGCAGACAACAATTAGCTCTGTGAATGTTGATAGGATGCTCATGCTAAGCATGAAGGTCTGTGTTTGAAAACATAACAGATGAGTTATCAAGCTGATGTTGCTGGAACAGGAGACATTGGGAGCTGATGTATTAGGAACATCAGGGCTGACAGGTGAGACAAGGATATAGCATAAAAATTATGTGATACATGTTGGAATAGTTTAAGGTTTTCCCAGATAGCATCCTTTGATAAATAAAGAAAAAAGTCGGTTCTTAAAGGAGGAAAACAACAACACAGACAGGAACAATCCCTTGTTCTAGCAGTGAAACAGAGAAAATGCCCCTGATAAAATGAATATAGATACTTCAGATTAATTTCTTGCCTATATAAGAATATCTTTTAGGAGGTAGCCAACACCTACATAACACTTGTTTTGTCTGTTGAATGTCATAATACTTTAGGCTACAACTAAGAATAGAATTGGCAGTGCTGAAAGGCAGCAATAAAACAAATGGTGTATTTTTATGGTATTTTAATGCAGACAAGAGCAAAAGGCATTAAATGCTCACACAATAAAGAAAGATGCCAACATTTTCGAATCAAAGTTACCCATTGCTCAGATTAGCCCATGCAGGTTTGAGCTCATGACAGAACCAAAGCTTGGAAAGCTCGGATACAGAGGTCTACAGTCCTAAAGATGGAAACAAAGATGTCAGAGGGTCCTCTAACTGTACGCAGATCTTCATCCGTGCTATTCAGAGATGAAAATCAAAGCTCATTAAAGCCTTAAGCTACTAGGTTGTGCAACACCCAACATATGCTTTTAGGCAATTGCCTACCACATAAGCCTTTACCATCATCCACACTTAGACACTGAGTCTTAGAAATCTAACTAAAGATCAGATAAAAAAGATGTTGGAAAGTAAAAAAAAATAAATTTGGTATCATCAGAGAATTTTTTAATGTCGTGACATTTTTACATATATAAAGATACATATGTAACTTTGGAAAGTATAAGTTCATGCATGTTTTTGTAGAAAATAGGAAGTTGCCTGCCCGGTGAACAAGGGATTTGGCTGTGCCTTATATACATTAAGAGTTATAGGGCCAGAATGTCAGTTCGTGTGAACTGTTTTGGCTTTGGTGACTTCATACATCCTATGCCAATGGAGCAAAAATGAGTTACACTTGCTGAAGATCTCACCTGCACCGTTCCAAACTATTTAGGGGAGTCAGAAGTGTAAATGCTCAGCATTTAAATTTGCCCAATGGCAACAAATGGATTTTTAGATTTTTCCAGACACTTGGATCACAGAGAACATCATTTGAAGGACATGGATGATATGTTTTCAGTAATTGCTATCTAATTTCAATCTGTCTCTCTCCATTTAGTTCTTTTTTATTGCTTCCTCCTCCTCCTGTCAATCCCACCTTCAGCCTCAGGGACCTTTGTATTTCTCTCCTTGGCTGGTTCCCTTTAATAAGGCCATGCCTTGTTATTTTATTACACTTTAAGTGGTCCCCTGTGTTTGGGAGCGTCTACTCTCCAAATTCAATTGCATCTTCCGAAGCTGCAATATGGAAGGATTTTGATAGGATTTGTTATGAAGGAAGTTAAGATGCGCAGCTGGACTCTCTGAGAAGTAGCCATTCCTGATGTTACTCAGTGTCAACCAGGCAGGATTTTCTGTGGAAAAATTAGCCTTTTCACCATTTTTATAAGTTTTTGCTTTTAGATGTCTTGATTCTTAAGAAATATCAGGTATAGCTGTTCTTATTATTCAAGACCTACTTGCGTTTAAGTTGCTAGCAGTTATGTCATTGACTTTATCAATTGCAATATCAGGTGCTGGGATATTATTTTTGGTCAACCTGTATTTACTTTCTTTGAAATGTACACAATACATAATAGTTTCACTGAAATTGCTTTACTTTTTACACAGCTGAATTATGTATCTCTGAGTGCTCAGGGTCTCCAATTTTCCAGTCAGCTCTGTCTACTTTTTGACTTTCCAAGCTTGCTGAATCATGGCAATGTATGAGTCAGCTCGGCATTACTGTATTATATTGTCAGATGTGAAGAAAGAAAAATAATACCGTTTATCATAAACAAAGATTTTTAAATCTATCATATAAAAGCAATGGTTATTTATTCACAGTATAATACTGCTTTAGATCAGAAACAGTCACAGAAAGATTTTCTGATTGTAGTAAAACAGTTTAAAATCTAACCAAATAATTGATGCATTTGTAGGCACTAATCCACTATTTATCTTTCCACATCTTAGACAGGAGCATTTGAGATCTCATGCACTTTAGGAGGAAGTGAGGCTGTGACTTGCTATCCTAGGGAACATATTTTCCAGCCTTTGTGGGCCTGTGGATGTTTAAGGTCACCTTTTATCCTGAAGGTCACTGCCTGAATGTAGTGAGGGAAGTGAGTGTGACTTGTCTACAAACCCAAAAAGTTCATGACATTATTTTACACAACTTTAATGCCTAAAATACACCATTTCCTTGAGACAGGATAGAAAAAACCCAGTTCTTAATGGAGAAAAGGGAAACTTAAAAAAGCTCACTATGCACTGGATGGTTCCCATGCCTGTAATTCTTTCCTTTTAGACTTTGGCTTCAATCCCTTACCACTTTTTTGAATTTTATCTATTCAGACTGATATACAAAATCCAATATAAATCAAGCCAGTTCTCTAATTCATATTAGAGCCATAATGACTGTTGTTGAAGGTAAAACTTCCACTGAAGGAATATATTCAGCCGTTTCTAAGAAAGAGACACAGGGAAAACTGCTTGTGTCCTAAAGAAAACCCAGTACCTTAAGGAGAAACCCTGGCTTCTGTCAAATACACCAGCCCCACTTGTACTTCTCAGCACACTTTCCCCAGACATCAGCACTATTAATCTGTATAACCTGTGCAAAAGCCTCTGCCACAAACCTGCTGTGCCAGCCACGCAGGGCTGGTGGGAAAGCCCTGGTCCCTCCCCAAGCCTCACCCTCCCCAAAGGACTTTTCTGGCATGATTTCACTTTCTAGCCTTCATCAGGCTGCTGCATTTCTCAAGGATTCCATATAACACCAGAGGGATGAAAAGGAACCGACATAATGAGATCCTTCAGGAGCAAGAGAAGAGAATTTCTTTCCTCTCAGCAGGCAGATGGGCAAGCTCAGCCTCACTGAGACAACGCAGCACTGAGTGGGTTAAAAGTTTCCTTCCTGCACTCCCCAGTTCTTTAGTATTTAATTAGTAGATATATTTGTCTACTAATTTATCCACCTTCACCTGAAAAGCTGAATGAATTGTCAGCACTAGGAAAACATAGAAAACACAACGTGTGGTTGTGTGATTAAAGATTGTCCTATAAAATATTCATACTAACTAGATAAAAGGTACTTCTTCATTTCTGCATGCTTAGTTTTCCAGCCTTAATAATCTTTAAACATCCTTGCCTGTAGCCTTTTCTGAAGCAAAAATGTCTTACTGAGTGATAATTATCAAAGTGGAGCTGGTATTATAAACATTTATAAGGTAAACCATCCTATACTCTCTGGTCACAGTCAGTGCATCCTTATTGTGCCTAAACCAGCTTGATATTTATTCTATTACTAAATCGTTCTTGCCTTTACACCAATAGACAACCACTTATTAGGAATCAGGGAAATGTTTTCAGTTTTATGCTTCTAAGAAGCATTTCCAAGAAAGACATTTAGTCACAGCCTTGTGTGCAGCCCCAAGTGATGGTTGTAATAGAAATACTGAGCAAGCTTCTCAGACTTTGACTAATTGCTGACTGCTGACTGCTCACTATGTGAAGTCAGAGCTGAGCTACAAACACACACAGCTCTGCAGGGATATGAATCAGAGCAAGAGCAATTAGTTAAAAAAATAATCAGAAGCTGTTAAAAATAAAACACGTGATATTTTTTGAACTTAATTGTCCAAAATTATGCATCTTCAGTCTTTGCCCTGTATTTAGTCACTCACAGAAGCAAACATGCATCAATTTCCTTTGTGAAAATAGGCACTTGTGTCTAGAGCCTTGATTTGCACATGTCAGTTAAGGTTTGCATGTAGGAAATAGAAAATGGCATGTGAACACTTCTGGGTACAGGCTGTGATTTTTAGCTACAATTATGATTCATAAATTATCAAAGCTGAACATAAAGACATGATAGAGAGCACAAAAATAAATACCAGAATATCTATGAAAAATTATTGTTCTGGATTGGAAAGGAGAGTGGATGAGGACACAAGAAATCCATGTAAATTAAACAGA
Source organism: Acropternis orthonyx (assembly GCA_035583155.1). Lineage (NCBI taxonomy): Eukaryota > Metazoa > Chordata > Aves > Passeriformes > Rhinocryptidae > Acropternis > Acropternis orthonyx. The sequence continues at coordinate 7,185,224 of JAWWEU010000034.1, read as the reverse complement.
ACACTCTCATCAGCTAAAAGAAAGGCTGTTTAACATGACACATCTGTAGCTGGACCCTTTGCTGCTGGACAGAAACACAAATAATATTAGCAAGGCCCCTACCAGCCATTTCTTCTCTGTGGCTTAGGGAAATCTTTCAGACTAATAAGTAACATAAGGTAAAGTCAGGCTGCTCTAGGGCAGGGCTGCCAGTCAGAAAGATTAGGAGTGAAGCAAAAAGAACCTCATGGAAAGCAGCAAGGACACATGTGAAGTCTGGCACCTCCAGACAAGCCCCCTCCAGAGCTCTGCTGGCAGGGCCTGGGCGTGCTGGCGGAGAGGAGGCTGAGCCCGAGCAGCGCTGAAGGGCCACGGCACCCCCGCGCTGTATGGACAGCGATGTCACCGCTGCATCCAGAGGAAGGATTTTTCCCCTTTAATAAACACTTCTCAAACCACAGCTAGAACAGCAGCCACCTAAGGAACCAAAGCTGCATTATGGGAAACAAATCCGTTATTCCCAGAACAAAAGAGAGAAAAAAACCCCAAACAAACTAGAAAGCCTGAAAGCTGCAAAATATGAAAGTGTTATTTGAGACACAAACATTAATCCCTCAAGGTATTTTCCTCCTTCATCCTCCTTTCCCCTGCTTTTCCTCAGACTTTCAGACGCTTTATGAAAAGGATGAAAAAAAAAAATCTTAAAAGTTCTATTTTGGACTGAAAACTCCTTTCTTTCTCACTGCCCCAGGATATGTTTGATTCCAATAAGCTACATGAAAAATCTATTTGGGATTTTCTGATATTCTCTCTGTCCTGACCTATTATTGTATCCTCTTTCAACACTTTGTGAGAACAGCACTGCAATGAGCGGATGTTCGGAGGCTCCCTGCATACACGGGGCTCAGAGCAGCTGCTCACCAGCAAAAACCGGGTTGTTGCTTAAACTGAGGGCTGAGGGTTTTTGCTTTTTGGGGACTTTTTTTTAGTTGCATAAGGAGTATTCATACAGGCATAAAAATTGCTTGACAAACATCAAGACTTCAAGCTTTGTAGACAAACATCTTGACTGATGGGGGGAGGAGAGAACAGAGATGGTCAGAATTTCTCAACTCTTTTAACTGCAGCTTGGCAAACACCTCCATTACTAGCAGGTCTTCCAGCTAACTGCATTTTCATCCCAGGGCTTGTGCTGGCTCCTTTAGGGGAATCTGGATAATTCTTTTGGAGTTTACCCTCACAGTATTATTCCCACAGTGCTTCTTCCTAACTGAAGGTCAGGAGTTAGTTTCATTACCTTGCAAAAGTGTTTGTCCTCAAACAAATACTCCTTGCCACCATCTCCAGTCATCATGAATAAAGATAAATGGAGTTGGCATGAGAGTGTGAGGAAGGACAAAAGTAATAAATAATAGAGCAGAAAATAAATATATTTAAGCCCTGCAGTATGCAATAGGTTGGGGAGGATTTATTGCATTTTCTCAAAAAACGCAGCTTTCTGAAAATAGCTGGGTGACTCCTGTCACCTGATTGTTCTATGCATTTTCAAATTAAGAAATACAAGTTTTGTGTTGCTGGATACAAAAAATTGAAAGTTCAATTTAAAAATGCCTATGTGTTTATTGAAATTGACTTTTCTAGTTCATTCTGTTCTTTGAAGTCTTCAAAACTAAAAAAAATGTTAAAAAAGGCATTGATTGTCAAAAGATTGACATTTGAGATGAAATTACTTTGTATATGGATAAAACTGCATTTAGGTCTCAGCTAAGTGCTCGTTTGTCTGTTGTTCTTGAGGTTCAAGTCCTTTTCCCAGTGGCAGTGTTCTGCAGAAGGTCAAAATATCTCTATAGGAAATTCCCTGACCATACTGGAGCACCACAGGAATTCTATGTATAAATGCTTTAAAGTTCGTTTTGGTTTGTTTTGGTTTTTTTTTTTTTTTCAAAATTGAGAATTTTTTAGCTCTATTTGAAGTCTTTGTAAGGCTAAATATTAAGAAATCTTTGTTACTATCTTGATTATTGTAGATCAGCTCATTCATTTCTTGTCATATATATATAATATGCATTACATATATATGTATACACAGCCATTCACACAAACCCTTTTGAGAAACACTTTTGGGGGAATAATAGATCTGATTAAGTTTTAACTCCCTTCAATTTTCTTTGCATTTTCATAGGCATTTGAAATGTTCCACTTTTTAAAAAACCCTCTTTGAACTCACACAAGGAGATTAGCTTTTTAAATTGAAATCACACATTAGGTGCATGTGAATTAATTAGCAATGGAGTACCTTTCAAAGGGAATTAATTCCTTTTGACAGAAATCAAGCTACTTTACAACGGGGCTGGGGTTTTTCTACTTCTTCATATAGTTTTTCTCTTTTTTGCTGTTGCAGTGCTCAAATACAAATTACCCTAATTAACACACCCCACTGGGGCAAGAAAGTAATTTGCAGGGGACTTGACAACTTGTTGTATTGACAACACAAGCTCCTGTTTGTGCAGATGTTATATATCTCCATGAAAGGGTCCCACAGTTTTGAACTTGGGAAAAACCAGAGAGCCCAAGTTGGATATTCAAGGAACAGGCTAAACACAGACCATGATCATTTTGCAAAGGTTTGGCTATATAGGTACACACATTTTAGCCTGTATCTTAAAGAGAACATTGTGACCTAATGCAACTTGAAACTCCTCTTATTCCTAGAATGCAGAATAAAGATTAATTTCTTATGAGCTCAATTACAAAACAATTATTTTATTATCAAGTGTTCAGTGCTCAGTATATTATCACTTGGGAAGTGAAGTATTTCAGGTAAAGGAAGTCACAGAAAGTGCAAGCACCAACTGCTGAGAATTTAATTATTAACAGGCTTGATCTGTAAAACCATTCAAAACCCTTTTTCCTTTCTCTCAAAACACCAAGTTTGACTTCCACTGCGAACAGGACCTTAATATATTATTATGGTCCACTTCATTTCCTTTTGCCTCAACAGCCCACAGAGATTCACTGCCCAGTGTGCAGGAGTTTTGCCTTCCATGTTCTTTCTAATCCATTCCACACTTCTAATTGCACTTTGGAGACGAGCAGGAAAACAGTTTATCTAGACAGTGGCATAACAGTCTACCTGGACTAGTCACAGCAGCTCATACATTTACATTAAAATGTGCATATGTATTTTAAGTCACTTTTGACTAATCTCCCATGTCCTCAAATATTATTCTTATTTTTTATTATTCATTTAGATATAAAATATTAATGGACTTTTATTCACAAAGTGGCTTAAGTCAGAGCATCTGTTCTCAGGTAAGGGATGACAGCGAGGAAAAAATGTTAGTTCTAATTTATTGAGCCTGAGGGCGTTTACAGGTTAAAGCAAGCACTTCTAAACTCAGATGGAGACAGGTTTCAGGATCCATGATTGCTGCTGTGCGACAAACCCAGGAAAAGACAGACTTCACTTCCAGCATTTCCACATAGCTGCTTCTTTAAATCCACTGTTGCTCCCCCGATCTTTCCCGAGCAGGGCACTGGGGCGCTCACCCCAGTGTCACCGGGGTAGTGTGTGAGCTGGTGAGCCATCCCAGCAGCGCTGCAGAGCACGAGCCGCATCTGCACTGCGCAGGGCAGGGCTGCATGGGCACCCTTGTCCAGCTGGGAGCAAAACGCAGGTCTAAGGCAGGTCCATCATGACCAGTGCCCGGGGCAATTCACTGGGCGGGTGTTCCTGACATGATAATGCACCAGGCAGGGTTGACACACTAGACCATGTTGAAAATATGTGAATCCTTCATCCAAAGTGCCACAGGAGGAATGAAAACTTACACCATTCACAAAGCTGTTGGGAAAAACAAGCATGAAAAAGTTTCAAAAAAACCCCCAAGTCAAATGCAAAATTTACATTCAAAATACTGGTAAAAGAAAAAGGATTTGAGTGCGGAATTTACCGGATAAATGGGACTGTTGAGAAAGACGACATGGCATTATTACCAAAGTTATAATCCAAGTTGGAGCATAAGTAAAAACAATTAGCCTTGCTTTCTTTTAGCCCTGTTCTTATAAGTTTGTTTACCAGTAAGAGGTTCCTGGTTTGCAAGAAATCCCTGTTTTGACATTTATGCTGGATTAATGTTACTCTGCCAGTCAGTCATATTGTTGCTATGACATGCTATGATAAAACATGTTGGGAAGATATGAATTTTTAAAATAGAAGCAGACAAACATCTGCCAAAACTAGTCGCCTTCAAATTCTGAGGAATCCTGAGTACCAAGCAACTTGACTTTTTCTGAGAGGTCTGATTTATGCTGAGGTTGCTGATATGGGATTTAGAAGACTTATGTTTGATCCGTGGCACAGATGCAGATCCCTGATAAGGCTCAGTAGAAGTTATTTAACACCCTCAGAATCAATTCCCTGTCTGATGGAAGGGAACCCTCACTCGGGCAAGGTCAGAAGCTGCACTGAACAGAGTGCAGCACCGAGAGAGATGAGGATGCAAAGCAAACACCTCCTAGACAGTTTTGCCCTGATTTGGTAGCATTGCTTTTGACCTAAGTAGACAAGTATTTCAAACTCTGATGTTGTACAGGAGAGAACTCTCCTGTAGTAGAGAGGTAGCAGCTATACGGCCTTGAAAAAGTAAGGGTTGAGTGAAAACGGAACAATTTTAATTAGCCAGATTTATACTGTGAAGAGCAAGGTGAGTAAATGCTTTTCCACAGTGGAAGAATTCCATAGACATCACTTTAAGGACAGTTGATGGCAGCAATGCCACCACTCTCAGGGGATTGATGAAAAATTCAAACCAAAATGTGAAGCAGAAGAAGGAAGCACTGAAAAGTTATAGCATTTGGGGAGGGGGGAGGGGGAAGGAGACATTCAGGATAAGTTGCTGTGCTGCTTAATTCAGGGACAGCGAATTCACTCATGTAACAAGAGAAGATGTTTAAAGAAGGAATGGATAAAATAAGGCTATAAAGGGATAAAAGTAAAAGGGAAATTAGGAAACAATGGATGGACCCAGTGACCTTTGCTGTTCTGGTAATTACAGTTATTATGTTCCTAAGTTATGCAATTCTCTCATGGTTGTGACTTGGATTCTATGAATAGGACCCTCAGTGTTAAAGTAAATCAGGACTTGTGTTATTTTTGGTTCTAAGCTAATAATTAAACAAACTAAAATAAACCCCCAACACTCTCCATTCAAGTCCTTCCCCCATGCTTGAATAATAGAATGAGATGCAAGCTGCCAAAAATGGAGATACTGTGACATGAAGCTGCTACTTTGTGCTAAAATCTTCCTGTTGTCTTCAGGAGGGAAATGATTCAGCCTAGGTATTTATTTAAGAACATAATGTTGCCAAAGCCAAGGTTTCAAAAATTAGTGAGACCTCAGAAAACCCAGAGAACACCACTAGATCAATTTAAAATGAGAATTATTTAAAAGCATATATTTTGAAGGGTTTTTTCCTATTTATAAACTTTAGAATATACTTCTGCGAAACTTTCAATCTTTTTTTGTCTCAGTGAGGCCTGATCATCTGTGCAACTGATCCCTCCTCTTCCTCCCTCCTCTTTAGATGAGTTTCTTCTGGACAAGAGCTGGAATTCTGATACAATTTCAGAAACCGAAGCTTTAGAGTTGAAATTTTAAAAGGCAATATGAAGCCAAACACCTCGTGTGATTTTAGGCACTTTGATACCTTTAACAATCCGTCCCTGCCGCCTGTTTCCCCATATCAGCTGCAGGGTGATAGACAGGGGCACATCAGAGCAGAGGAAGTAATTCCAGATACAAAAGTGTGAACAGCACCGGGTGGTATCTGCGCTCAGCAGAGGGTGAGAACACTAGGACAGTGATCTGTTTGCTTAATTCCAGCCCAGTCCGTTGTTGGGAGGAACGCTTTCAGGAGGCCTGCAGTGAGGGGGCTGCAGAACCGAGGTTTATAACTCATGCCTTAGGGCTGCAGGGGGAGAAGAGCATCCACGGCACACCGTGGGGAAGGACCGAATCACCATGGAAAGATCAGGATGGGGCTGGGAGGGACAACACACAGACGGAAAGAAGAAATTCAGGTGTTCTAGTTGCAGACAAGACAGACGGGCAAGTACCTCTCCTGCTCAGCTTGCTGCCTCTCTGCTCCACACTACAGACAGCTGAAAATATATATTTTATTCTGGAGTGAATCACTTATTATTATTTCTTGATATTGACTAATGCAGCAAAGTTAAGTTTCTGGGATTAGATTACATAATACAAAATTAATTTTAAATAACAATAAATTTAATTAGCAATTTTAATCTGTATCATAGTGCTGCAACTTCTGCTTTACTTCAGCCTTGTAGAAAGCTGCAGGCTTCCCATTGCACCATTCCCATCTCAAACATATGGCAAGGTGCCTGAGGCCAAGACTTTGCTGGGAGCAGGATTAATTGCCAAAGGAGCACTTTGAGCAGTTACAAAATATGGACTCTGCTGAGTCATGTGTGACACACAACCAACCTATTTTTCTTACTACAGATTGTCTTTCTACTATTATTATATATTCTTCCTGCTGCATAAAATGGTTTTGAAATCACTGGTGCAGAAGCTCTACTCATTTCAATGGGAATGAGTAAGATTGAAAATAGTATGTAGAGTGATACCTGCTCATTGAAGGGTTGAAGGATCCTTCCATTGAAGGAAGATTATCCCATGAGATGAATCAGCAACACCATTAGGTTTTCAGGCCAAATTCTTATTATACAGTTTCCTTGATATATATTGAGATACAGATATTCCTTATACATGTAACGCAATTTCTTATTGATTATATCCAAAGGCTTTTCTTCAACAAAACCAGATGTTATTTTATATTTACTTTTTACTGATTATTTGCAAATGGAGTTCTAATTCATGCAAAAGATCCCAGCCCTGATCCCTCACCAATACCTTTCTCCCTTCCTCTCAGCAAATACAGCACTTACTGAAAGCACAGCAGATGCTCTGTCTGTAGAAATTGGATTAGTTAAGGGAATTGACAGTCCAGAGAATTTCCATGTTGACAGAGCTTTTTAGTTTCACACGAATGACAGAGCCTGTGGAACAGGGGCTGTGCATTTTAGGTGGGTTGAGAGGTAGAGAGAAAATGGAATGAGCACTTCATACCTCCTGTTTCCATGCACTTTAAAAGCATTTTGACTGTTTTCAGAACCTGTATCACCCATACAGAGAACTCTTCTAGGCAGCAAGTTTAAAACCCAAACAATATGATGTATTATTTTTATTACTATTACGCAAAACCCTACTGAAAAGCAGCCAACTTTCCATTAATTTTAAGTACAGCTTTCCACTTGCTACCAGTCCTTTTGAAAGCCCCTATGCCATGGTGTGGTGTGCAGTCATAGAGGCTGCCAATTATACGGTGTTACATGTTAAACCAATTTCATCAGATACAGAGTCTTTAATGTGACAGAAAGCTGCAAAGATCGTCCGTGAGGTTGTCTGAAGCAGCAACTGGGAAAGCACACGCTCATCTGAAGTATCACAGTTGATTTTGTAAAGTTCTTTAGTAAATCTTACTGGAATATTGGTATGTGTTCCAAAACCCAGGAAGGTACAAACTCAACTCAGCTGGTAACCATCTGACACAGTATAATTCTTTACTGCTTTGATTTTAGTTTATCCACAAGGCACAAAGCACTGCATTCCTGACAATTCTGTTTTGAAATCAAGCAGTACATCAAAAACGACTGGTTTAACATTTTTGGTAAAAGTTGAATGCAAATTGCCTCCCATTGGCAGTCTGTACAGAAATTTCAAGCCAACACAACATGTTCCAGCTATGATATTATTCTATTTCCACTGTCACATGAGATACCATGTCATATAATGTCATATTAACTGACTCCTTAGAACAGCAGCATTTACAATGGGTGGCACTGTAGGAAAAAAAAAAAAAAGGTTGCAAACTTTATACCATGGCATTTTCAAATTGACAGAAGTGATGATTTAAAGGAACTGCTACAAATATTACAGCTGTCCAAAGATGTTCCAGGCAGCGAAACATTAATACTGGGAGATCGTTTATCTGGATAAAGCCTGACATTAACTTCCTTTGGCTGAAAAAAATAAAATCTCTTGAGATGCTTCTCTTCAAACCGAGATCCAAACTTTCCAAACAGCTCAACTTGTATCTTGACTTTCAAATAAACTAACCAGATACTAAGCACTCATTGAGGAAAAGGTAGGCTCCCCTCAAAAGACCCTTTAGCCTGCATCAGAAAAACTTAGAAAACAAGAACAGAAGTAAAGGGGGTCAGACTTGTGAAAAAATATTTATATTGACACTGAAATCTTTCCTACTATTGACTTTTTTTTCGGCTCATATTGTTTCTTGAGTTCAGATTGGATTCAGAAGCAGTTTCTGATACCACAGATGAACTGCACTGAGCAGCTGCTAAACACCCTGGGATGAGGATAAGGCTCTGACTTCTATTTCTCCAACAGCCACACACCCACATATATAAAGGCAGTATGGGTTAGCAAAACTTATCATGTGTCATGAGTGAGATTTTTCCATAATTTCTTAATTTAGCCAGCTCTGACTGTGGAATAGCATGAGAGATGAGAGAAAGGAGAAAAGTTAAAACAGAGGTAGTGGTTCTGCCAAGAACAGCAAGCCCACCCAGGTTTGGGAAAAGTAGGGTAATATTCCAATTATACACTTTTATTTTCTAACTGAACATTACACTGAGCACAAGGGGGTTTAGCTCTGGTGCACACAGCAAGTATAATCTCACTCCAAAATCCACAGGTTACAAGAAATAACCATGACCTACAACTGCACATTGCAATATGTTCTTCCCCAACTTTGCCTTACGTCTACAGGACATTTCTGGATTTCCCCTCAAAGAATAAGATAAAATAAACAGATAAAATCTTTACCACTAATAATATAATCTGCTGTTCTGTGAGAGGGTATTGGGAGTAAAAAAGAAAACAGCTTGGACTGTTCAGTTTCTGCAAATATGGACTTCATCAGGATTTCAGATTTGTTTTCTAGAAGATTTCTTAGGACTCTGCACTGCTCTGCATCAGAGACTTTTCAGGACAGAGCAGAGCTTTGAGAAGATGACAATGTACTGAAGGGGTTTAGAAACAAGACATCAAAACATTACAATAACTGTAGCACAGTGGTTCCTGTGCAACAAATAAATAGTTAAAATATTGAAGCCAGAATTTTCCAAATCACAGGAACTGATCAGCTCCTTTTATTCCCCTGGAGCTGGAAGAAGTCCAAGAAGGACTAAGTGTATTGCTTCCATTTCTACAGTGGAGCATCGTATTGAAATTCAGGGGGTGGGAAAGAGGAATGAATTTATTTAAGGAAAAACAAATACTTTGAGAACTTCAGTGCCTTTCTTTCAGTGTGATAATCCCATCACTATTTTTAGCTTAATGAACAACATGTGGTCAAATCTGCTTCTTTGTTCTCTGTTCCCCATCCAAATAAACAACCTCCTCCCCACCACAAAGCTCGGACAGAAGCTCACCCCGAGATGACCAAAGCAAGCACGGTCTACTCTAGAAAACCAGTGATGTGATCCATTTTTGTTGCTATCTCATGGCAAGATTTTAGTTTCATCACTTACCATATTTATTCTCTAGGACTTCTGCAGGATTTAATATTATTGCTTGCTCAGCTACAGCAAGTGGTTGGGAAAAGATTAATTTCAAAATTCCCTTTTGCCATTTAAAGAACCTTAATAGTGCAGTAATTTCTGCAACACGACCTAAGCTGACCATGCTATTGAAATTCACCAGGGAAAAGTACAAGCAGTTTGTTGTACATGGTGTGACAACAGCTAAAGTTTAACCAGAGCTCTCTGAGTTCATTCTGGGGACTTTGAAACAAAGCTGGCCACCACAGGACATGTGTGTTTATGCCCTTTGAAGACTAGTTGGTGTTGCTAACTTGGATATCTTCTACTCAAAAAAAAAAAAAAAAAAAGAAAAAAAAAAACAAAAAAAAGGCAGCATTTTCTGGGAGGAGATCAAAATGTTGCCATGCAATGATGAATAGTTTGAAATGATGGCATTTTTCCCAGAGAGTGTGATTATTCATGGATTTGTCCAAGCAAAGGACAAATACATTATTTCCAAAATCTTTGTGAAAAACTCAGTCTGATCAGAAATCTCAGGATTCAGTTTTTCCTTTGTAAATGACACATTTTAAAATGAGAAGCAAAACTCTATTTGTCAAGATCCGAATGAGTGACTGTGCTTAAAATGTTTTAAAAATGTGAAAATGTGGAGGCAATATAGCTAATGAACCATGCAAAAGCATTTGACAGATCTCAGTTACTTACTGCTGTTTCTTTTGAAGAAAAAAAGAGATGTTGTCAGGACTCACATGCTTGAATAATAGTGGCATTTGTACTGATTTCCTTTTGCATTTCTCAAGCTGAGTTTTATTTTTAAATATAATGCTATAGAAAAATATTTTAATTATCAATTTTTTGGGGGTTTATAGCAAATTAGGTACCATGGAGGAAGTCACTGACTGGACGTTACTTCTTATAACTGATGTGGCCAGCTCATCCCATACACTGTGGTATTATGCCCTGATACTATCTTACAGGACTTGAAAACTTACCCTCAGAATTGCGAGTTAAACATTAGAGCTTTTAAGAGGTTGTGTCAGTTTTCTTTAAAATTAAATACTAGCAAAAGTGTTTCTTTAAAATGTTTCTGAATAATGGGGCAAAAATAAGATTAGGCTTAAAACAACGGTGTAAGCAAACAAGTAGGAGTGTTCCTTGACAACATCCACCAAAGAAATGAAGAACAAATCCCACCTTTATGAAATCATTTGATACTACAGTGAATGTGCAACACTTGGGATGGGAACAGTACAAGAACATTGTAATGGGCAAATGCTGCAGTTCAACAATTACACAAAACATTTTTGCTATTAGTTCTTTAGGACTTTGACTGGAACAAAAATGTTTTTGTTGAGCTGCATCATGAACCAGACAGGAGTAAACTGCATGAAACAAAAACATTCATTAAGACTTCACAGAAACATTGCAAAAAGCAGAGAAAACACTCATGGAAATATAACAGCTGTAGTAAAACTGTGAAGTCCACCAAATACAAGTCCTAAAGCTTGTCCTACTGACTCACCCCCAAATTAGGATCACACGTGAGGGTATTACATGATACAATTGCCCTCTGAGTGTCTCTGAAGGTATTTCAATAGATTTACTGGACCAATACACACACCACAGTTCCAGTTATTTAATTTCCCAAGTGAGCTCAAGGAGAGCATTCTTATTTGAATAACACTGACAAATTGGAGCTCTAAAAGCTTAGGAGTCATGCAGTGATTTACCTGGGAAACTCAGTTAAAGAGAGTGATTGAAATTTGCAGTCAAAACAGTACTGCACCTCTTTCTCAGAGAGCCTGAAGGTGTATTGCACTGTGCTTTGGGCTCAGGTTTGGGAGAAAAGGAGCATGCTCACAGTCCTACTCCTATTCAGGTCAGTGATTAGAATGATGGTGTAATTCAGGTTAGAATGACCTTGACTGGTCTAACCCTGTGCTCAAAGCAGAGTGAACCTGAATAAATTTGCTCAAGGCCTTGTCCAGTCAAATTCTGAGCTACCTCCAATGATGGAGATTCCACAATTTCTCTAGGCATCCTCTTACACTACATTCCTAACAGTGATTATTTTTGTTTTCCTAACCAGAATATCTCATGGTACAACTTGTATTCATTGCCTCTTGCTCTTTCATTTTTCTCCCCTGAAGAGTCTGGCTCCACGTTCCCTGAACATAAGCTTCTCCTATAATTTTAGACACCTTACAGAGCCTGGCAGGTAGACAAAGGCTTACAAGACCTTTGCCCTTCTAGGGAGGCAGCTGGAGGCAAGGCAGGAAACCCTTAGTGTGAGAAATGGTGTTTGCAATGGCAGCTGTGGGTCCTGTGGTGGGCTGAGGACTCAGGGTGGCTGCAACAGACCCACTCACTGAGGACACTGGGACTGGCACCGTGTGCAGCAGGGAAAGCTGCTCTGAGGCATGCTGGCCCTTGGCACCCCCTTGGCACTGCCCTGGTGTGGACTGTGGGCAGCACAGCACAGTAACTGGGCACAGACACGGGACAGACCCCACAGCTGCATGAGGGACATCAAATGTACATCCCACAGTGCCCACAAGGCAGCAAACATCACAGCTACGCCGTCAGAGGAGAGGAAAAGGAAAGGAATGGCTCAGTCCTAATACAGCTGTTTGCCTTCTTTCCTCTTGCCTTGAGAGGGCTGGTGCAACAGGGATACAGCCAGCCTGGGAACTCAGCTCTCCCAGCTGAGCCCAGGCCAGACCTGTGTGTCCTGCACATTCAGCCACTGCTTCAGAACCACATCCTGAGCACAGGAGCTCATCAGCGCCTTTGACATTTGCCTTTCACAGCAATGTGAGTACTCTGACTGTTTGAGTTGCTACTTTTTATGCTGCTTTAAATGACAGTAGTATCAGAACTGTGCTCTGAATACATCAATTTACAAGAGAATGTTACCAGTAAAATGAAGACTTCAGAAGGGCTTACAGCAACCTAAAAATAGTTATTTATCCTGTACATTTACTCTGTGTAACTTATTGTTTATGCTCAGTTCAATAAACACTTTACAAAGGGTGACTCATATGGAGTAGTTCAGGCAATATGATGTCTCACAGTCTACCCATTCCCGAATAAAGCTCCACCTACGAAAAAGGTGTATAAACTCAGAGACAAAAAATAAAACCTGACTCCCTTTCCTCCAACTCCAACCACGGAGCTTTACCTGAGCACCCACCTGATAACGTGAGAATGGAACACGGAAGTAACAAAGATGCTGTGCACAGATGACAGAACAAAAAGTATATTACATACTTATCTGATTGCCACATGAATAACATTTTCTTGAGTGCATCTCAAGGGAAGCATTTGCATTGTTTAACTCTTAAGCCCTTTTGTACAGTTCCTACGCTGATTTTTTTTTCCATTTCACCCAAAAAATAAAGATTTACAAGCATTTTAATTTCAGAGTTTTCTCACTTTGAAAAATACTTTTAATCCACTTAAGTCACTTCCTGAATATATTTTTAGGATAGTAAAAGTGAACAGAAAGATGTATCATGATGCAGAAGATGGGAATGTGATCATAAAAACTTTCCAGAATTAACAGCGCAGCCTATAATGGGTATTATGGGACTGTGGTGCTCTGTCACTCTGGAGAGATACACAAGTTGAATTCTGAAGGCACTGAATTCTAGGTGCTTCTATAAAAATGTTGAAAGTCTGGTAGACTTGAAGTTTATTTCTTAATCCGGCAAGCATTCAATCCTGCAGCGACAGTCTTTCACAGGCAATGCCTCTCTCCAGAAGGGATTAGTTAGCAAACAGGGATTCTCCCGTTGGTAGAAACACTTGCTAAGTGTAACTATCTGTTTAGGTGAAGCTGCAGACATTTTGGCTTCCCTGTCAGGATCATATTCAGACTCAGCATCTTTTTAAAACAAAACATTCAACAAACAAAACCTGAGGGCCCTGACACCATTGAAAAAAGACAAGGATCAATGAAACCCCTGAGAGTTTCGCTCACTTCACTTCACTTATCAACTAATAGGTTTATTAAAAACCCTTCCATCTGAACAGTTGTCTCTCTGAGGTTTCTAGTAATTACCAAGTCACATCATATTAGAGTTTACAAAATGTTTAGGAAGGGATTTTAAAACTTTATTAATCTCCTGGTCCCATCTTTGCCATATTACAGAGGTGTTTAGGGGCAGCCAGTCTCCAATAAAACATGGAACTCTGAAACTGCAGCAAGTTACAATTGTTAAATCTCATCCTTTGTGTTTTGTAACATGTTGGAACACAGTAATGAAAAAGCAGGTAGAGAAATTACATTTAACATAATAAACATGCTGTCTGTTCCAATCCTTCAGCAAATTCAGTGTGAGGTACTGGCAGAGCTGCTTTCCAGGACACACAAACACCAAAGTGAAAAATGAGTTCTTGAGCTCAAACTTGGACCTGAGACCAAGCTGCTATCAGGGCAGTGGAAAAAACAGGAGACGTTTCTCCTGGCTTTCCTTCTTCATGTCTCAAATATTTGTTCCTGTCGTCAACCAAATGCTTCCAACATATTTAACTGGTGCATATAGAGGAGAAGTACATGGATGCCAAAAGTGCAAAGAATCCCTTTTCTGTCTTCCTGCCCATCACAGGGGAACTAATACCACCAATAATTCCACTAAATCTGTCTACTGTATGTCCCCTGATCTAATGGGCAAGAATGCCTTTTCTTTGTTCCATTTCTTCCAATCCAAACCCCAGATTCAGACAACATACAACCCTATGTTTTCACATGAATACTGTGCAAAAGCTCAGCAAAGGGTTAGAAGTAAAAGATATGAGCTTTTCTATTCCTAACCCCATGTCTTACTCCAAATCCTATTTTTTTTCTCTTTCCGCCACAAAAGATGGACATAGCCAACTTTTAGCTGTGAATGAGTTATAAGCATCAAATGGACAGATTAGGCTGCTATTCTCTAAACAGATGCACTTACAAACTTTCCTGACCTTTGGCAGGGAAATGGATTTTGCTAAGCCACCAGTTACTACGTTCCTTGTGCTCAGAGACACAATAAAGCTGCAATTTGCCTCCTAGGGTTTTGTCAGAACTGTGGCAGAATGTCAGGCTGCAGGGCAGTGGTCAATGAACTCCAGCCCATCCTCCCCTTGCTTTGTTACAGGAGCTGCAAATCTTGCTCTACAGACCTTGAGGAAATGTATTTTGTTGAATCTAAACAGTGGGAAGTTAGTGAAGCACATAATGCTTCCCAAACAGCACAGTGACTATCACAGCAGTGGTGCTATAGGACACCAAGCGATTTCAGCAAGGAAAGTCAAAGAAATATTGTGAAATATTGCTCAAACCACAGAAAGTTAGAATGAATGCTGTCACTGACTGCAAGGACATGGAAAATGTATACAGATAATGTATATAGATAGTCTTACTCCTGCTTAAAGAACTTTCCCATTTTCTTGGCAAATATAGAGTGGTTTTTACTACTCTGCTACTTGCAAAGCCCTTTTTTGATATGTCTGTAATACTTATTCAGTTAAATACTGGCAGAAAGAACAGTGAGACAAGAGCAAAAGAGCAAATGTTAAATAGACTTGGTGGGAGGCTGCATGATCTCTTCTCCCTTATGGCTCTGTTGCTTTGCCTAATGCTGTCCCATACCTCTCTTATACCACCTTGTGTCTTCCAAGAATTTCCAGTGATCCTCAGATAATCCCACTAACACTTGACAACACTGATCTCAAACTCAGCTCCCTCTCTGTGTCTGTTCAGTTCCAGTTCAGCTGCTAACTTCTCTATTGCATCCTTAAGCCTGAGCAACTATTTTTAACTGTACAGAAATAAACGAACATGGGAACAACATGGGTTAGGTATGCCACTACCAGATGAGATCTGTTGTTAGTTACATCTGTTTTACTTTTTCCTGTAGCGTTTCTTATTCTATTATTTAAACATTCCACAGATAAATTAGCTCTGCACACTGAACTTGGGGCTCTTGGCTTCCTGTGCTCTTTTGTTCTCCAATTCATCTGTCTCAGAGTTCTCTACCAGCACCCGTCACCATAGAAACTGAGCACGTTCCAGTGATTATGTTGGGTGTATTATATAAACTTCAGATATAGTAAGAAAGCTTTATGAAAGGTTTGTAAGTGGGCCTCAAAGATGATCAGCATCTGAAAGTCTGTTACGGTGAGCCAAATCCTCTGTGTCCTGTCACCTCAGGCTCGTCAGCCTCTGGGACTGGCTCAAGCCCTGCTGGAATGGCAAAGTGGGATCTGCTGCGGTAGCTTAACCTACTGGCCACTCAGAAGATTGATATCAGAGACAAGAGAAGTGGTCAGGAGCCAGCAGCTGGATCAGAACACAAGGTGGGTTGCATATGGAAAACTGTCTTGAGAAGACATCAGGCCCCTGCCTGCTCTTGAAAGCTCTGCAGTGTCAGCACCGAGCGAGCTGCATTTGTCAGAATGAGTAGTGCTGGGACTGTCAGCAGTGTGTCAACAATCCTAAAGAAAGCTATTTTCTTGGTGGACACGGGGAAAGCAGCTGCCCAAGCAGTACTGCTGCTGTTCCTGTTGTCACCATTGCTCACAGGATGAACAAGGATGTGAGGCACTACAACACAGCGCTATCTCTTAGCTATCAGCAGCTCGCTGCTGCTAACACAGAAGCGATGCAAAGGGCAGTGCTGGGATTCACACTCTTATCTACAGTCAGGGAGACTTTTATGGTGGTGTCCGTGCCACAGTTCAGTTTAGCAAGGTGTTTAGGCACATGCTTGACTAAGCTGATGACTAATACCACCAGCTTCAGGCTCTTCCATGAAAAAAGAGCCACAAAAGACCCAGCTCTGCTGGTCTTACCAACCTGCCCAAAGTATTTGCTCACCGAGAATAACAGTGTAACAATAAAACAAATACTAATGTGAATATTAATTGTGCAATCAGACACAAGAGCTGCAGGGATGGGCAATTCCACCTGCTCTCCCAGGACTCTGATGCTGAACATAGGTGCTGCATTCCTGCGACTTGGCAAAAGCTGTAGGAGTAACACAGCGGCTCATATATTTCAGCTTAACAAAACAGATAATCTCAAGACTACTATTAAAGTAATTTGAAGTGGATGTAAAAGCAATCCTTAATTAATGAGAATGATTCAGTGTGTACTTTTGTGGAATACCAGTCTATACTTATTTTTGAATCATAAGAGGAAAAATATCAGAGCTGAGAAGTATGTCACTTAATTCATCTTGTATGGAATATATTACTTAGAACAATAGGAAGACGGAGACAGAAAAACGTATTTAAATAAGAATATATGTCAGTGTTTTCTGGTCAGACACACAAAACTCTCCCAGTATGGCACATAGGAACATCAAGCTGATGTGCTCCAAATTTGTTGTTAGAAGATGATTCCACATGGGATGTTCTAACATTTTCAAGAAATATTTTGTATTGGACTGGCAGCTTTGATATTTTTTTATATCTTTTCTACATAGCCAGTTTTCCTGGGACCATCATTGTATGACCCAAGGAAATGCTTCATAAGCACTAAGTAAAACCAGAGCAAATAATAAAAAAGAAAAAAAAATAATTTTCCTCAACTACTAATTCTCAACAAGTTACAGAAAAGTTCCATTTCACATGAGGTGCTAGTCATGTCATCATCATGTATGTAGTTCTCTGGGCCAGAATCTGCTTGGCTACAAAGTGGGAAGTAGGATTCTAAGCACAGCACTGAAAGAATTAAACAAAGAGTGAAAGGATAGTATTTTAGTGCAGAATACAAATTACACTGGGGTAAACAAATCCTCCTTGTGACCATTAAATGTGCACCTGAAATCTCATAGGTAATTAGTCACATTACACACACACTAACCATTTTAAAAAATAAAGTATCTCAAGTAGTTTTGGTCATTCATATTAGTGAAAGAAGTTAACATTCTAAGCAGCTGAATTTGAACATGTGTCTCCAGGGAAGGAGGTGCTTTAGATATAGGTTGATAAATTATCCCACCATGAGGTAAAACAACAAGCTCTGGGTGCAAAATGCTGCTAGATCAGCATCTGACATCCATTTTGTACTGGCACACAGACTTTACAAAATTTAGGGCAATGAAAAATGATAGCCAGCATGTGCTCTTAACACACACTCTCACCAGGATAGCTCACAGCACTTACCACAGCAAACACAGCACCGGAATGGCAAAAACTGAGGATGGCTTTTCTGGTGGCAGCAGTGAAAAGGGCCCAAGAGCTCCCTCAGAATCCACGGGACAGCGACAGCCTTCCCACAGCTCCCTCAGGAGGGGGACAGCCTGAGCTCAGCGGTTCCCAGCAGGGCAGGGGGCTTTGGGAAAGGCAGTGCTGGGGGAACAGCATCGTCAGTGTCAGGGAGAATGGGCCACCCTGCCAACAGCCAGGAGGACTCACTGCAGCTGTTGCTCTCCCGGTTATTCTGGGTGAAACTCCTGGAATGCTGTGCACAGTCTCAGCTACTGCCTGTGCCTCCCCCAGTGCTGGGAACAGGGGTGGTATCAATAGTTAGAGCTGTGTGAGCTGATCCTTTTGGTTGCTTTTCCCACTGGGAGGTGAAGCAGTAGCCGGGGAACTGCCCACTCTCCTTTCTAGAGATGGAGGAAGCAGAAGGAAGCCTCTCCTTTGTTGCTTTCCTTGTATCCCTCATTCTCCAATGTGAGATGTGGTGAGGCAGTTTCAACTTAAATTGGCCCTTACACTGAATCCCAATGCAATTGTCAGTGAACACAAAAATAAATTCCTTCTAACAGAGTAAGTAGGCTTCAGATGCCTGTTTGAGTGCAACGAGCCCCCAAACCTGCCTGCAGGAGTTAGCACTGCAGAAGTTACAGTGACGTGGACTCCAGTCTGCCACAACAAACTACTGCAACCACTGAGGCAGACAAAACCAGCTTGTTTACAGTTTGTAGAGGTCTAGTAGATAAAAAAACCACAACAACTTTTGATTTATACTGCAAGTTGGATGCCATATATTCAACATAAAAATTGAAGCAAAAATATTGGATGTTGTAGAATCACCTTTACAAATACAACCAGCTATGAAGTACTTTCAGCAATTCAGTAAAACATTGAGAACAGCAGACACGGACATTTACAACAGATCTGTATCTCTGAGTGCTATTGATCTTGTTACTTTAAAAAATTTTCCTAAATCTACCTAATTCATCCTACTAAGTGCCTAGCAATGATTTCTTGACCCTCCTTTTTCCTTTATTTGAACTTTGCAGTTAACTGTATTGGCAATATCATTACAGGTAAACAGCAGCTTTAAAGATGCACCATCTCTTGCAGAGACATTAATCAGCATGAAACAGGCACCAGATACTATTTGGGTAATATGCAAAAGATGGACAGCTGCCTTCAGTATAGAGAATAACTTCCTGTGTTACAGAGGGGTGCTTATAGGACCTGAAAAAGGAACAAAAGAAAGTAAAAAACTGAAGCAGGACGAAGGCAAAATTGTAGAAAGCCTCAATGTCTCTTTCTTTGTGTAAGGGAAGATGTAGGTCACTACACAAAACTCAGGCAGAAAAAGAGTGGGAATGAAAAGAAAGGAGATGGCAAGACACTGAGACCGGGTGCTGGCAATGCAAACCACCTGGGAACCAAAGGAGGCTGAATTTCCTTTAACAACACTGAGAAGCTTCTGCATTATGGATTGGGAGATGGGGGAAGCACAGGGCATAATTCAATTGTACAGTCCAAAGCAGGATAAAGTAACTAGAGTGAGTTTATTGATCTAAAGAGAAAGATAAAGCAATAGGTGTAGATAGGAACATTTCTCTTTGTTGGTGTCATGAATCCAACACATTTAGTGACCATCCAGCTTAAAGACCCTCTTCCTTATCGTCTAACACCATTCTACTCACACTCCTTACTCTGATGCAATGCACTCGAGGTGCACAAAAAACCACAGGGAAATGCAAATATCACTTCCCTGTAGTTTAACAGCCTTTTCATTTGCCTGCCTGATAGGAGGGACTGATTCTCCATTCTTGCTGATGGAGAAAAGGAACAGTAAATGCACATGGCTGAGCAGCAGTAAATTTGACACTTGTCATTAGAAAGCATGACGCAATAGGGGTACTGATGAGTCCCTCTGGGTTTAGAAATCTTTCAGAACCTCCCTTCTTTGACTGTAACAGCTCAAAACACAGCCCAGTCTCTCACCCAGACATTTTATCAGCATTTAAGTGCAAGTCCACCTTTGACAGCATTTTGTCCCCAAGAGTGCCCATGTCATATGATTCACTAGACAGAAGACAAAAGAAAGTTATCAAAGGACAATGTCAGTGTTTTCTGAGCAATAAAACTCAGTCTCCTCAATAACCTGCACCAAGAGCTCCCAAAACTCTTCCAAGAAACAAATAAAAAATCATTGGGTGTTGAATCAAAGCTTGATAGGATTGCCAGTGAGAACTCTGCAAAGCAGAGAAGCTAAACAAGATCAGAAGTTCACAATTACGTGAGGATGAACAGAGCTCACTGGGGTTAAGCTGATTTGCTGCTGTCTTCTTTATCATAGCAGGATTCTCATCCCAAAAAATAACCTCATTAGATGGAGCTCTGTAAAAGAAAAAAGAATAAAGCAATATTCTATTTTTAAAAAGGGAAATGACTCAACAAAGCAGAATAAATCAATGATAGCATGATAGAGTCAGTCCTGCAGGTATTTTGTCTGAGAAATTGTGAAGGTATGCAGTACATAAAGCACCCGTGGGAATACACACCACATTTGCATGTACTGGAAAGTGATAAAGAAAAGGACAAAATAACATAAGTCAAAGAGAAGAAGCGGTGCTGGAAGGTGCAATTCTTGTGGACACCTTGTGATTGGAGTTATTCTAATGCCAAAACAAGGTCCAAAGCTAGCAGGTCATCTACAGTCTCATTTTCCCCTGTGCTTTACACTGCAGTGGTTCCCACAGGTAAAGTGGAGGTTTAGTTTCTGCTGCTGAAAGGTAACTGGTTAGCACAGAGATGAAATCCAACAGAGTGCTGCTGGTCTCTAATCCACAGGTCTTTAGAATGTAAATGTGCACCAAATGGCGAGTACTTGGTTGGAACTATGGGGAAAGGAATGACTCTACCATCAATACTCCAGGCTTGGTTGTGCCACTGTCATACATCGCTGCATTAGCCTTTATTGCATTGTCTGTACTGAGGAGCACAGTAGGTCAGTTGTAACTGATAAGAATGTCATTTCATGAATAATTTCACTCTTGGAAGCACAGTTGACCTGCCCTCACTTCCTCATCACTTCCTCCTCTCCCCAGTGTTGCTTTTTAAGAAACAAAACAAACAAACAAAACCCCCCAAAACCTGAGAATGTCATGACCCATTTTACTGTGTGGACCGACAAACAGCTGCATCTGTGAAACTGAACAGGACAAATAAGAGACTGGTGGAGTGGGAGCACCTGAAATAGTCTTTGCTGGCAATAAGAGTTGCAAGAAAACATACAAAGACGTGAGCAGAATTTTACTCTGTCTTTTTTTCTCTCTGCTGAGAAAATTATGCTAGAAGTGAGAAGATGAACAGGTGAGAACTTCAACTATGGCAGAATGCAGAAGTATTTGAAAATTGAACCAGGGCAAACAGGTAATTACAGTCCTCGTGCATTAGCTGTGACAGCATGTTAATCTTAACACACAGCTCAGGGTGAATAAACAAGTGCAAAGAACCCAGATGTGACTATTGCTATAGAAATAAAAGCTTAAGAAAACTGCCACATATATCAGTTAACTATTTGCCCAGAAGAGATGTATTTCCCTCCAAGCCCTCCAAAACCCTGGTTTGGGTCTCAGAACAGGCATAGGAGAGAACTTGTTTTCTCAGAAATCAATGTGAAACTGGAACATTTTGTTTCAGAAGTTCTGTGAAGCCTGAACAAACTTTCCTGAGTGATACTGAGGACCAGTATTAGAACTGCTAGAAGTGCTGGAGTTTGTGGTTGCTAAGATGCACTGACCTCTCTCAGGGAGCACATTGATTATCTGAAGTATCTTTCAGAAAAGCAAAAATGTAAAAAAGATATTTGGAAATTAATATACCGTCCTTTCTGTGAAGAATTCTCAGAGTGAAGTGGCTATAGCCCACTAGGTAAATGTCATCCTCAAATGGGCATCAAAACCAAGTCTGAGGAAATTTGCCATTTATTTCTGTCACCTGTAAAATTTATGGCCTTGACAATTTATGTTGATTGTAAGTCTTCTGCCACCACTTATGGTAGCTATGCTTGGCAACTAATAGCATTTGGGGAGCAGTTTGTGCACCTTCTGTATCAATGTTATGAAATTTGTAAAGCAGATGGAGTCTCTCTGCTGCTGCAGCTTAAATACCCCTGTGACCCTTATTTGTCAAATACACACACTGCACAAACATCCGGATTGCCTCTGTCATCAAGGAAATCAATAATACCCTGAGTTCTCAGCCAGGGCCCTTCTCAATCGTATTTCTGTGACAGAGGCACATGAACAGGAGTTGCTCACAGGGTCACTGGCCAGGTGCTTCAGCATCCTCTGGAAGAACAAATTCGCTCGACAGAAGATTTGTCAAGGAACATTTTCAATAACAAGATCATATGAACAAAGAGAGGAAACACTTGGTTTTACTGTAAATTTGGGTAGCTGAGCAAATGAGATGAAGGTCCAATAAGTGACTATATTGCCATTTTATATGCACAGCTCTGTTGCTTCTTAATGGCTCTGCTCTCCACAGCAGGGCTTAAGATTTCCCAGCTGACTTTACTGCTATATTTAACCTACTAAATATAGAGAATACTTGACTCAGATTTGTAGAGTGGCAGTGCACTATTTCTCACAAGACATCCAAGGTAGCAAATACAATTCATGCCTAGTAGTAAAGCCATACCATGTGTCTGGGGATGTAACCCCAGCCCTGCCCTTGGGGTTCTCCCCTGTGCCCAGCAATGTTCGGAGGGACACGGAGGAAGGGATGGGGCATTTTGATCCCCATCCAGATTCCCCCCATGCACCGTCACCAGGGACACTCTTATTCTATTAAGTGAAATTTCCCTAATCTAATGCTAGTAATGACATTTCCAACCTTTCTAATTGTATAATTATCCACTAGACTAGTGACAGGGGAGGGTTGTTTTTAATTGGATGGCAGATTTGGGGGGATTTATTTAATTCTGATTAATATTTCTCACTAGAGTAAATATAGGTTTACTGAAGCAGGGTGGGATATTTGCTTATACAAGCACAGATCTTGAAGGCTTCCAGGACACTTGGAGGGAGTGGTGACAGGGCCACACTGAAGATGGGAGTGCAAACACATTGCAGATAAACCCCTCTCCTGCAGAATCACTGCCTGATCAAAGCTGTGAACCAACCTCTGAGCACTGACACAGCCGATGCACCTATTTTTTGTGTTCCTAGTTTGTTTGTATTCAGCTTGGGGAAACTGATAACATATCTCCCTACCCGTGAAACAAGGGAATTTTTCTCAAAATAATGCAAACCCCACAAAACTCTCCTCCTAACTAAGGGAACTAATAGCCTTTGATACTAAGATACATCTTATCCAACAGGAAATACATGTTTCTCAATAACAGATTTCAAAAGAGCAGCAGGAATTTCCCTTCAGCCTGTACTGCTGTGGGTAATTTCTGGTTTAGAATAGGTGGGGATGGCTCACTGTTTCCTGGCCTGGTCAAGTACTTCTTAAGCGCTTCTGAATTATTTAGCTATGGTTTAAAAATTAAAACCTCTCTGCTTTTTTAGAATAGCAGATACCTGGCTGTAGTGTGCCACTTACAAGCAGGAGTTGAAACAGAGATGAAGGAGCTGCCCTTCTGGAGGAGATCACACTGTTCAGAGCAGCGGCTGCCAGGAGGATGAATGGCACCAGTGGGTCACTCATTCACTGCTGGGAGGACTGGGGCCATAACCCACTGGTGCTGGCAGCACTTTGTGTCCCGTGTGTTTTCATCTTCACAGCTTCCCCTACCCCTCTGTAGAAGTCATCAGTAATGACTGGGAAGGCTTACTAGGTTTGCTTTTCTCCTCTTCTGGTATAACTGAAAAGATTCACCAGGAGCAAAGGTCAGTCAGCTGGGGCACTTCATGCTTTTAAGCAGCAAGTATTTTCACATCCTGCCATCCAAGTACATAAAGCAGCAGCCAGACTTAGGCAATTAAGCTTCATTTCAGAAGTAGTTAGGTGGTTCAGAAGGAAAGGTTTTCTGAAGGAGTGCATGTGGACCTGCCTTCGAAACATGCCCACAGACTATCATACAACAGAGAACTGTTACAGTACATGGATTTTTGACAGAGCTTTCCTTTTGACATATAGCAAGGAGAAATTAGGTAAACAGTTTACAAAGGAAACAAATGTAAGAGAAATCAGTGGAAGAATTAAGAGGAGATACACCCTGCTAAGTTTATAAACTGCCTGTTCCAAAATGAATCCAACAGTTGTACTCTTAAAATCTGGTTTGCTTTCAGCATGTTGCCATCATCCTGTCCCTCTGCAGTCTTTGTCTGTGAATAAGCACACACATAGAACCTACACTTCTCACTCTCCCCTTTTCTGACAGTCAAAAGGGTTAGGTTTTTATTGAAGAAAAGGTAGCATATTGTTTAATGCTTAATCTTATTAAGTACTTCATTAGAAAAAAAACTGAACTAAGTTTGAAGCTGAAAAGATAGTTTCCTTTTCAGGACTTTTCTGTAAATTCTCTGTCACCTCAGAGTCCATCCTATCCCTAAAAGGTGATGTATCAGCACAATAAGGAAAAGAGAGTTATACCAGGGGAGAGAGATGTTTAGTTATCCAATAGCTCCCTGTCTCTGCCAAGGTGCTCACTTGAAGACATTCTAAGAAATCTCTAACAAAGGTTAAATATCAATACCCACTGTTGCCAGAAAACATCAAACACTGATATAAAAGAGCAGCTACAGAGCAAATTTCAGCGTTTCTGAAAGGCATCTTTCACATACAATTGTTTGATATTTGTTTATACCTGGGGACAGCTGCCCCACTTGCGCACATGCCAAGCCCCATGGAATGCTTTGCTGCTGTGTGTCAGTTTATACACAGAGGTGAAGTTAATCTCAGATAATCTCAGTTCACCATGTCCCTTTACAGATGCTGCACTTCACCTTTTTGATCTTTTTCTTGGCTTGCTAAATCATGTCTACCCGTACCTATCAACTCAATTGGAAGGAGGGTAAGGGCTGTATATCCTCACTGAGGGAAAGGTACACAGAAATAATAATAATTCTTTTCTTGGAGAATACAGATAAAGGATTTAAATATACATACACATTTATAGGTATAAACTCCCTTTAACAACACATTATTATGTTTAGGCAGCAGCATTTCAAAGCTACAAGCAACAGAGAAAACAGGGTTATCTTACTAAGAACTACATTATTTTATCAGGTCATGATCCTGTACATAGATGCAGGGCATTCTTATCTTTCAAGAATTTAGTATTCCACATAAAGCTCCTTCTTAGATGGACTACTCTGAGACTTAACCTGTTGTCATTATACTAATTATAATTAAAGCTAAATTTAGAAAAAAATGCAACTTTTACACATCATGTGTTAATGAGGAGGGGAAAGGTTGGTCACACATTGACAAATCCAGTTCCATAACAAAGATCACCATTGATCACCATTGATCTTAGATAAAGGAACACACCCATGGAATTCCAGAGAATATATCTTTTCAGCTTGGCTAGGACCAAGTGATGTATAAAAGTATAACGATATGAGCCTAAGAGCCTTTCCCAATTGAAAATCTCATAGAGCACCTCCCTCATATAGTCACTCATCCTAGCAAGAGAAATTAAACCCTCTTGTTTAGCACATCTTTTTCGTCATTCTGTAATATTTCCGTATATAGTATCAAGAATCAAGGCTGCTATTTTTTCCTTTACGATGACACCAGCTTCGAAACTCATCTCTGTTCAAGCCAACACTCCACAGCAACATGCATAAGTGATTTCTCTTGGGTGATACAAGAGATACCAGCACTGACAAAGAACCTGTGCAAGCTGTACTTGGGAATTGGTACCTAGATATGCCAAAATGAGAGAAGCATGGTCCAGAAGGAGTGTGAGAACGGAATCTGAGATCCCTTGGGCTGCTGCCTGTGAATCGAGCCCACTCTATGTGAGCACCAAGCAGGTTGTGTTGGAAGAATCCAGGCATCCTTTGCAGTCACAGGTAGAAAATGGAAATTTCATGCCATTTAACTGGTTACAAACCAAATCTTGCACTGCAGCATCCTGGTTAATGTGAAGGAACTGTAGACATCAGCAGAAGTGCACCTGATATTAGAGATGGGAGGATTCGACTGATTGCTTTAGAGGGACCTCAGTAACAGCAGGAGCTCAGACACACAGAAAGAGCTTTGTGATGGAGCACTATCCAGTGAGCCTTTTTAATATTTAAGAATGTTTCTTTCCTGGAAAAAGTTCCCAGGACTTTTGTTTGGTTTTCAGTTTTTGCAGTAGAAAGCCCCCTCTCTCCTCCAAGCCCTAAATGTTTCCCAATTCTCTGCTGTGGGCCAGGCAGTGCAATAAAAATGGCCAAACCTTTTTGTGTTGCTTCAGGTACAGGTGAGTATGAGGCAGGAGAGCTACACTTTTCCCCAACATGCCTTTCTGCTCCAAGAGAAGGAATCCCCACCAAGTCCATGTCCAGTGGTGGCAGAGACGGGGCAGGCAGAGCTTTTACCCAAGGACTAAAGCTGGGTAAAACTTCCAGGCACATACATGTGCTTTCACTGAAAAGTAAGGTGCTCTCTTAACATCATTTGTCCTCTTTTAACTTCAGCAAAATCCAGGTGTTATGGGGGAACATCTTCCAAGCAGCAAATGAGTTGTGCCAATGAACCTCAATTATTTGCTAATGAGATGTGTAATTCCTAAGCACCATTTTGAAAATGTACCTCATACTGTTTGAATGTATCCCTGTGTTCTCTAAGAGGGAGGCAGTTCCCCTGAACCTTGAAATGAGCTGGCAGAAGGAATGCTTTCCTTCATGCTTTCTGGGAAAAACCTAAATCACATGGAACGGTACCAAAGCAACAACCAGTGATTTGTGAGGCTGCAAATTTCATTTTGCACTCCTCAGTAATTGCAACAAAAAAGAGAATCCCACTGGCATGAGGCTGAGAAAAGGCAAAAGTGAATGTGATGCCATTTATGTATTTTTAAATGGAACGGACAGTTCAGAAATTGAATGGTTGTGCACAGCTGGAAAAATATGGCCAGGAAAATAATCAAAGATAAAAGGGAAGAGGAGGGGAGAGTGAGGGACAGAGAAAGGCAGGAAGATTACAAGTAAAACCACCAAAATGGAAATGCAGCTTCAAAATACAGGAGCACTAACATGGAAGATGCATGAACTCATGAAAGATAACTAAAGGAGCTAGAAATAGAATGAAACAAAAATAAAGCAACCTGACAGAAATTATTACTTTGCTTATTGGTTATGTGGGTTTTCATAGTAAGTATCGTTTTATACATAAAATTAATTGAAACATTTTGGCCTGGTAATCCTAGAAAAAGTCAGTAACACCTGAAAGCTGAATTTGGCTGCTATGCACTTCATTCAAAGCATCTTCTCTTCTGAGGTGTCACTGTTGCTAAAACAGCATGCCCAAAAATGGTAGCAATCACAGGAAAAGTGAGAGGTCTAATAATTATTAGCAGTGATGTAATTACATGATGTCTGTTTCTTCAGTAAGAACTAAAATGTCACTAGGAACAAAGGCTTTGCAATAGACTGTTTAAACGAGTTAAATAATTTGAAACAAGTGTGCTTAGAAAGAAACTTCTGAATATAAGCTTTATGGGTAACTTAGAACAATTTCTTCAGTACCTGCACTACACCAAGCAATTCATACTTCTGAATATATTATCTCTCCTTGAGGCCTCCAGTTTATTTTGGAGGTTACCCTGGATAAGCTTTCCAGAACCATCAAGAGAGATTTTTGGGAAGTGAAGATCAAGTATCAGCAGATTTGAAGGTATTTTGGGCATGAGGCCAAGATACTCGAAGGAGTGTCTCTCTCTGAAATCACAGCTTCCCTTCAGACTCTGGTACATCATCATATGTCAGTCTCATGTGAGTTCCCCACTAAAAGTTGGTCTAGACCACCGTAACTCTATTAGAGAAACAGAATTGCTGGGAAACTTGTCTCCTCTAATTCACATTAGTCCAAGTCTGCCCACACAGTAAAATTAAGTAATGATATGTTTTTAAATTGCATGAAAGGAAAAAAATTTCAAAGTTGTACTTGTGAATTTGGAGATGACAAATGCACTGGATCAAAGTGAAAATATGTTTATCCTACTCTGTTTGCATTTGCTGGCTGTTCTCATACAAGTAACTTACCCTGATGGAAATCTGCAAAAACAAATTCATGCCTGTTTTCTCACAGTACACTTTTTAAAAACAAATAGTTTGTAGGGTTAGCTCTGTCCCTGGGGCTGATTAGGAGTTAAACTACGCTGAGAAGTGATCTTGGTAAATTATAGCTATTGTATGCTATTAAATATCCATTACTAGGGTAAGCTGACTCCTACCACATATTTATTAAGGTTAATTTACAAGGTGTATTGAAGGAATTACTGAACATTTAAAAAATGTTAATAGCTACAATTGCTAATAAATCATCCTGGCAACAAAAAAATCCCTTCTGTTCTTCAGCAGGACCATGAAGTTCATTAAATCTTTCAAATGGAACTATGAAAGGCAGAGCATTAGTGTTTTTCAGCTATTGCACTGGAACAGACTGCTCTCAACTGCACAGGGGTGCTGGACAGTGTCAGTGGGGTAGTTTTCCTATCTGTGATGTGCTGAAGGGTCTCTTCCCTGTGTCTGGCTGCACTTCTGCCTGCATTTGGTGGTATATTGCTGCCTTCAAAACTCCCAGCTCACATTTCTGCAACAGGGTAGACCAGCCTGAAGGAAATGCCTCTGGAAGTTAGCTGACAAGTAATGGCTTAGGAAATTCCACTGTCAAAGACAGAAACTCCATTGTCAGAGCAGATTTTCAGTGTTTATTCAATTTACACATGATGATTTGAGAGCACGAGTCACTCTGCCACTTTGTCATTTACAAGCAAGCCCCCAACACCTACGATGGCTATTCACAAGAAAACACAATGTCAGGGTGTTATTTTTTCATTTTCTTGTTCATTTTATTCTTCCTTTGTTGCTATGACCTTTGAAAAAATATTATTGGTGTGGTTTTCATTTGATCCTTCACAAGTTGTCCTCTCATCTGCTTTTCTTTCCTTCTTATTTCCTTCTAACTCTACACAACGCTGGCAGTGGGTGCATTCCTCTGATTTTTCTGTTGGCCTTCCCTTGAAATGTATTTTCCTAACATTTGGTTCTCTATTAGCCTATGTCCCTGAAAACACTAGCAACATGATTAATCAGCTACTGATCTTTTTCTCCCACTCCCTTTCCTAAAACACTTGGAAGATATTCTCTGCTGCCCTGGTGACTCCTCTCCAGCTCGGAGCTGGCAGCTTGAGCTGTTTTCCCTACGGTAATTCATCTTCTTGCTTTCTATGTACAGTTACTAACAAATCAATCCACCTCCTACATCTGAGTGCAGTGGAGGCCTCGGACAGCAAGCTACACCATTTCAACTTGTATCAGAAAGGGACATGTTAAAAAGAGACAGGACTGCTCCCTCATTTTATTTGAATGGAAAGAACTATTTATTGAAGTCTAAGACTGCCTGTAAACCAGACTAATCCTTAACAGAAATACCACAATTTCTTTGGTGCAGTAATACCTAAATTTTCCATTACATTTTTGGAGGGTCTGGGTATAAAGACAAATCCCTGGGATGAAAGCATGAGTATGATAAACTTGTTAAACAACTGGTTATAAACAGCAATGCAATTAGGGGGTATGCAGGCTGCCTGATGCACATTATGTACATATGGAAAAAGAATTACATTTTAGGTGGGATGATTATGGTAGGTGACAATATGATTCCTTTCTTGTCACCAGTCAAGACAAAGCAGCAGGGAATTTAACATATTTCACTGTAATATTAGTAGAGTAGCATTAAGAAACCATTTAATAAAAATATTTCTCTGAGGTATTAATTAGAGAGGCTTTGGTTTATGCTCAGAAACATTTATATATATATTTGGGGTTTTTTTGAAAGGTCATTCCATGAAGAGCTGAACGTTTGCAATTCTGGGTGTAAAAATCTGACTCTAAAGGGAGAAAGAAATTAATTAAAAAAAAAAGAAAAAAAAGAGGTAGAAAGGTATTTTTCATCAGCCCTTATCCAATGCATCTTCAAATATACAGCATAAGGAAGAAATAAATGCGATTCTTCCCCGCCTCCCATCAGCTACTTGTAGGGACAAAAAGTATGATGTCTGACAAACCCAGGAGCCTTTCGCTCTTTGCGGGCATTCCCAGTGCCCCAGCAGGCACGGAGAGGCTGCTTTTCCTTCCCTGCCCACCGCAGCCACCGGAGCTGGGCAGCCAGGCAGGGACAGGGGACTCGGGGTTCGACCAAGGAGCCCGAAAAGGCCCGGGCAGCGTCTCCTCTGGGGCTGCCCCAAAGCCCTCCCGCGGTCCCTCTGCACCAGCGCCGGGGTGGCCGTAGTGGGGCTGCAGGGCTCCCTGCGCTGCCATCCCTCACTTGGTATTCCTTTTAAAGGGAAGTGAAGGAAAGGAATTGGGCAAAATGTAGTTCCACGTCACTGCAACAGGCCTAATACTTTTTACTGTGCCTCTGACCCCATCGAAAGAGCTCTCACGCTCATTTTCTTGTGTGCGCCAGCTGAAGAAAGAGCCCACTGGCTCCCTGCCCGCTCAGCCACGCAGTCTTTGCATCACTGCAGCGATTGGCACCAGCAGCCTGAATCACCCTCCGGGCACGCCGCGAGGGATTCCGAGCATCACTCGGGCCACTCTGCCACTGTTGCACTTGTGGCAGGACAAGGATCCGGCGGCTCGGGAGTCACGTAGCTCAGGGCTGGGAGGCACCTGGCAATGCCCTGCCCTGCTCCCCAGAACTCTGGCTCTGGGGGAGCAGAGTTCTGCCAAAATACAACACATCCACCTGCTGGTTCATCACAGCCCTCCTGGCCTTTCCCATGGGCTGCTCTGTGCCACGAGGGCCAAGTTCACACCCAACCATCCCTCCAAACACAGTGACACTGCTCACTGCACCTGAGCCCACCACGTGGCTGGAAAGGACTCCTGATGGCCTGGGGCAGAAAAGCTGCTCTGGTTCAGGGATGCCAGTCACAATATGCTGAGGACATTTATACAGTGTATAAGTTCACTCTGTTCACAGGAGAGAACCTCACTCCAGTGCATAATTGGTGGGTTTTTACACTAAAGAACATGAGGACAGAGATGAACTTTGCCTGAGCTACCGACAGAGTGCAGCATTTGGGGGTTCAGTGCCACTCCTCCATCTCTCACCGTGACCCCTCTCCAGGTGTAACACCAAGTTTTGGAACAGCACATTGTTCCAGAACAAACACCTGCAGGACAGTCCAGCTGCAAACAGCCTGTGCTACCACTGTGGTGTGGCCACCACAAAAGCAGTGCCACATTAGAACCAGAAAAGTAATGAAGTTTAATGATCCAGTTATGCCTCTGTCTTTAATGAAATATAGAAACAGAGTTTTATACAGACAAAGGACTGTCTCACCTCCATAAGCATTCTTTGGAAAAGAACTGACAATAAGTAGAACCAGAAACCCAGATTCAGAAAGTCAGTTTCTAGTTCAGAATATTCTTCACGACATTTTTTCTTGATGATTATTGTCATTATTTGTTTCTAATAACAACAGGGTCCTTACATGCCCTCTCACACATTTTCATGTAGTAAAATTTGATTTGAAGTATTTAGTTTCTTTCATATTTATCTTTGTCATTCTCTGCTTGGAAGAGGCCTGGCTGGTCTGAGGGCTTACAGTATCAGACAGTCTGTCACTCCTCATGTTTCCTTCCTCTGTCACAATTCAATATATTTAGTCCTGCTAGCTGCCATGAATTAGGAGCTCAATTTGATTGGAAAGGAGTCCAAATCCGTGAGCAAGTGGCATTACATAATGACCAGCTACAGCTGGAGTCTGGGTTGCTCTTGTTATTGAGCTCTATAGGTAATAAATGTTTTCTTAGTATGTCTCATACTCTTGACTGTAGCAAGCAGCAGTCGACACTGTTGGTGCTTATAAGCAAATAGATCAAAGATATTCCTCTCACTCATGTATATATGTATGTCTGTGTGCACATGAGCAGTAAGTCTGTTCCTCCTTCATCAAGCAGCTTGGCACAGTGGGATTCCTGGAAATGAGACAGGGTCTGGCTTTGAATGTGTAAGCAGCAATAATTGCCAAGATTGCTTTTTCATTAGCATCCTCATTATCTTAGTCATATACAAAGTTTTTTTATCAAGCAACCTTTTGTTTGTGAGGAAAGAGATGTGACCAGGCAGCTTAGAACTATGGGACACAGTATAAAACCAAGCCTAGTGCTACTAAAAGATCAAAATGAAGCCTCTGCACATGAAACAGATCAACCACAAGTCTGGTGTCTTTGTGACAACTGAATTAGAGACATTTTTCAAACAGTTCATTCCTATATAAAGGCTAAACTTGTAAAGGTCAGCAGAATGCTGAATTATTTCCTATTAAAACCTAGGTTGGTAAAGGATGCTTTTCCACTGTAACTAGATTTTCAAGAGATTTTGCAACTTTTTTTATACGATTTATTTTTTTTTCTGCTTTTTCATTTCCAGGAGAATATGTTCTAGACTTTGGGTTTGTTTTAGAGACAGTAGTTGCCAGACAGAGAAATTCTGGATTTATATTATTGCTCAGTAAAAAATAAATACACATCCCTTTGTTTTTACTACCAGGAAAAACCACTACCATAATTACAATTAAGAGTAACAAAGTAATGAGAGCAGACTATGCTTTGTGCTTGGAAGGGTTTTGAAATTTCAGAATTTGGTTCACTACTGGTTTGGATGAAAACTAAGGATTTTAGCACTCTCTGCAAAAGGCCAGCCCGCCCAGCAGTGACTGTCCTGCACCTCATGGACAGGACACAGCTGTGGAGTTGGTCAGCCAACTGCTGAGGGGCTGCAAGGTGGAAAGCCAAAATCCCAGTGCCGCCTCAGCACACCAGGAGAGCTGCCAAGGGCTGGAACCTTCTCCCCAGCAGCTCCTCAGATGTGCGGCAGAAGATGAGGGAGTTGGGGAGCAGCTCTGAGCTCTCGCTCCCCCAGCAGCTCACTGGGCAGGGAACAGAGGAGCTTGGCAGATGAACTGGCAGAGCCTCACGGAACTTTCCAAACATGTGCATTTTTCACTGGCCTTTGGTTAAAATCAAACTGCCCCTGGGTAATGCTTTGATCTTCACAAATCAGCGCTCTCCAGTCAAAGCATTTCTGACCAGCTTTAGCTGAGGCTCCAAATCGCACATTCCACGAAAGCTGTCTGTCTGTCTCCATCAGACTCCTTTGCAAATCCACTCCTCTGAGAGCATCACATTGCTGGGCACAGGCCTGATGCCATGGGCTTTCATGTGCTCGGGATTAGCGCCCAATGGATTTCACACTCAGAACAACCAAGAGATAAACAACAGCATTCACTAAGATTCTTGTGAAATAGTCTGTTTCTGAAGACTCGGGACAAGAGAAAAACATTATATTTACATGAATTTACAATATGTAAACTTTTAGTCCTCATTTTATACTTCTTGAAGAACAAAAAAATACTTATGATTCTATGCTATTTAGGAGTGGAGAAAAAACACATGAATAATAAATGTCATTAATGCCAACAGCGATTATAACTGAATTGCCCAGACATTTATGTCTGCTTGTTTTTCTTCTCACTGATACTAGTACAGGAAAACATGAACTCACAACTAAATTTGATATAATTTTACATAGCTAGAATTAAGACTCAATATTTTCCTTACATAAGGGTTATGGTACTTGTATTTAGTTGGCATTCAAGAGTCTGTTCTAGTTGTACTTTGAGTTGAAATCAGAACTATTCATTTGAGACTCATTAGAGTTGAGCCACGGGCCTTAAGTTTTACTACAGGGCTTCAAGTCTTCGCACAGACTCCTTTAGCTTCAGGTGGTTTAGGGAATAAAAGTGAATTCATAATTTAACAAATCATAAATTACGGTTCTTGGTATTTGCTTAGAATTATTGCATTTTATTAACACTTCCAGCTTTGAAGCTTTAAAATAAAAAATTTAAAAAATCATACCCTGAATCAAGGATTCAACTGGCTTGTTCTTGAGAGGATGGCTGACCTTCCCCAACAACCACTTGTTTTACCTTAATCTTTCCAGGATATGTGATGGTTTAATTATTTTTTTTTATACTTCGTTCTATGATTCTAGCATTACACTGTAAAACCAGAGATTTTCTATGAAGCAAACACACGTACAATCACTGACTACAATATATCAACAGATTTAAGCTCATTTAGTACTGCACAGCTACAAATGTAGGAGTGGGTAGTTGTCCTGGTTCACATGTAACTGCTGCTAACCTACAATAATTGCCCAAACTTTAGAGGTTTGGCACATCTTTCTCCATTCTCTTTTTGGAAACAATCACACCAATAACACACAAAAGTGATAAAATGATGTAGATTATTACCAGGTACTGTTTCTTGTGGCTATGTACAGCTATATCATTTTTCTGCTGTTGATATTGGCTCTGATATTGCTTAATTGAACTCTACCTAAAAATAGGTATGAAATAAAGCTATTTGGAGGAGGATATATTAAAATTTTATAACATGTTTTCCAGTGCGTCATGCAAATCTTGGCTATTTCCCTGCATAATCAGTTTGCGTGGTTGAAGGTTGAACTGCAAAGGGCTGAATCCTGAAAACGGCAGTTCCTGTAACCATATTGCTGAAACCTGGGGTTTTCTCCAAACTCCACTGCACACACTGAAAATGATCCCCCACCAGGGATTAGACTCAGGATTTGTGCTCTTTATCCAGAAAAGAATTTAGGTGCCTGCAGATTGCCATTGTGTGGGACGGCTTTAGATGTTTAATACATTGTGTTTCACTGCTTTTATCAAATAGGTCCCACAAGGAAAAGAAAATATTATGGTGAAAGCCTGATCTTGACCCTTGTCCTCAGCTGGTCTAGGACTTCACTTGAGTAATGTGTCTACAGGCATGAGATGACTATGTGCTGCACCTGACCTAGCTGGGAGCAGGCTGGTTTGGCTTTAGAAACACCAGTGCCGGTCTCTGGCAGACTCAGCTACCCTGCTGAGGTATCTGCACATAGAGGCCCTTCTAACTCACACATATGCCTGCACAGAGCTGAGATTTTTCAGATTCAAAATGCAAAGTAGTGCTTCCCCGCCCCACCCCCCCCACCTTTTATACTGTTTGTGTTACTGTGTCCTACCCAAAATGACATCAGAGCCTGAGCAGTGCAGCTCCCCCAGCAAACTGGTATAAATGATCAAAGAGCCAGCAACCTTGCTGCTGGCAGAATAGCTCACTGCTTACAAATCACAGCACCTGTTTTCACCTCTGCTCCCCAGAAAAGCCTCATGTTTTAGTATCCTGAAGCACAGAATGTGTAGTTTACTTGTAAAATAATACTTCTGAAAAACAGTAAAGTCATTGTCTCTTTCTTGACTTTGGGCTTAAAAGAACAGACCAGAACAGACTGTTGGAAGGGAAGTGCAGTGATCACCCAGTACAGCTGCCTGACCACTTCAGGGCTGCCCAAGTTAAAGCATGTTAAAGGCTTTGTCTTTTTCTGCCTCTCAAACACTGACAGGCTTGGGGCATTGACCACCCCTCCAGGAAGCTTGTTCCAGTGTTTGACCACACTCTTGATAAAGAAATATTCCCTAATGTCCTTTCTAAATCTTCCCTGGTGCAGCTTTGAACCATTCCCACACATCCTGTCACTGGGTACCAGCCTTCTTTCTTCCAAACTAGACAAGCCCAAAGACTTTTTCCTTTTCCCACAGGACATGCCTCCCAGCCCTTCTGCCAGCTTTGTTGCCCTCCTCTGGACACACTGAAGTGTTACTGTCTTTAGCTAAAAGCAAAATCTCTCAAGCCTTTGTTTTAAATGCACAGATGAACAAGTGTCAGTATGAACAAGGATTATTCTCTAAGGAAACCTTACCAGGAAGTGACAATAGTTATCATTCTAAAACAAACACATACTCATATATATCTACAAGAGAGAGTGCCCACAACATCAAAATTGTTCCTCACTTATATTCACTTTATTGTAATAAAGGTCAGGTTCTTCCACCAATCTCTAGTCAAGTGGACTGATGCATGTATAATAAATTATAGAAATGCCCTTTGAGCCTCTGTTATTTTGTGAAAAGAAATAGCTAAGCAAAGGGTGCTCATCCACCCATGAGGAAAAAAAAATCAAACATAATAGAAAAATCTTTCTTCTTTTCTTATTGAATTTCAAAGAGAAGAGACAGAAAAGTCCTATTATATTTTTTTTAGTCCTGCCAAGGCCAAACAGATTCATAATTGGCAGTTAAGCACATATTTATCTGCCTTCTGGGTCTGTTTCCAATCTGAAGGGTGAAATATCTTGCAATCTATTTCAATAAAGGCAATAACTGCTGACACACAAGGAGCCATTCTTAGGGTATTTATCCCTGGGACAATGGTCTCAGAGTTGTACAGCTTTCTTCATCTTATGCTGATCACAGGCAAACCACAGAATGTTGCTGCAGCTTGGAAACACACCTGAGCAGCAAACATTTAAATAAAATCTCATAAAAATATGGAGAGAGGCTGCACACCCTTCTAGTTTCCATGTTCTATGTGGCCATTGCATCATTAATATCCATAACATGCAATATGTACAGCATATGAGTAAATAATCTCTTTTCTCCTACAATTTTCTGAAAGAAATTAGGATCAACAAGCATTTATTAACCCCAACATAAATCAGACAGAGTATTGAGAAGAAAAGCTGTTCTGATGCCCTGTCCTGTTTCTGTGCATATAGCACTCTCTACTCAGTTGCTCACTCTAAATTGCAAGGACAATGGGCATTTAATGAAAGGCAAACTATGTTTCTAAACTTTTTTTTCATTCACTTGAGGTTTTTTGATGTGAATTTCCCTAAGCACTGGAGGATATAACAAAACATTAGTGGTTCTCTGGGGATATAAGTGATTCTGCCAGATAAGGAATTTAATCAAACAGATCTTGCTGCTGAAATCAGACAGGGGGTTACTTGTCCATCAGCTTTCTGTGCATTAAGATCACAAATTCTAATACAGATATCTGAGTCTCTGGCTACAAAATCACACAGTGTGTGGGTTGTACTGGATGTGAAAAGGCTCTATCCTGGATGTGCTGCAACAGACTGGCAGACCTCTCTCTCCTGCAGATATTAAGGGTTGTTTAACTTGATTTTCATTTCCAACTATTTGATAAAGCAGTGCTGTAGGATAGCATCATGTACATTTTAACCATTTCTTCCCATTGAAAACTAAAATGTTCCTACTAAACTCCCTCATACTTTGTAAAACATTGTTGTATTCTAACAATTCTGCAATGGAAAATGCAAAGACCACAGGTGGAAGTATATGAGATGTTTCCAAAACATACACTAGATGTACTGCTAACATTGCAAGCCTCTCGGTGACTTCACCATGAGCACACAAAGGTCATTGTGGTGTAGTCAGGAACTCTGTTTAACTAAATGTCTACCTGTTTTCTCCTTGGAAAGAAAGAGAGGCAGGTTACTCTACCAATCCAGCAAAGGCATCACATCAGCAAGAATCACCCTTGGGTGGAACATGAAAGTTGTTTAATAGGTCACAGAAATGCTACATAAAGGATTAGAACATGGTCCAAAACTCCATAATTAAATACAGAAAGAAAGAATAAGTGATTGTTATATGATTTATCTTTAATTATACTGGAAAGGAACTACCAACCCTGATATTCCTGGCTGTAAGTGTATAATACAGAGTGTATTTTCCTGAGGTAGCATTGATTACCTTTGGAGGTAAATTACAATAAAGACAAAGAGAAAAACACTTCCAGTATATTGAGTTTCTGTGGAAAGTTTGAGTAATGATCCATTATTGTAAACAGAGATTATTTGCAGTAACACGTTGTGAGAAGCAATAGTTCTGACAGAATTAATACAAGGACACTGCCTTTGGTCACACAGGAACTTCACAGGCATGCAAATATCAGAGCTTCCAGCAAGCTCCCCTTGGGGCAGGGACTGTGCCTTTTTCTGCCTGGCAAATTCTTAACACATCAGGAATAAATAAATAAAAATAAAACTGCATGGGGAAGTTTTCATAATAGTGTGTGTAGCATTGAAAGAGTTCATTGCTTCAGTCAGCTGAGCAGAAAGGTTCTTGCTTGTGACCAGAAAGCCTTTCAGGCAGGCAAGAGTCCCAGGGATGAAAACCTGACCCCGCTCCCAGCTTCTGTCGTTAATGTGGTGCCCAGAATTTCAGTGCTCAGGGGCTGGCAATCTAAGCTGTCATAAGTGAGAGTTCACAGAAAACAGGGGCCCTGAGCACCTGTCTGTGTTTGACACAAGGCAGCAAAGGTTGAGACCTCAACTTCTATGGGTTTGAGAGCAAGACACCATTGAAGCAAGTGTGGGAAGGCTGCTGCCAAAACAGCTCTGCTACCAGCAATAAAAGACAAGGAGAGCATACAAATCATACGTGTATGTGCCTGGCAGGAGTCCACAAAGCCTTGTTCTTGGAAGACATTCTGAGAAAGCTAAAGAGGCATTCTGCAATTCATTAAAAATAATGTATGCAGAGTAATGGGTTATAAGTAGAAATGTCTGAGAATAGAAGCATCAATTTTACTTCGAGGCCTGTACTTTGTTTTTGAGATGAAAAACTGTGCTGTGAAAGACCAGTGTAGGTGACAACAGTTTCGCTAATAAGGAGATAGACATGACAAAAAAGGTTTTGTTATAGAAGGATATAAATTGCCTCCTATTTTGCTTGCCTTCTGACACATTTTACTATAGGCAGGTAGCATTGGGCAGACATTCAAAATCTGTCCTGGGTGTTGTTCTCATGCCAAGATGCACTTGGGTTCAACAGCACTGTTAATTAGCATCACTGCTAAATAAACTGTCCCAGTCCCCCATTCATCATCTTGTATCAGCTAATCATCATTCTTAAAGGAACTTAAATTTGATGTAGTGGCACTGCAACAAATTACTGAAGCCCAAAACTCTGTATTTCTGTTTGAGTATCAATTTATCATGAGGGAAAAGGTCTAGTCTTGAAAGGTTTCTCACATTCTACAAACCCATCCAACCTTCCCCACTGAAAGCTGAAGGATGGTAAGATCGTTTGGATTGTAACTAAATAAACTAAATAAACAAAGAAAAATCCCCAAGACACAAATATCAGTCATTAGTGCATTGCCTCATTTAGGAAAGATAACTGCACGAATACAGAGACCACAGTGGTTATGTACCAGATTCAAAATAAAGTTCCTCTGGTTTAACGTAAGACAGAACCAGAGCTCAGGGGACTGTCATGGAATAATAACCACTCCACCTCCAAGGCTTCAGTGCAAAAGCAACTCATGTTCATTCACAAGGGACTGAGAATTAATTTAACAACTCATTTTTATTCAGTAGCTTTTGTGAAAAGAGTTGTTGATTTCAGTCACTTCCTGGTGACATTATAAAACACGGCTCTGTGAGCGAAGCTAATAAGTTGGTCTCATCGGAAAGGTCAGAAGAGGTGAATGGGGTGAGATGTGCTCAGTGAGGGCCAGGGCTCCTGCGTGAGTTTAAGGCACACTGGCTGTGAGGAGCACAAATAAACACTGACATCTGCACTCTGCTGAGGATGTAAAAGGTACTGTGCATCTCATTCATCAGGTGCCATTTGTAAACGAAACAGCACTGAGGTATCACTGCAGAAGGACCTGCTGAATTACTGAAATTCTGTTTCCAAACACTGGCCTAACTCCATTAAAGTAGGTGTTCATAAAGTACATTCAGACAGAGCTTCAGAAATGTTCTACATTTTTCTGATTCTGCCATTCTTGAAAAGTCTCTTTCACCAAGAGCAAAGCAAAGGCTTAGCCTGAGCAATGATCGAAACATCACACTAAGTAAGATAGTTTTCAAAATATCAGATCTACATTTTTATACTTTTGCTTCAGGTTATAAACTACACAATGCACCAGTTTGTAATGAGTAAGAGAGAAGAATGAACAGAACAGTAAGCAAATAGAGACCATAAGAGGAATAACCTAATACTTGAGAGACTTCATGAATGAACACTTTTAAATTCCAAAGAAAAGAAACTGTCAAACAAGTAGGTTATGGAGGTCATTTTCTTTGTGGCAGACTCACACTTAAGTGGAGGAGGAAACATTGGGTTGGAGATACTGTCACAGATCCACATCCTATTCCTGCCTCTCTGAGTCAGCACAGACACCTGTAGTGCAGATGTATTCCTGGGAAATATAACACAGAGCTATAAACTTAAGGGAAAACATGGCTGAAGACACCACACAAGTCATTCCCTGCACGGATTATAGGGAGCAGGAAGACACAAAGACCTAATTAGGATGACATAGATCAGAAATATGCCATAAAAAAGGCTGTGAGAAAAACTTGGCAAAAGTAAAATCCTGTGGCAGTAAGAGCTGCAGGTCTCAGGCTCATCTGTGGCATGGCAGGATGAGAGTGAGTGGAGCAGAAACCAGGAATACACACCCTTGGGACACTGATGCTCTGAAACAGTGCCAGCTGCAATTCCTGGAGCTCTGCTAACAGCAGTGTTAATGCACACGCACACCGAAGAGGAGAGGTGCAGTACATGCAGAGCTCAGAGCACAGCAGCTCACATGGGCTCACGTGCCCAGCATTACAGGACTAATCCATTCTGACTTCCACTCCGGGACAGGTGAAGGCTTTTCCAGCTTTCCCTTCATGTTAGCTGTATATCTTAAAGAGCACTCTTGACAAAGCAACTTGCCTAAGTTAATGTAGCCCATTAAGCCTCATTCCCAGAGGGATGTGGCCTGTGCTGAGCCTACTGCAGTTATTTTGATAACTGTTTTCAGTATTTAGAAGCAAATTGTGTTTTGGCAAAAAGATTGTAATTGGATGGAGACTTTCAACCTCTGTTCAGGTGGCTGGAGCCGTTCTAAAGCCATTGAAATTGACTTCTTCAAAGCAATAAGATTTTCTCCTTTATTGAAACATATGTTCATCATTGTTCTTTAACAGTAGAGGTGCCACTCTACAAAAAGCCATTGAAATGCGAAAATAGAACTGGGTCATCGTTCTGCTGCACGTCAGTGTATGTGCAGGGACATTATTGATCCCAGAAATTACACAGAAGACATTCTTAAAATAACTTGGGGGTTGAGGAAGCAGCTAGCACAGTTGTCTTTTAAGTATAAAGGTTCAAAATCAAATTGGAACATTACTGAAATGTTAAAAAGGAAAAATAAAGTTCCTGTTGGTACAGGATTGTCTGTGTCTAAGCTGTAGAAAGATTTTTTTTTTCTGTCCTCCCTTTCCTGCACTCTCATATCTATCTGGCACTTCCATGATGGGTGGGTATGTACATCATCAGTAGAGAGGATCAAGTAATGAAAGTCTGAAGTCACTCATTATACTTTGAATGATCCTTAAGACTATTTAGAACACTAGAATTAAATGGTATCTGGCAATATGATATTGATTTCTTTAAAAAACTGCAATACAAAGACAAATTTAAAAAAAAAATTACATCCTTCCCCTAGTAAATAGCTGGGTGATAATTCCAGGAGTGAAAATGGACAGGTAGTCTTCCCCTGTTTCTCAGGATAGGTTCTGAACTTCACAATCTTAAGTGCAAAAAGGAAAGTATATTTTAAAAGACGGTTTTTCATTTTATATTTCTTCTTGTCTCTAGAGCCTAAGCACGAAACAGAGTTATTTCATCTCTTGCTGAAATGTCATCAGTGGCTATAGTAGGAAATATTTGTGAGTAATGAGAAAGTTATAACCAAGGAACAGGTTTGTGGCCAGCGGGGAGCGCAGAGCAAGAGTCAGAACCCACAGCCCTGCCAGGCATTGCAGCAGTGCTGGGAGTGGAGAGGCTGAGGAGCCCCGCACCCCACAGTGCTGGGATCAGAGAGGCTGAGGAGCCCCGTACCCCACAGTGCCGGGAGCGGAGAGGCTGAGGAGCCCCG
>JAWWEU010000034.1:7056791-7143253 GCA_035583155.1 Acropternis orthonyx | reverse complement strand
CCCACAGTGCTGGGATCAGAGAGGCTGAGGAGCCCCGTACCCCACAGTGCCGGGAGCGGAGAGGCTGAGGAGCCCCGTACCCCACAGTGCTGGGATCAGAGAGGCTGAGGAGCCCCGTACCCCACAGTGCCGGGAGCGGAGAGGCCGGGGAGCCCCGTACCCCACAGTGCTGGGATCAGAGAGGCTGAGGAGCCCCGTATCCCACAGTGCCGGGAGCGGAGAGGCCGGGGAGCCCCGTACCCCACAGTGCTGTCTCTGCTTGAATCCCAGCAGGATTAACGGTGTTTTCCTCCTGGTGAGAATGCCATGTTCTGTAAGCTGGGTGTGGAACTTTCAGCCAGCCCACCCACCTGCAAGGTGCCACGATATCCACATGCCGAGGCTGCAGGGCTCACATGGATTTACTCCAGAGAAAACCAGTGGGACGGTGATCAGCTTTATATTTACTCCTCTGTGATATACTCACTCTGCTTTGCTTGCATTATTGTATTGGAAGATTCACTTCAGTGGGCTAGAGCAAATGAGATGGGCTAAATATAAGAGGGAAGGTAAGAATATACCATCCCCCCCACCAAAGACAGCATTTTCTTGTTCAAAAGGAGCTATTTGTCTGATGCTGTCGCGCCTAATTATTTTCCCCTGAAACTCTTGTGCATATATTTGAATAAAGCAACATTATGTAAATAGGAAATAATTTGAATCTAGAAATTATTGAAATAACAATGTGGAACACATCATAACTAAGCAGCTAAGTGTTAAGCTATTATTTTACATAAAGGGCCAATCCAAATTACTGCGGCTTATATAAATGCCCATTTAGATAACATTTGGTGTTGATTAAAAAAGAACCCTACACAGGACTCCAAAATACTACTTTTTATTTATTTATAGTTATTAGAAGCTAACATCTGAAGATTCAGGGAATCAAATTGCCCCTTTTTGAAGACAGGACGTCAGTATTCATTAAAAAAAAAAAAGGCAATAGTTTCAAGAAACTAACAAAACTCACTCTCAGAATAGGGAGGAGGGGTCACACCTGAGGATAAGAAGGGAAGGTTTGAAGAGCACTTGGAAAAATTATCACGTTTGTATCTGACGGCCCAGAAGGATTCATCCTGCACACTTGGAGAAAGGACTCGAGTCCTCTAAGTGCCATTATCTCTGAGAATTCTCCCAATGGATGAAATTCTGTACAACTCTCAAAGGTGTGCACTCAAGCCTTAAAAGAGAACACAAAATCATTTAGTATTAATTTAATTCATGAACTAAGGGACAGGGGAAAGGAAGAGAGAAGGGAATAGAAATCAACATGGTCATGAATAACCACCAATGCAGATTTGTTGGGAACAAATTGAGCTAAACCTGAGCAATTCCCTTTCATTCAGTATAAGAGGCCCTTTGTATGGGGGAATGCTGGAGATGTGACAAATCTTGATTTTTAATAGGATTTCAGGAACTGTTTCTAAAAGGTTGGTGCAAAATGGTCTGACAACTGCATTCAGAGAATAATCCCAAATAATTCCTATTTTTTTTAAATGGATGGATACAGTGAAGAGGTTTCTGCAGTGATTTATTCTGTCTCCAATATTGTGCAATCAATGGGGAAGACAATGGGACAGTGTACATATACTTATTAAATTTGGAAACAACCCCAAGCTGGAAGATGTTTCAAAGATTTTGAAGGACAGAATTAGAACTCAAAAGGTCCTAAAAAGCTTGAAATGTGGTATGAAAAAACAAGGTGCATCCCTATTAAATGAGACAAAAGGTTCTAAGTCTAAGTCATTGTAAGGAACAGTCTGACATAAAAGGATTTCTGGGCTTTAGGGGATTGAAGGCAGAAATGGATCAACAACACTATGCTGATGCCAGAGAAGAAATGGTATGCTGGGGTGCATAACTAAGTAGAGACCCTGCATGATAAGAGACATATGAGAAGAGATTAGATGCCAAACCTCAAGAAAGATGTGTTCAGAAAGGCTGGATTTCTGAAACCTCTAATCATTCTGCATGAGAAGAATTAAACCACTCAGGCTGTAGTGCAGAGACTTCAAAATACATAAAATGCTGCAGCACAACGAATAGCCATCCTCTCTCTCCATCTCCATGGAGGATAAGAGAACTAATGCACTTCACCTGCTGCCTTGAAGAAAATGTAAAACAGAACACAGGACAAGTTCTCCAACAGCGAGGATGCCACTGGAATAGCATTGGAACTGGGCCAGACTGTGCAGGCAGGCTGTGAAGCCCCTCGCTGAAGGCTTTTTAGAAACATGACTAACATTTATCAAGAGCACTCCTGAAAGCAGTATGACATGAGGTCATCTTCTGAAAAGCCAGTCATTTGTATTTTCTGGGAGTCTGTGCAACAGGGTAACATGCATCCTACTTCATAATCAATACATTTTGTTCTCTGCTGTTCTAAAAGATAGCAAATTATGACTATTTCTCTGAGAACAGAATTCTAATTCTCCATTGACTTTCTGAGTTCTTTCCCCGAGCTCTTGATTGCTTAACACAAACCAACAAACTGACATTAACAAGCATTGCACATGTGGATTG
Source organism: Acropternis orthonyx (assembly GCA_035583155.1). NCBI lineage: Eukaryota > Metazoa > Chordata > Aves > Passeriformes > Rhinocryptidae > Acropternis > Acropternis orthonyx. The sequence goes on along the minus strand of JAWWEU010000034.1, from coordinate 7,140,691 downwards.
GGAAATAAGAGATCCATAACTGGCTATTACAGCTTCACTGTATGACATTGATATATTTTCATCTCTAGAGAGACACCAAAAGAATAAACTAGATTATACCAGAAAGTAAAAAACACACTCATCTCCATTACTGGGTCAGGTATATAAGGACAGAATATGCCACTGGGATATGCTTCAGGTGAGACATATATTTAAGTAAAATATTTCTCAAATCCCACATTAAATGGATGATTCACTAGTGAAATTGTCCTCAGCCTTTGCTGGCTGAAGGGAAACAATGCTGAGCGATTTCCTTCCAACTTTAACTCTCTCTCTACCTTATATCTTACTTGTAATTGCCTTTGCCCTCAAACAATGTGAGAGTCCTGCAGGAAATTTGTTCCCCACAAGCTAAAGGCAAGGGATTACCAACTTACTGCTTAGACATAACAGTAAATAACACAGGCATGAAGTTGGTAACATGTTTTCTTCTATAATTTTATACTGTCTAGTATTTTCCTTCTAAACTGTTAGTATATAATATAGGGATAGCTAATAGACAAACTAATGGAATGCCTGAAGAAAGGGAATTTTTAATGTATGCAAACCATTACAGTAAGAGAAAACAAAAAACTAAGCATACAAATATCTAGAATAAATATTGTAATGATAGGCACATTCCCTTTATGTAAAAGTATATTAATTATTGGAAAGAACAAAATTTCATTGAAAGACAAAGCAGTCAAAACAATGGATCTGAGCTGGCTTGTACATCTTAGATTCTCTTTATTTCTGTGGAAAGGTACAGAAGTGTTTGGTTTGTAAAACAACTGATACCTTTTGGGAAAGTGTAAAGAACATTCTTCTAGGGTAAAAAAAAAAAAATCTGTTGTGTAAGTCAAATTTGCTTAATTTATCTTTTCTTAATTTGCATAGCTAAGGATATTTGCAGTGCTCAAAGTGTGTTATAACTGGTGGGTTTAATTAATTTCTCAACTCTGTTACTTGAGGCAAAAGAAGATGAAGAAAACCAGAAATGTGGGCAGGAGTGAGAACACAGCACCACTCCCTGCCCTCCCACAACTCAAGCCCTGGAAACTGATACGAAAGCAGGGTCTTGGTATCTCAAGAGTTCATCTGCTTATTGCCTTCTTAGAGGTTATAATCCTCTGTTTGTGAAGCCACAATGGGTTGCTGTGGAGAAGATTACAATGTCACAAATCCTATCAGAGGATTATAAGTCTGTCAGGTTGTGAGTAATTATGACGGAAAGGCAAACCTCTAGAGGACACAAAAATAACCTTCATAAAAGGAGATCCGGTGTCACATACTGAAAGTCTGTGTGGAAAACCAAACTCCGACTGTAGCTCTTTTGCAAAGCAGGAGCCCAGAAAATACTGAAAGGATGTGAGTGTGATGGCACAGCATGGAGCCCAAGGGAAATGAAAAGCAGAAGAGAGGCTTCCAGCCAGTTTAGTCACAAGGCCAGTGATATTCCACTCCCACCCTCCTCAGATGGCAGTAAAACAGCCAACTGATTTCACAGAAGTCTGCTCCTACACACTTGGAGTCTAACCAGAAACAAGGAGCCCAAACCTGAAACGTGATGGAGGCCCCATCTCCTAAATCACTGTGACCACAGAGAATTCAGCACACCGCAGCACCAGAGACTTTTCATCTAAAAGCTTCAGTCTACAAGTCTTGAATTTAACTGATAGACAAAGTTGTCTCTTTCCCCATTTGCTACCTGTCACATAGAGTTCAGAAGAGCTCACAGGCATAAGATTCATATATATATGTGTGTGTGTGTGTGTGTGTGTGTGTATACATATATATATATATATATACACACACATATATAAAATTCTCATAGATTTAACATAAAGTGGTACCAGCACACTCAGTAAGAAAAAGGCACATTTCCTGGCTGGACTCAGACAGCAGTGGAGCCTCACACCTCTTTGGCCACATTACTACTAATTTTCCTTCTTTTATGTTTCAATCCCGCTCCCCTCCCTCCCCTCCCCCAAAATCATTATTCAAACAAATACAGTTTCTGACTTTCACACAGGTAAGGGCCTGAAGGATGGAGATAGAAAATTAAAAGGGTGGAAGGAGGAGGATTTGTGTCATAAAATTAGTGCTGTCCTCATCTTCACATATAAAAGTATTCAGAATGAAGAGACCATCTGGTTTTGAGTGTGTGCAGATAGCATTGCCTTCATCTGACAGCAGCACAGAATTCCACTGCACTAGGAGGAAACTTGGGAATTTTGCAGTTTAAAACCAGGCACAGGGCATTTTGGAGCAACAGCAGCACTGTGACTACACAGCTCACTGGTATGTCCCTGCAGTTTACCTCTCCTGCCAGAGGAAAATCAGTTTCTCTTAAGAAATGCACTGAGGGCAGAGCACCGTGGATTTTGTGACCTGGTTCCTTCTGTCCTGTGTCCACATGTCTCTGCACCTCAGCTTGTGAATCTCCCTCCCCTAATGCTTTCTTATGAAGACTGAATCCACAATAACCTTGTTCATTGGTGTCTCAAATTAGATCAGCAAGGTGCTAAGAGTTACTCTGCCATCCTCTCTCTTGCCAATTTTCAACGTGAAGCCATAGGAATTCTGGTGTCACTCAGCACTGTGAACCTGCTGATCCATAACCACTCCCAGCAGGGATATGTTCGCTCTCCTGGGCTCCATGGTGTCAGCACAGCCCTCAGTGTGTCAGAGCAGTTTAGTACCTCTGGAGTCTGTGACTGAAGATGTTCCTGCATCCAGCATTTTTCCATACTGAGGAAAGCTTGTCCTCAGAAATCCAGTGATGTTATCTATGTGTGTAAGACCACACAACCTTTACCGTGGGAGACAGCAACAGAGCAAGAGGTTAATCATGTAGGAAGTGAATAGAAAATACCCAGCATTAGACATCACTACACTGGCACCACGGAGAATCCCAGCACAGAGCATGGGACTAACTCCTACAGTTCCTTGCTAGGACAGGGGAAGGCATAAGACAGTATGTTTGATGACAAGCATTTACACTGTAGACTGTCACTTCCATTAAACAGAAACATTTTTTTTACTGGATGTAATGCCATCCCACTCATCTCAGATCTTTTTTGTGATTGTGATTAGATGGGTAGGTTGTTTGTGTTACAAGAATGTTTGGTGCAGAGACAGAACAGATCACTGACTAGCATAAATTGCCATGAAAAATATGCATTGTCTCAGAGCTATCACATTTAGGGGCAATACTCACATAACTTACGCACCACTGAGGAGAAAACAAAAATGTCTGCAGATCATAAGGGACAAAGACTTATAGGGATGACTTACAACAGCTTTATATACAGAATAACACAGCTCCATGTGTTACTAAGGGCAGAACCTCACCCCACAAGCTGCATTACAAGGTTCCAAGTGTTGAGAAACGGCAGCAGCAATAATCAAAGTTTGGAAAGACTATCAAATGAAGAAAGATTGAAAGGAGTGAAATTATTATTTCAGAATAGACACAAGTATTTGAAAAGCTGTAAAAAAAGCATATGAAATAATGGTACAGAAGTTGCATGGCAAGCATCTGTTCTTGCAAAAATACAAAATCAGTTAAATTGCAAGGCAGAGAAATTAAGATTAGATGATAGGAATACTTTTCAGTTTAGGACTTGTACTAGACTGTGGAAAATGTTGCAGCAGAATGCCATTCATTTAACAAGAGCTGAAATACCATTTTTTCCCTATGTAGAGAACAAGGACATGGGTATTTTTAACAGTAAACACAAACAAAAGGGTTCAAGTTGTAAGTTTTGGGGCACAACCCCTAGAGGAGGGTATAAGCATACAGCTTGCAGAGGTTATTTGCTTTATCTAACAGGTGTGCAGCCTGATTTGGGTGTACCACCTTTTGCAGGACATACCCTTTATGTGCTGGGTATGAATAAGAATACCCTTTGAAAACACAGCTTTTAATGCAAATCTGAAGGAGGGGGTAAAGAATGTAAATAAAGGTGATGACAATGGCATTACAATTACAAACACACAAAACCCTCAAGTTACACAGGTGTAAGAAAATGCATAAACACAAAAACTCAGCAAGGGTGAGTTCAATTGCTTTGGGACAACCTACAGAGAGGCAAGAGCAATAATATAGGCCAAGGATTTGAGTTTCAGCCCAACAGGAGGCTCAGACCCATGAAGGGGGAACAGCCCTATTATCCAGGAAGGAACTGGTCTGAAAAGAATTAGTCTACAGGCACAGTCAAGTTGATAAAATCCCACAGGCTTCATCATATCTGGGGTTTTTCAGAAATTGCACCTGCAGCTGGTGAGGCTTGTAGGAACATGAGTATGGATTTGTGGCGCTGGATGGATGAGCTTGTCCTATAATTAAGTGTAATACTCTCAAGAACAAAGAGGCAAATGTGCTTGTTGGTGGCAGTGCAGTTATGGATGGGAGTGGAGCAATTTTATACTGATATTCTCTAATCACTCAGATCTATCCTGTTTTCATAGCTGTTGCTTTCAATCTCAGCTAGTTCAGGGCATATCTTTTTCTCCTGAGTATCTGAAAATGCTCAGCTATTATTATATTTTGCTCTGAATTTTTTTTCCCCCTTGACTTCCCAGACTTCTTTTGTCTGTCTTGTGCTCATTTCTTTTGTACATGTGTCTGCAGGTGGCTTTTATAGCAAAATCTCATTCCGCTTTCCTGCCCTTCCCCCATCCTCTCCTGTTTTGTTACTGCATTGCCTGTCTCATTGTTCTTTTCCTTGTGCCTGCAACCCCTCAGTCACTAATAAATTCCATTCTCTGCCTATGGAGTTTGTACATTTTCCCTGTCTTCCAGCACTGAATCATTGACTTCATTGTACAGAAAGGAATGAATCCCCAGGCCAACCTGCAGAAGAGGTTTCACTCTCCCATGGCTGAAGAGGAGGAGGATGGTGGCTGAGCTTAAGGGATGCCCATGGCAGGCTCCTTGCTCTCAAGCAGTAACAAGCTTGTTACTGCCAACAGTCCTCTCACATCCCTTCTTCCAGCCCTGTGTCTCTCCCATAGCCCTGGCAGCTTCTTGACAAGATTGATCACACAATATATTCTGTAGACAAGGCAGAAACCAAAACAGTCAGTTTGAGGCTTTTGCCTTGTCTTACCACTTTCATACATGGGACTATGGTTGGTGTCAGGTGTTTCACGCTGGGTTCTCATTTTTGTTTAATAAGTGCTTACATGACCATTCCTTGGTTACTGAATAAAGTGCATAAATCAGATAGAACTCCCCCTTAATTGAATACAGAACAATTACAGCAGCCAATTGCATTATTGACACCATGATGCACACTTACATAACTCTTACAACTGGGGGGATGAAAACACTCTGAAAAATGCATTTTCACTTGAAAATGCAGTAAGCAGTTAGCTGTAACATCTGGATACAAGTTTAAATTGGACAGGCTGAGATATAGGTCTAGGTAACAAACAGATAATGTAATGATCAATCTTCATCAACAACTAGGGCTGTGACCAGAAGCCAGTGCCTCAGCCATTTCCAAAGGCTCACTGTTGAGGGATGGGATGTAAACCCCACTTTCTCTAGCTATAAATGGGTTTTGGTGCAGCTTCCTTCCAGTTCTTGCTTGCTTCTCCATGTGTCTCCTACCAGCTTTCCTACACCTACACATCTTAAGGGAATTACAGTCAAAAGCACTCTTGAGCACATGACGAACTTGTTTATTTTTCTTTTTTTCCCTGTCCGTCTCATTTTCTGCCCAGCAGACATCTAGCTTGTGCTTGGTGAGCTCCAGCATGCCTTTGCAAACTCTTCCTTTAGGGCTGGGAGTAGGAAGGCAGAAAGCAAACTACTAACAGTGTGTCCACAATGACTCCTCATGGTGTTGGAAGGCTAGGGGAAGCAGGCTGGCACTGCAATTCCTCGCTTCAGCAGAAAGATAGGTTGGGAATACTGCAGGATTTTTACAATATCACCATTGCTAATCAGGTCTGATTATTCATGCTACAAGCTGCGGCACAAACAGTTTTTTGACTCTTTGTGATGTTCGTATTCTCTGCCTTTTAAAAATAAATACTAAGTTGGCAGTGGCACAGTGCAGCTGGTTATGTGGAATACCGTGATGGACAATACCAGTGTCACATTGCCAAAAATAATGCATGAGCAAAACCACAGCTTTTGGGTTAAAGTTGTCCCCGTTCACTGAAGCCAGACACCAGTCACAGAATATCTGGTTTATAAGGGATTTAATTTGGCACTAGAGGTCATTGAAGTAGCTGGTAAGGATTTTCCTGGTTAAACTTTCTTCCAGTTGAAACCAATCCCTTGTATCACAAAATATTGTGAAGAATCCAATTGATTGTTCCCTAAAATGTAACACTACTTTTTCCAATTTCAGGAAAAAAGTAAACATTTCAAATTTTACATCGACATCTTGTAAAGTAGCTGCAGGTGAATTCCTTATTCCCTGAGAGAATCCCTGTTCAGTGCTGCTGAGACTGAAGCACTATTTACAAGTATAAGACAACACTGCCAGGGCCAACACCTGTTTTGGATATAAATGTGGATTGCTCCAAGGTAGGGCAGTGCTGCTTCAAACCTCCCACTTGCTCAGGGCTTCCTGGGCTCCTGCAGTGGTTACACTGCCCATCACCCTGACTGCTGCAGAATTTGCACTACACCACTGCCACTTTAATTATGAATGTTTCCTAACTAGCATCCAAATATAGGTGAATTTATCATCATTATTATATTAACTATGTGTGGAGAAAACAACGTAAGGGTTCCATTTACTCCCTTATTTCTAGAAATCCAAAGATAAGGAATCAGATCACACAGTTTAGTGAGGTCGTGAACAAATGCAACATTCCCCAGTAATGGCCAGTTAGACTACAATTTAGTTCAGTTCAGATTTAGACAGATGTACATATCAAGCTCAGATTTTTCTTGCAGGTCCTAAGAGTCCATTCCAGTGGGAGCCTCTTTATAAACAGGAATTGTTCTTCAGTATGGTTAAATGCACTTTGCCAGAGTTTGGCCTTTTGCTTAATTTACTTTGTGCAAATGGACAGCTGAATGAGTAATTTGTACTGTGTCTTCCATGTGATCACTTAGCCTTGTGTAAGCATCTGGGTGTGAGTGCAGTCAGTGTGGCAGTGAAAGAATGACTGCCTTCAATTCACTTAAAATTCATAATTCAGAAGAGTTCTGAGATTTTAACGAGACAGAAGAGAAGTCCAAGATGATCTAGAAATTGAAACCGTATTTCTTTATAAACACTCGAAGAAGCAAAGCCCAGCACCATCACTAACCCAGCAACTCAGTAACAACAGTCTGCAATGAACACCTGGACAAAGCCCAGGTTCACCCCAGTCATCTTCCCCAGTACAGTTCTGGGGTAACTTCCTTTGCTAAGTTTAAAGGGATGGCTGAGTAAAACTGATTGGTCTAAGACAGAAACACATAAACAGTCCTGGTAAACTACACCTTATTTACATTGTTTTTACAAGTCTCCACAGCTGGAAGTCACCTTAGCAGTGAGTGTAGAAATAATCATGCTCACAACACTTCCACCACAGTAAAATCATGATGTTTTGACAGACTCAGTAATAAGAACTGCACAAGGGAACTTCATAATAGTAGCACCTATGAAGTGCTGATTCAGCTCTGCTTAGAGAGAAATCAGTGACTTTAGTGGTGAAAGGCTGACACTTTCCTTCCAGTTAAAGGTCCCACCTCTGCTGGTACCTTCAGTGCTGCCCTTTAGCGACGTACAGTTGTGCTGGCAGTCCTGCTCAATGCGTGCTCACAGATGCAACCAGAAAAGAGAGATCTTTGGAAGATACAGATTCTTTGGAAAGAATAGTCAGCTATTCACTGGTTCAAACCATTAGAGCAAGAGACTTTCCTCAGTTGTACTCTAGAGATGGAATGGAAGTGGTACAGGATTTCATGAATTCCTGCTCCAAGAGAAGAGTCACTCCACTTAGTTGCATCAGGCGTGCCAAGACTAGAGCTGAACAGAAACATACTGAGTTTTTATTTATTACAAAATAGCAATTCCTTAAAATACTGTGTTTCTGTGAAAGGGTTGACTTAGCAAAATTACCCTTTCGAAGTAAAATGATAAAAAAGGATTCAAATAATGTTCCAATACTTTTTGGGGAATTCTGAACAGAAAAGTTTCTTGTTTTCAATCCAAAGGAACATTTCTCTTTTAAAAAGTGACCCAACTTATCTTTTATGTGTATAGAAGGTTTCTCCTGATCTGACACAAGATTTGTAAGAAAAAGAGCCCCACTTCAGATTTGGCAAAAGAAAAAAAACATTTACTGTAAAATTCTTCTGGTATGGGAAAATAATTTCTCATTTAGCTCTATTAACAAGCAGTACCAGCAAGAAGAATCATACTGTTATTAGGTGATAGCACATTTTTCTCCAGTTACCTCAGAGTGCCCTCACAACCTGTGTCTGTGTGTGTGACTTAGAGAGCTCTGCAGGGGCAGGGCAGGCTCAGCCTGAGCAGCAGAGGCTGCACGAGGCAGCAGCAACAGCAGAGAAAGTTAAAAAACACCTTGGTTTTCTTTTCTCTCCCAGCAGTAAATCTGTTCACTGACTCCAGAGCTCCTGCTTATTAATGAGCTGGGCAAAGCCAAGTGGCTCGATTCCCTTAACATCCTGGCAAACTGCAGGGATATCTGGTTCCTGCCAGATCCTGTAGGCACTTGGAGGATGGTCCACTCCATCCATCACAATAAACCACCTTTCCCATAACGGACCAGCTTTCTCTCTACATGATCTCTACCCTGTGCTTGATGCTGAGGGAGTAACTGTCACCAATCCAGCACCATGGTTTCATTGCAGGAGAAAAACGTGCTTGTCTGTGATTGCAGAAGCCATGACAAAGTTCTAGGATTGCCATTCAGCTCCAAATATCTCAAAATCCACAGCCTGGAGAAAGACTCAGTGACAATGATACTGACCATGTTGAAATCTGTTGAAGTTCAGGTTTGCAAATGGAGGGCAGCATATGATTCTAACAAATGTTTTAGAAGCTGGAACTGAACATTAAAAACAACAAATTAATTTTATCTTAGAAAGAAAAGAATACAGGCTATATTCTCTACTATAAAGGAACAAATCAACTCCAGAATGGATATGGGGTGAGTGCTGGTATAAAGCTGTACGTAAGCAGTAATTAGCTCTGGTTTTTATGTATGTGTGCTACAGAAAACATTATCTTGGTATGATATTGTGATACCCACTGCCAGGGAAAAGAAGAAAACATAAGGACAAAGTGTTTGCTTTGAAGCAATCACCTAATGATAGTCATGAACCAAAAAAGCACATTCTGCACTGTGGGGCGTGCCTGCAGAACACAACATAATGCTGTGCAAATAACCAAGGTGGTTGTGGGACTGAAAGCAGGGTGACTGCTTGCGTGCAGCTGCCTCCTGAGCCAGTTTAAATGAGCCTGGCTATTTAACTGCACAGAGTTGAATATCGCCCTGTATTCAACCAGCCTGGAACAAGCTCCATGTTTTGGTTTGTATCCTAATGCTGCAGCAAATTCACTATTTGTGTTGGTGTTCAGTTGTTTTGAAAACCTATTTATTCGTTCAAAGACCTTTTTATACAAAAGTTACTATGTGTTGCTACAATCACTTGTCAGCCTTAATCATGCCATTAACTGTTTGAAGTACAGGTTTGCTGTACTCAAACTCCCACTTTGTAGTAAATACTGTTTTGTTGCATGAAATCCCCAGGCACATCCTGCCTAATCTGTACTCAATAACGATGTCAAAACCTTAAGACTAATTTACTTTTTTCTTAATGCTTGTTGATTTTCTTTAACACAGATCCACCACAGATGAATAATGTCATGCCAACATCTCCCCTCCTTCCTCAGATGGCACATCAACATTCATATCCCAGCCTGGGACAGATCACAAACCCATATGAGCAACAGCCCCCAGGCAAAGAGCTTAACAAGTACGCCTCTCTGAAGGCAGTCGGTAAGTGAGCGACGTGACGCATGACTTCTCCTTTAGAGCGGTGTGTTGCATTTGCTGTTGGCAGCTGACATTCTGCTTCAAAGTTAAAAACAAAGTCTTGCTCATCTGGACTGCTTCATGATACGATTTCATATAGAATATCCCGTGGCAGAATTTAATACACGTTATCATGTTAGTTGGAGCTGTAATGAAAATTAACCAGGGGACTGAACTGGTGGCCATATGCACTCGTGCTTCTAAATGCACACAAAACCACACCATGCCCACTGCAAACCATTTTCCAGCAAGTTTCACCTATGTTGCATGCACAGCATCAGTTCTTCATGCCCTGGATCTGCAGGGAGTTGGACTTGATGACCCCTGGGGGTCCCTTCCAACTTGAGAGATTCTATAATATGCCTATGTATGCACTGTGGTGTGTATTTTCCATAGCTATCTGCACAAATGAGAGAGAAAAACATCAGGTATGCTTCAAATTTAAGCATATGATTTAGATACCTGCTAAATACTTCCAAAGAGAGAAGGCATTTGTACACTTCCAAAGTAAGACCTCTCACGTTTCCTGTAGGATGTGCATGAGTAGGTCACTGGAGGTCTTACGATTTCTAACAATTAGGGCATGATAAAGCTACTAATAAAGATCCCAGTGGTGCCTGTTTTCTGTAACTCGTTAATATTATTTCAAGCTGATGGGAGAACACCCTCAAAGAAACAGTTGTGGGGAGGAAAAAGGACAATAGTGGGTAAAAATTCAAAATAATGTTCTTATTGGATGTGTAAGTTGATAATAGTTTTCAGGGGCTATAAATACCTCATGCCTACCCTGTGAAGACAGAAAACCTTTATCACCTTATATTTCAGGCCATTCTAGACAATAATACATTAAGAACTGGGGGGGGTCTATTCATAGCTTCACACTAACCCTTGCTTAGCTCACACATATGGATGTTAACATCATTTCCCCATAAATTTAGAGCAATGTCACACTGCCTATTTCCAGACAGAGATATTTATCTCAGAAAAACAGCAGAACAGCTGAGAACATTCTGATTTAAGAATCTAGTATTCATCATGCCAGAAAAACTTTTCATCACAAGCTGACTTGGCTTTATCTGCATTTCAGGATAGCAGACCTCTGACAAAATGCACCTCAAAGTCCCAGCTCAAGTAGTTCAGTTTTGCTTTAGCTTGTTGGTTCTGTGTCTTGCAAGTGGCCTTTTTAAATGGATTTATACAAACAAGGGTTAATTGCTTTCTGCTGAATTTTGAATACTGAGTAGCTTTGCAATTCGCTCTTCAAAAGGTGGTGCTGTGTAATGATGTGGTGATTATCACAGATTTATGCACTGATATCAGGCTTCTTTTTCAGATGTCAATTTAGGTCAAGTAAATCATCAAAGCTAAAAGCTACTTAAGTATAATAAAATGAGATGAAACGCTGTAAGAAACTTCTCTCATCTGTCCAAGAGCCACTGTGTACCTTTTAAAAAAATTACTAAATTAGAACCTAGATATTTCTTGTGTGTCGGAGTACAGGTTTTTAAAACAGCTAGATTATAACCATACAGTTAAATCAACCTTGAAAGATTGTGCACTTCAGCTTCAGGAGCTGAATAATGCCTCTCAGAACCTTAAACTAAATTAAACATAACTTGCAGGGACATTTTCTTCCAGGATTGCACCATCTTCTCATGCTCTTCCCCTATCCTTCCTATCCCCTCTCTCTTTTTACCCCTATAGATCTCCTGTCTCAGACTCCATTAGCCAAGTTTTAGATGCAGGTGAATTTTCCAAGTACAAAAGCGCTGCACTGTTTACCAAACTTTTCAGCAGAAAACAGTAGAGGTTTTGAAACTGTTATACATTCACACCTTGTGCCTGTATCTATGGAACAAGAATTAAACGCTCATTTTTCACCCCTTTTCAGACTCTCACGGCCATGATTCCTCCCAAGAGTACCTCTTGAGTACATCCCAAGATCACAAAGGGCTTTGCCCATGATGCCAGCCAGGCCTAGGTGTGTGACCACACTGATATCAAGCAATCCTGACTGCACACAGCAGAGCTGAGACTGGCTTTATGAGAGCTCTGACAGGAAACAGGACCTGGCCTACATCAAGCCCACCAATACAAATTTAACCCGACAATATCTTTTGAGCAAACAGACACAGACTGAGTTCACCCTGACCTGGTATTCGTGTCACAGGGAGAAGGCATTTTTCATCTGCTGACATTCAGAATCGTATTCATGGATCCCCAGAGCAGGTTAATGAATATGTGTAGTCCATTTCCCTTTGCATTCATTGATAGTGGCTTGAGGGTGTATTCATTTGCCCCGACAGAAATTTAATAAGGGATGTGTTCTATAATACTTCATACATTTGAGGCAAACCATATTCATTTAAGTGCCCCTTACTCTGCATGATCCCTTTGTTTGGGTGTAGTCCACTGTGCTTAATCCTTTTCTTTAATGGGGGCTGGGGGTGGAGGACGAAGAACTGCTAATGCTTTGTAGCAACTGTAGCTATGGTACATTAATATCACTCATCAGAACATGGCCATAAGTGGTAAGAAGTTTAGATAACTGAAAAAGTGAACCTTTACCAGAGGCAATTTTAAATTAATTTCTACACAGCTGCTTTCTTCTGAACTACAGATGTCCTAAAAATTTGGGTAATTTTAGAAGTGAGCTACTCATTCCTCAGTGACTGGCTGCTGTGAAAATTCACTTCATGGAAAAGGAGCGAGCCACAGTAATCTCTCTTTTGATCATGTTCTGGACCTCCATTAAATTCAGTAAAGATTCGAGTGCTTGCGAAAACAAGAGACAACAGCACCCTTGCTATTGATTTGCATTGTGATTCTGACTAAGAATGACCCAGACTTTGGTGGTGAGGCCAAGCTGACCTGTAGGAAGCTGTTTCAAAGCTGCACCCCAAACTCCAAACAACACAGTTTAGCAGAGTGCACTGGGAGTTGGACTGTGTGCAATGCAAAGTGTGCAGTGCACAGCATCTGATTCAGCACAACTGGGGAGAAGAGAGTTGAAAAGCCCAGTGTTGATGTATTTTATTAAAAAAGTTAAATATTTTTATGTGAGCGAGCTCAAACTGCACAGCCAAACCTTTGCACACTCAGTGGAAGAGAATGTTTTCCTCATTTCTTGTTAAGAATTTCTTTATTTGTTGCAGCCTCCAGAATTCCTAAAGTACTGACCATGGCTGCTGACCAAATTCCCTTTTTCTCCTCACTGTCTGCTGGCATTTACATCTCTGAATGATGTGAGGACATTCTGTGCCTATTTTGTACTCTCAACTGAGTGCTTGGAGTACAACAAGGTACTAGTGAGCTGAGATCTGCTCACTGTTTCCCTCACTGCACTAGAATTTTCCTCTCCCTCTACCTCGGCACATACACCACCAGGGAAGAGTCAGCAGAAGGCAGAGGACCACTTGGAAATGAAGCAGAGCAACACACATTTCCTGAGTGGATAGATAAGAAGTCTACCTCCCAGTGTCTCTCCTATCTGATGGAGTGATCTGGCTGATTGATAGGTGCACTCTGTTCATCCATTATTCTTCCATTTTTGAGCCATAGAATCTCTTTCAACAGGGCCACATTTTCCTACCAAAGAATTTGAGAGACTATCTGAGCAAAAAGGGTTAAGAAGCTCCAAGAGCAGTCCCAGCAAAAGTGAATGTTGTCTGGCAATAAACACCCAGTGTTTAGAGATTTCAATTTTTTGGTCACCTGAGACAACATGATCCTCATTTCCATCAGTGCTTTTGCGTTTTTTGATTATTTATGTGAAAAGTGCAGAAAGAGGTTTTTCTGCATAAATTATTCTTGTTTCCAGGTCATCAACCATGTTTTTACTCCATGCTTAGATGGTTATTGCTCACTTAAGCAATACTGACATGCCTAAAGCTACAAGTGGATGGAGATCTTGTAGCTGAACACCTTCATGAAATTCAAGTCCCAGGACATACAAAGGTAGCTCATCACAAATTTTTATGCACATCATTTGGACATTCATTTGGAAAGCATGAACAATCCAACTTCAAATTCCACTCTGCTAAGCTGTAAGAGTTGTAGCCCATCCTGATGCTTAATAAAAGTTTCCTCGAGCTCAAACTGGCCTCGCTATCCTGAGGTATTAGTGGGATTTATTCAGTCACACTGCTTTGTGAGCCTGGCTCAGGAACAATTAATTTTCTTGCCTTAATTTTCACTTTCAAGAAAAGCAAAAGTACTAACTTTAAATCTTTAGAGCTTCTTGCAGAAATGAAAAAAAATACCCCAAACCAAACTTCTAAAACCCTGGGGAAATGATCACTCAGCTCCTGGAGAGGTGCACAGACATGCAAATAAAAGTTGTGAATACAAGTATTTCTATAGTTTAACATGATTTTATATTTCTTTCATAAACTTTCTTCTTCCCTTCTCTCTCTCTCTCTCTCACACACACACGCACACACACACACACACACACACACACACACAAACCTTTGAGGAATTGACTGGACATAACTTTGACCAAAAAAATCCCAAAACAATGGACAGAATTTCCCTGAAACACAGACCTAGAAAGCATCCCCTGATGCTGAGAGTTGTTAGTCTCCTGTGGGATTAAATCAGATCTAATTGATTGGATATAGTGAAGCCAGAAGGAGGATATAATTGGCAGCAGACCCACCATCACATCTCTGAGTCTACAGCTCCCAGCATTTCTTGAAGCTGCACAGTTCTTTGATCCCAAAGGAAATATTAGACTGCTCAGCTCTGCTTGCAGTTGCAAAACTGCAAAGTGAGATTCTGCAAATATGATGCTCAGAGAATAAATATCTCCTGGTTGGGTCCCTGCAGAAAACAGCGTGGCCTCAAGTATGCCAATGCACAGGGCAACATCCTCCTCAGAACGGTGAGGCGTGGGAGAAACTGACCCCTCTGTGTGTCCTCTACACACACACAAGGAGCCAAAGGGGAAGCTCACCATGAAGTTAACTCTGGGCTGTTATCTTTGAACCAGCCTCCTGTCTGATGGGAAATTTGTTGGTGCCTTTTCTTAAGCTTCAGACCTTCAATTTCCATAGAAATGACAGTAACTCCATGCTGAGACAAGATCCATCTTTTGAGAATAGAAGTGACTTCACAACGACCTCCCAAGAATCACAAGATGAGATTCTGGACCATTCCCTGTATTTCACTGGGCTCAGGGCTGGAAAGAAACACTGTATTAGGAAAAATGGGAGACACAACAGACCTGCCCATGCATTCACTGGGGTTGATACAGTTCCCTTTCAGAAAAAGAAGAACTATAGAATTATTGGATGCAATATGTTTGCATTATTTTACTTTCCTATACCACTCACACTGTTACACCGAAAGGTAAATATTCATGTTTCTTTGGAAGGCTTAAAAAGGAATTGTGCTTTCATTTCAATGAGTAAAGAAATTTTCAGTTATTATTTCCATAAGCAGTTACAACAAAGATAGATAAAAAAAGAAAATCTGGGACATGGGAGCAGCTCCCTGGATTTAACACCACAGAAAACTGACTGGAAGTACAGGTTAATGTAGAATTTCTTATATCCAGAGGGTGATCACATTAATGATTTCATATATCTAGGAGTATGTTCAGTGCCATGAATAATGCTAGACTAGGCAACCTGCCCAATCCCACACTGGAACTACAGATCTGTCTCCTGGAAGAATGACATAAAAGCTTAGTATCTTTTTAGTATTGTTATTTACTTAGCCCAGTGTGGCTGGAGAATTTGAAGCTTTTGAGTGATCACTTGTTAAGAAAGTCTTTTATATTTTAATCCTTGCTTCTGCTTCAGGACAGGAGAAAAAGCCAAGCAGCCCTCACTTTGCCAACCCCCCTGCTAGATGAGGTGGAGCATCACTTGTTTCATCCACGTCCTCTGATGAGACCCACCAAACTTCAAATCCTGCCCAGTGCATTCACATTAAATTTCAAGAGCTTTTCCTGCTTCCACTAAATAATTTAACTGTTATCTCTGATATTTACCCGATTGGCTTTGATACCCACAGGCACTTTGTCATAGGTAAATAAAAAAACGCCTGAAGAGTCCTGATCAAAATATTTTCCTATATTCTCATCCAGCACACTCATTTCTTCTTCCAGTGAGGTACCCATATTTTCATTATAAATATGTTATTTGTGCAAAGCCTGAGCATCTTGAGCAAAATCATCTGCTTTGCTGACATTCTTTTTCAGCCTTTTAAAAAACCCTCATTTTACTGTAAAAATTGGGATAGTCTTTCTCAGGCTGGGGAATTCTGCTGTAAGTAATCAGACATCCCAGCAGCCATTGCCCAGGCCATCCTCTGGCAAACAGATGGACCTGTAGAAAGGTAACTTTGGGGATATGTTGGTCTTGCCAGAAGCTACATCTGGGCTGCTGGAAGGAAACTGCAAATAGCCCTTCTTTTAAAAAGAGCAGTTTTAACACCAAAATAAGATGCCCTTAAACATCACTATCTATATTGTCTAATTTCTTAGACTTTAGCAACACAGTGAACCTGCAAAGGAAAGAAAACCTGAACTTCAGGTCCATTTAGTTTATGTTGATCTCAGAATTTTTTCTGCATTGGACTCGCACCTGGTGATTTTTTGTGTCTGAATTTGGTCCACTACCTGTTTTTATGGTGGCTGAAGAACATTCATAAGTATGTATTAAATTCTTAATCTATTTTTCATGCCAAAATTCCAAATTTAAATCTATGCCTTCTAATTCTTGTTCTTGAAATTGATATTCTTTCCACCCACACTCCCTACAGTGGTTTCCCTACAACAGAGGAACAGCAATATTTTCTTGTTATCAGCATGTAATTTAAAATAGTGAAAATTAAATCATCACCAATAATTCATAAAAGTTCAGCTCCACAATCCAGCAGCCACACATCATAGAGATCTCACAGCCTTCCACTAAAAAAATTAGGTTGGTTCTCTGAAAACCAGTTGATTTTAAAAACCCTTATTATGTGATAGTGAATCAAAATGAAATAAAAAGTTGTTCTCTCCTTTTTATAAAACACAATGGACAGATCTAAACCAACAGCCCTGTAAGCCCAGCTGACCACTAGAGAGTGAAGGTTTTCGCGGTTTTTACTGACTTTTACTAGTTTTTTGCCTTTGAAGACTAAAGTCTTTGGAGGTAACAAGCCCACAGTAACCAGGCTGATTTCCATCTATTGGGATCAGCCACGGCCACAGGAAGAAAACAAGTAAATCTAAATGAAGCATGGATTATTCCAACCTATTTCTATGAAATGTTGATGAATTATGCATGAGATCTTTTTACACATTAAGTGATGTGAAGACATGAGTGAGTGAAACTTTATGCTTAGGCAATAAAAGGGAACCAATAAAAAACAAGGCTCAGCTCATGCAAAGACAAAGTCTAACAATATTAAGCAGTTTTCACTTGCACCCCTTCTTAAACATCCTTCTCTGTAACCGCTTTATTTTGCAATATAAACATGCATCTATATATAAAACTACTTCTCATTCTGCAATGCAAATTTGGTATCAATTATTTAAGTGTAGAGGTTGATCATAAAGATACGAAAACAGTTGTGAACGCTTGCAGATAAACAGCAACACTGCGGGATCCCAACTGAAGTCTGGATTTACTCCCAAGTGTGACTTCTACAGTTCCCACCATGGAGCCTGCATCCTGCACTGGTTGTTCTGAACACACTCCACTCAGTTTCCTTCCAGACTAGTAGCTCTGTGGGTAATTTATGGCAATATGAGTTTCCTACACGTGCTCAACATGTGATTTCTGCCAGAGGTTCTCAGAGGTGCCAAACGGTCAAAACTTACAACTTTACTGGTGGCAGAATTTGCCCGCATAGCTGTCTCTGGAAAAATTAACAGAGGTTTTGAAAATCTGTCTGGAGTTCCTCACCATTTTTAAATACCTGCTCTGTTCCAAACTCGTAGAACTAAGGCTCTAAATGATTTCAAAGTGTCAACTTTGAATGATTTCTGGGGAAAAATAAGTCTTGTAATTAAATCACAAGTTACTCTAAAGGCTTTTATTTATTAAGTAGTCTTTTATGATGAAAATGTTCAAATATAAAAGAGATTGACTCAGGGCTTCTTTCTTTTGAAAACTCAAGAGGTAAAAAGGAAAAGTAGATTTTTAAGGGAGGGCTTTGATTTAAATTTCCCCAAGAACTGACCAAAGAATAACAGAACACAATTCTGAAATCCCACTACAATCAATATATTTAATTTAGGAATTTTGGAGTTAAGAAGCACACTCAGAAACAGGTTTAAATTCCTATACTCATACTTTATTTGCCATAGTTCTACTGCTTCATATTTGGGTTATTTTTTATGAAATTACTTGTTCAACTGCATCAGAATCTGCCTCCACAAGGACAACAGAGCTTTAAACTAATTCAACAATCTGTTGCATTTCCAGTGTTTGTGAGGGGAACATTCAGGTTGGGTAATTTTCAGCAGTTATGAGATTACTTTGTTGCAAGTCAAGTGTACTGAAGTAAACAAATAATATCTTTTTTTTTTTTTTTGGATTCTCACCAAATTGAAAACCTGAAAATCTTTGCATGTGGGCATTGTCCACAGCAAAGTGGGATGTTCTTCAGAGTTGCCCATGAGCACCAGTGAGAACTAGTAAGACAACTGATAGGAACGAATCCATTATTAACAATATAACATAAATACCAGCAGTTATCTGTCTGCTGCTTTGGTTCTGTGATTGCCCTTCCTGGGCAGGAGGGCATGTGTGCGCACCATGAAATATTCATAGAAATGAGCTCCGTGCCCGCCGTGCCGGGGCTGTCAGGCCGAAGGCTGTGCCTGTACCAGGGCAGCTCGCAGGGTCGTGTTCAGAGCTCGCCCACCCTGCGTGGAAACCGCATGGAAATCGCTTCCTTCTGACAGCCCAAGTCTGGGAATTGCCAGGGAACACTAATTCTTTTTGGTTTGACACATCTCTGGGTTGGGAACCTCTGGCAACTACGCACAAGGCTTTAACAGTACAAATGTAGTGGAGTCTTAAAGGAGGGAGGCCGGAAGAGAAGAAAAAGAGAAGGAAAAATCAGAATGTGTGCAGCTCGGCTAGGAATACGGAATGGAATATGTGTGCAATTCAGCTATGGCATACGGAATGGAATGTGTGCAGTGCAGCTATGGAATACAGAGCTGAATGTGAGCAAGTACAGCTATGGAATTATAACCTGCTTTTTCTTTCCTCCTTGCAAAAAGAATAGGAAAAGATAACTTTGTAATAGAAACTACTTATGCCACAACTATTTTGGAAAAAAAAATATAAATCCAGAAAAATTGCTAAAAATTATTTTAAATTATAACAGTTAAGAAACAGATCAAATAAAAGTAAATGATACAAAAAATCACTATTATATCACTGAGGCTTTTTTTTTAAAATTTGATTTAACCAGTACAATTCAAAAAGTCCTTAGGCCTCAGTTCATATTCAGAAATAATAGTGTACATCTAGTATGATGCTAGTTGAAAGACAGGAAAATGCAGGTTTATTTCAGCACTAAAAACACATCTTAATTGCACACTCAAAGACCTGAATTGGGTCTACTGTGTTCTCATGCATGTGTGCACTTTCTGTGTCATCACAGCTAGTATTTGTAGGTGATTTGTAGCCAATTAAGACATACATGTAGGAGCTATAACCAGCAGAATGCTAAAAGAAACAAAAACATCTAATAAAAAGTATTAAAACTGAAAATGAAATCCAGCACACAGAAGAATGCCAACAGCAGTGCACGAAAAAAAAATGAAATTAAGTTCACGCTAAGAATAGTTATTACAAATAAACATGGTCAGGAATATAACAGCTTTTTCAGTCAACGTTAAGATGAATTGACACCCTAGGGAAAAACAATCACTCAGTTTTAGATGCTAAATGAACGCTTTTGCTGAGGTGCCCACAGAGCAGTGAGTGTGCAGCCTGCCAGGGCAGCCCTGCTCGGTCCGTCCCGGGGGCCAGGCTGGGTCACTGCCCCTTATCATGGCACCCCCTGCGCCGCGCCCCTGCACCCTGCAATCGTCAGGGAGCTCTGCCCTGAAACTGAGGGTCCCCACCCACCTAAAGGGTGACAACCTATTTCGTACTACTGTTCGTGTGTGAAAGTGCTGCTGCAAACTTCAGGCACAACCAGATTTATCCCGACTCATTGGCTTGAGAAGCTTTAAAAACCAGGCAGTGAAAAAGCAAGCACGATTAGCCAAGGAAGAAGTGGAAGAAGCCTTTTAAGCAAATCTCCTAAGTGTTAACCTCTTTGGCTTTGGACAGCACTGTTAGAAAGCAAGCCAAACCCTCCTCCCCTATAATCAGTTTATGCTGCAGTCATGCTTTATTCAGAAGTTAAGCATGACAGCATGGCTCCTTAGATAGTTCCTGTTCCAAAAGGCAAGTTTTCTTACCATTATAAGGTTTCCAGTAAAACTCAAACTGATAAATATGCTTAACTGAGATAAAATTAAATATTTCACAGGAGAACTTTTCATATGTATTTGCCATTGTAGATGCCGCAAAATCCATGAGCTCAGAGGCCTTTAGGAAAAAAAATAATGAAAAAACAGATTTACAGTTGCAGGACAGCCACTGGCTGCATTTTCAAGAAAATCACAGATTTGAATACATAATTCTCTTAGACTTCTTTTACAATTTCATCCCTTGGATCAAGAATAGAACTGGCAGTCTTATTTCCTTCTCAAGTTTATCATTCGTTGCATGATATTGAACCACAAATTTACCATGTTGGTGCTTGAATTTAAAACGTTAAAGCACTCGAGGATACAACACAAAGTAGTGTAACCTTTTTCTATCTGCATGCAAGCGATTTTGGGTTTCCTGAAAACATTTCCAGTTCTAATGTTCATTTAACATGATGTAGCCAGGTTGACAGAACCCACTGATTTTGGTTAGCCAGAAAAACTCTGGTTTTCCTATACTGGTTAGACTCAGGTATTCTGCATGCCACTGGTCCCTGTATCTGGTAGAACGGGTGTGTATCTGGAGTGTTTTGATCAAAACCCAATCACAATATCACTGCAGCACTTTGCAAAACCGAATCATAAATATTGCAATTTAACACTATGTAAATCAATGCAGTCAAGTATACAAAGCCCAACTGGAAAATCTGTTTTATATGTCCAAGGAGAAACCTGCCTAAACTTACACAGTAAAGAGATGTTTGGAAAAAGGAAAAAAAAAAAAAAAGGACTTTGCAACTTTGCAGTGCTGTGCTTTTTGGCACTTTGTCAGAAGGGGGTTCTGCTCACAGACATGTAGCTACTCTTGTATTCCAGGGAACAGTAACCCTGGATATGGGGAGCCACACAGGATGCCTGATGCCTGAGGAGTTAATCAAAATCTGTCTCTGTTCTCAGCCAAGCAGCAGATTTTGCTGTAGTGGTTAAAGAGAACATTGCTGAAACTGGAGGCTTTACTTACCAAGTCTAATTACATTCCAATTCTAAGCCATTCCTAATGCATCTCAAATCCCAGAAATATTCTGGTCTCTTCAGCCCTTTCAGAAACTGTCATGAAAATAATCAATAAAAGAAAATAAATGTTTGGTCCTACATATTTATCTTTTTTTCATGTCTCATACCTTGAAAGAATTTTATTTTACTGGGAAAACAAATGCAGTCTTGTGTCTGGAGGTGGACAAGCTCTTTTCAAACAATGCCTGCAGAAGATAAGGTTGATATGGAATGTCTTTTCGTGCTTGGTCTCTCTCCAGATCACATCTTCAGTAAGAAATGAGTAAATAAATGAAGTGGCAAAGGGGGCCAGGAGAGGAATAACACAGAGCCACAAAAAGTAGGTTCTACAAAATTTATGAAAGTAATTTATGGTGGGTTCTATGCATTAAGTATTTTTCTTTACCTCTGTCAGTAATAGGAAATAAAATCCAAAGGAAAAAATCCAAAGACATAAAATATTATCTTGCTTTTCAGAATGCCTTAAATAAAGGGAAAATGGTGTTAGAACTCTTGGGGGAAGTAAGACAAATATTTAAGATAGAAGTCAATGCATTGCAGGCCACAGGCTGAAATCTGAATTTTCAGAACTCAATACAAGAACAGAGAAGGAGGGTTGCAAAAACGATTTTAAAGGACCCTTGCTCTTTCTTAGAAGTTAGTATGGTTTAAAATCACGCCGCCTTGTACACAGCCACCCCAGTGCCTGTGAGACAGAACAACTGGTGACCAACCCTGACCAGCTGTGCTCCTTCCTGGTCGCCACAGACAGACCGCTCACACCGTCCTGCCCACTGCTGGCATGACACACAGAATTATGTCTGCCTGAAACATTTAGATGTATTCTGCCTTCCAACAGACTTCACATTATGCAAAACAAACTCCTCTATGGTCCATGACAGTTGGTGAACCCTTTAATTCAAATGACAGGTCACTAGTTATTTGTTTACTGTATGGAACACACTTTTCTGTGAACTTACTGGATTCCATTCATACCTGGGGACAGCTAAGATGAACCCTGTCCTTGTTGTTTTTTTCCCCTCAGCCAAGAATAAACTTGTGCTCATGTACAATGATACTTCTTTGATTTTCAGATGAAATCCTGCAGGAACTCTCACATAGAGTTAGTTTACATCTTGGAAGCCTTTGAACATATTGTCTTAGATGCCAGCTTGGAAAGGCAAATGAATAAGCAATCACACATCGAGACAGGATAAACAGCACCACCAAAGGTAGCATCCTAGTATTTCCCTGGGCAAAATTCTCATGTTGTCTTTGAGTCAGGATTCATTACCTTTTTGTCTTTCCTTGAATTTTCACTTTCATTACTTAGAGAAATTTAAGGTTCCCATAGCTTCAGGTGACTACACCCACATCTCAGCAGACTCAGGGCTGTAGAACCAAAGCCTTGTTATAAACTGTTAAATATTACATAGCCTTACTATTACACAGAAAACATCCACAAACGGGCAGTTAGCGGATTTTAGCTGTTACCTGGTGTGTCATCGTACCAATTTCATTGCTATCCTGTCCCCCAGCACTTTCCATTAGCTTGCTTTCTGCATCTCTAGCCCTTAACTTGAAATGCAGTCTCTTTCTGGCTGGAATAAAGCTCTGCATTTCTCAAAGCAGTTCTTAAAATATGTTCAGATAACAAACAATTTTTGAACCATCTACCAAGAGACAGTGTTCCCTGTGTATTTTCGTATCTTCTGACTGTGACTGTAAGCTCTCCCTGAAGTTTGTGTTTTGGTTTTCTTGATGCCTTTAGAGCTTTTATAAGGGCTCACTCCTTTGTGGATTCTCTTCTCTCTCACTTCAGACTTCATCCCACTCCTAGGTGCCTACTTTCACAAAGGCTGTAGGACAGAATTGCCTTTCAGGATTCTATACTTCTCCCATAGCTGTAAGATGTGGTGCAAGCATTCAGAGCCATCTGATGGACCCACAAAGATAAGGGCATTGTCAATGAGGAGTTAAAAAACCTGCACTGTTTTACAGGAAAAAGCAAGCACCACACAATGCTAATGGATGTCCACATGCCTTTGTGGCACAAGTGATTACACAGTGACCTTGAAGATTACTTCATTTAGGGAACAGAACAACACTGCATGGCTTTAGGGCCTCCCACAGCAAGGTAACTCAGATAAGCACGCTGAGAAATTCTGGCCCCATGGCAGCCACAAGGGGGTTTGCCACTGATATTCGAGAAAACATGTTTTCATCCATGGCATTTACTCTGTAAGAGACTCACTGGTCTACGTGCTTTCTCTGTATAGCTGTGGATTATGAAGAAATACATGAACTTCCAAGTTCGGTCATGGCCAATTAGCAATCAGTAAAAGAATAAAGCTTGTCTCTGTTAGTGACATATTTAGGCAGAATGGTGAAACTTGAAGTAAAACGTATCACAACAAGACTATTTCTTTCTGGTCACTTCATCTAAAGGAGACTAAAGCCACTGTGGCTTACCTGGGCATTTCCATGATCTTGTTATCCCAAGCAGCATGGTAACCATCTCCTTTCAAAATCAAAATTCAGGGAAGGGGGCAAGGGTCCCACTCAGACACTTGACACCAGTACTAGCAAATTCAAGATCAAAATAAGTCATGTCACTCTCCTTAAGACATTGCTGGATCCACATACGAGTGAAGAGTGATCAGCTCATGGTCATACAACTGCTCCTAGTGGGATTCAAACCTAAATTTCCTACACTGTGAGATGCACCCCAGCTTCTGCTGGGATGGTCCCCACCCAGGCTCACATCCTGGTGAACTTGCACTCTGAAGCATACGAAAATTCAAGGTTTACTAGTCTAGAAAGACAAAGGAACAGAAAGCATCTCTGCAGCTTAATAGTTAAGGTTTATTTGGCAATGTTGCAATTCTAATTCTCTCCTCCTTTTGCAAACACAACAGTGATATCTTTACATCCTATTTTACTGATCAATATACAGAAGCCAATGCAAAAGGCAGTTGTATAGCACCTTTCATCCAAAATTGCAGTAGACTCTACAAATAGCATACTAACTTCCTAAGACAACAACCTCCTCCAATGTGCTAACAGCTCATTTTACAGCAGGTGAAACCAAGGCAGAGGGCAGTTGAGTCATGTACCTAAGATCACATAATAAATCCATCCTCTAACTCCAAAATATCTCTTTGGGTGTTTGAAGTCCACAAAACATTTATAGGGTCTGCTTGAGGAAAAAAAAAAAAACTCCCTCAGATTCGCAGTTGATTTTTAAAGTAGTTGGCATCAGGATACTATTAATATACTTTTCTTGGTAAATAACATGCTCAATATTAATCTTGTGAATGTTTTCTGCTTTGAAAATGAGAAGTAGAAGAACCTGTTTGTGCACTAGGGGCACCAGGTCACTACACAGCGGCACAGCACAGTGCTGTTATACAAGCTGTAATGTAGTCAGGATAGAAGAAGGAGGACTGCTGTAGGACTTGCCAAAAGCTCTTCTGAACAGCTGAACAATTTGGTTTTATCAAAGCAGGTTTTGCTACAGTGGTATTTTCCCTCAGCTGTTTTGGGCACATGTGCCTCTGTGTAAACCTGAACGTGCAAGCTGGAAGGAAACAGTTTAGGGCGGTTAAAATATTAGGAAAAGAGGTTGGTTTCCACTGTTAGCATTGAACTCCTGGACATAGATGAAATTCTTGGGCAAAACCCTGCAAATCGTTATTTGATCAGGACAAACAAAACAGCAGCTCTCTCATGCTGGCACTGCCACACCAAACACATGGAATCAGCCATTCCTCATCTGTTTGCCAGATTTCTGCTTGACTTTGCTGACGAGGATTTACAGATCAAATACTGGCTTGTTCTCTTCAAGCCTGGTTTCCAGACAAGAGTTGGGAAGTCCCTAGAAAGGGACTATGGACTGTATTACTTAAAGTAACTTTAAACCATATCTACAGAATTTATCGTTTCACTTTTTATGTGATCTTCCACAAGAAACAAAGAGTTGAAAATTTTACATAATAACACAGCAATGTAAACAAGTGCAAAATTAATTTATCTGTGTCATAGGCACAATCCTTGTGAGGCTGATTTCTTCCTCCCTTAGTTTCAACTGTGGGGTGGTTTTTTTATATACAGCAGTAATACAGTTTACTCTTCTGTAGGACATCAGCCTTGATGTGATTGGAATTCTGAGTAACACATCTAATGCAAGGAACAAAATTCAGAGACCCAGGACTGCTGCTGGCAGCGGGAAAAGATCCAAGGGAGAAAAAAATAAAAGAAATTGAGGAAGAAGCTTGAGCTTGTTGTGATCTTTTTCATTTAGCCATGCAAAGGAGAAAAACACCAGGAAAAATCAGGCAATGCAAATACCTGCAATTTTTGGCCATTATTTACATAACTGCATCACTGCTGCTATTTCTCTAAACAGAAGTCATTGTTTACCTTGTAACTCATTAAATATCTTGTCTACGTAAGGCAAACTGCTGCAGCATAGCTAAGATAAAAACTAAAGCTACAAACTTGCAAATTTACTCTATTATTATGTGAGATTAACTTAGTTTTTAATTTTTGTATGCAAATTAAACTATTTAAATGAGAAACAGGCATACAAATGTATCTATATTAAAAGCTGGACATAATTAACTGTGCTGAGTTTAAATTACATAAGCTAGCATGACTTTTCATACATAGACAAGGTCTAAGTCATATGATACAGAAATTTGCTCCCCTAACCAGCTTGCAGGCAATGCCTTTGATGCAAAAATTTATAAAAATAAATACTTATGTGAATATTCACAATGTCTTTTCTGCAGCCATTTTTCTCAATTACTGATAACAGATTAATGAGAAATTAGCAATGCAAACGCATTTCCCTCCAATTTTCATTCAACTTGTATATAATAGTTATGTGGCATCAGTGAATATTAACAAATTAAAAGGACAAGCCACATCTAGAACTGGAAACAGCTCTTGCAACTTCTTAATTATTCAGATTACAGATCTCCAAATGAAAAAAAACTCCCCGCAAAATCAAAGTAGAACTTCACAGACTCTGTTTGTAACACATTACAAGTCTATCAGCAATTGCAATTACACATCATGGGCTGAAATTAGACCAGGCCATTATCCCCACTCTGTGATTTGTTTAAAGCAGAAGACACCTGTATGCCATAGAAAAGCTTTCACTCAACGATTACAAAAAGGAAACAGATGGAGATGGGTAAAACACACACAGCCCAGTTTTACAGCAGAGCCAAGAGCAATTTCAGCTCATTGAAGAAGAAACACCTCTTTAATGATGACATTAAGGATTTAAGAGCAAAGTCCAGTTGCAGAGTCATTACACAAAAATTGTCATGAGATGATAAATAGCAACTGCTTTTGGTAATATTCCTCCCTGTTGAGGGGCCAGGACAAGGAGGATGCAGAACTGAAGCCTGATCTTGAAGATTAATATGGTGCTCCTGGGAATTTCCCCGCCTTGCATAAAGATCCAGTTCAGAGCTAGAGAGAAGGAGAAAATTCAAAGTGCAACAAAAGCCTCCTAGGAATACTGGGGAGAGAAAAAAAGAGGGAAGCTAAACAAAAAACAGGGCAGGGAATTAAAAACCTACTCATGAAGGCGAGAGGAGCTGAGCTGTACAGACAGCTACATGTACAAGGCTTCTGCAGAGAAGCCTTAACATGGCATGGCTTCAAGGAAAAGGGATGGATCTACCAGGGCACAGCAGAAGTCAAATCCAGGCTGACACAATCATGCTGATTAACACACCACCGTGCCAGTCGATGCACACACTTGGCACTATCTTAAATAAACATCTAGATTTTTGAAGGGTGAAAATAAACACTCCTTACATAAAAGGCAAGATCTTAAAAAAAATGAAATTCTGTTATATTCCCCTCAGACCTCTGAAACTCGGTCCCAACATTGAAATGAGTTGCTGGACTGCTGCAGAATGCCTTAAGCTTCCTGACCAGGGTTCATACTTTCAAGCAAGGCCAAATAAATGCCAGCAATAACAACAATCAAACTTGAGCAAACACAAGCACTGGAAGACACTTGCCTAGGAAACTGCAGAGGGCAAAATCTGGGCTTGAGAACTGCAATGCAGGACTTCTTGGCAGGGCTGTTGCTGTATTTTTTAGTGGCACTGACCCCAGAAAATGATGTCGGAACCTGGAATTTAGGATTTTCATGGTCTGTAAAGTTACAGGGTAAATACCGTGCCTTCAACAACCCAGAGTATTTTCAGCCCCATAAAGCATTAGTGAGCTTAGAAGAACAGATCCTATTCTTAATTTTGTCCTAGGGCATTATTCAACAAAAATGGATCCATCTCATCACACACTACCAGGCCTTAAACCTGGCTTGGTTAAACAGCCACATGACCCTTTGCATTTAAAAGCATGTGCAACTCAAGATGCTGCAGTATTTCTGAGAAAGCCTGTGTACTTCTGTACACTTCCTGAATTTCCTGTAAGACCTCTTCCCATCATGTAAATATCAGCACAACCTGCAGGTTTTGGGGCAGGGACAGGGGGGTTTTTCTTGTCTGCATGTATGAAAAGCCTTAATAATGGCATTCAAAAATATGAAAAATAAGAGAAAATAAGGGCTGTAAGGTGGCATGAATTTCTCCTACTGATGTACCGATAACTGTTCTGATCTGCAGATGGAGCTGTGCATGGCCTACTGTAAACTGTTTAACATTCTTCTTCTGTCCAACTGATCTATTTTTTTTGTCCCTCCCCCTTTTAAATCCCAACAGCTGACAAAGTCAACGATGACTTCTACACCAAACGCCGGCACCTCGCAGAACTGGCGGCCAAGGGGAGCCTGCCCCTGCACCCGGTGCGCCTGGACGAGGAGAGAGCCTACACCATCGACAGCGGGCTCACCAGGCAGAACGGGCAGAAATCCAGGCTGGGCAAGATACACACACACCCGTTAGGTTACAATTCCCACTACAAGACCTGGGATCCCACTGATCAGTCCCTGAGGCGGCAAGCGTACACAAACAAGGGGAAGCACGGGATGGGAGACCCGACGTTAAGTGACCCACTGACGACCCGGAGCCAGCACTACTTGGGCCCACAGCCGTACTTCATAACCAACAGCAAGACAGAAGTAACTGTTTGAGTTTGTTTGCTTTCCTTTTTATTTTTCTTTTCTTTTTTTTTTTTTTTTTTTTTAATGAAATCCTTTAAAAACCACACGCAAAATACACACACAACACAAACACTCAACTGGAAGGCAAAAAAAGAAATTTAAAAATACAACATTAAAAAAGGAAAAAAAAAAAGGAAACGGAAGGAAGGAACTTCCACCTGGACACTCTTGGTATCCAGCCAACTGTAGGCCGAAGAGTGGGTTAATACCATTCAGCAATACACACTGAAGGTTGAATTATAAACTCCATTTGTATTTCACAATGGAACACCAATCCTTGTGACTAAATTTTTTTACTTGAAACTAAAATCCATGATGAGAAGTAGCACAATCTAGAGAAACTTTGTCTGCTTAAACATTTACACTATGTTCCTGCCTTGAGACAGAGGAAGAGAGAGAGAACAATATACTGTAATATATTATTTCAGAGAGGAATTTTGTATAAAACCTATTAATAATCACTAGACCTGTGACAAACTGAGAGCAAACGTCTTGGTACAATCCCCAACATCTATTATTGTACTTTCACACCATCCTATAGAGAACGCAAAAAATATATATACAATAAGGGACAAAGACACTTTCACATGGAATTTATGAAGACTGTTACAATTAAGAGCATATGGGACCTTTCTGGCTGGTAGAGAATTCTGCAGGATGATAACAAAGCAGATTTTATTTCCGTTTACTTTGTTTGATTTGAAATTTTGGGAACCTCCGAAATAAGAAGAGACATATCCTATGACACAGAAAGCTGCTGGGGGAATAAGGGCATCAGAATACTCCCTCTCAGTCCTCCTGTTTTCGGGCAGATGGTAACAATTCTCACTTTGCAGACTGTCAGGATTTTTTCTTCACCTAAATGTTTTGCCTATCTTCAACTGCTTCAGACTGAAATTAAGCGTGGGTGGTGCCTTTACTGTATTACTATTGTTCAATGACAGTCTTGTTCTTCAAAGTGACCCCTCTGTTCCTTTAAGCTATTTCCTCATGTTTTGCTAAGGATGACAAGGCTTCTGCCCTGCTCAGCCTCCCCTGTTTGTCCCCAAGGGAAACTGGACTACATCTCCATGCAGTGGTTGCACAGTCAAAACTATTTAGTTAGCCCCTTCATTTTCCCAATTTAAACTTTTCCCCCCTAGTCTCTCATTTTGTATTTGCTTTTAGCCATGGTAGTTCTTCGTAGTTCAACTGTTATATGGTATATTGTCTCTATCGTTTGGCTTTCTATAGTGGCATTCCTTCTTGGTGGACTATTTGGTGGAAGAGTCTGATGGTCTTGCCACAAATGTCAAAGAGATCTGGGTTTAAACTAAACAAACAATTGGAGTCATGGTCCTGACTGTGGTTCTGATGAGCAGGATGCCTTGTTTGTGTGAGTGAAACCACTCTCAAATTGGGTACTGGCAGTAAACTCACAGTCCTGGGCCTGTAAAAGCTTCAGCACCTCCACAAAGAGATAAAGAGAGTTCGGATGGGATGGCAGGCAACGCGCTCCGTCTTTCCCTTAAATTCCTGCCCTTCCCCCAGAACAAGTCATTTGGCTAAATCCTAACTAGCTGTCTTACTACAGTTGCATTCTCACCAGCTGTCAATTCTTCAGGAGATTAGTTTTGCAA
Organism: Acropternis orthonyx; assembly: GCA_035583155.1. Taxonomy (NCBI): domain Eukaryota; kingdom Metazoa; phylum Chordata; class Aves; order Passeriformes; family Rhinocryptidae; genus Acropternis; species Acropternis orthonyx. The sequence continues at coordinate 7,110,393 of JAWWEU010000034.1, read as the reverse complement.
GAGCATGCAGGGAGAAGTGAGAACTGTTATGTTGTAAGAAGAATTGGAAGCGGCATTTCTTACGGTACTCAACTGACTGTCAGTGCTGCTTCTTAGTCAAGGATGCAAGAGCTAAGAATTTGAAATCTGGTTAAAGGGAGATACCATTTTCTTAGCTATATCAAGGTTGATTTGCATCCTGAGAGCACTGGTATCTCTCCATAAGTATGCTGCTAAATTTTATGATCCTGTGTTTTAAGACTATCAGAAGTGGACAAAGCCCACAAGACAAGCACTTTGCACACAACCCAGATTCTCCACTATCTTACTTTTATTCCTTTAACCTTTATTGCCTTCACAACTGGCTGACTTAATTTGACCCTTTATGGAATGTTGCTGTTAATCCATATGCTTTAGATACACATTACAGCTGCACTCTAATTCACACAGGTTTCGTGTAACTTGAGCATATTTTATGTGGAAATATTTTAGTAACTGTATGTTCTGTAAGTAAACCCGTGTTAATACTTGTTAACTACAGAGTTTATGATACCAATAATACTTCCTACAATAAAATGTTTGTTTGTTTTTTAAGAATGTTTATTTGTAAACATATGTATTCACTATATTAATATGAATTTCTTACCTGGCAATAAAACTGATTCTAAGTGAATCCAACTTGCTGGCTCATTGCTAAACTTGTATCATTGGGCCAATTTTTGAGTATTAACTGAGGTTCTGGAGCCTCTCCCTGCAGCCAATGGGGTTCACCTCAGCACAAATGATGGTTTGCCTCTGCCATTGTGAAGAAGAGGTTCTTTGGGAAGCAGCTGCATGTTATAGGCATTACAGAGGGACTGGATGATGTTGAATGTCCCTTCCAGCCCTAAACATTGTATGACTCTGAATGCCTGTTATGTGCCATGTAATGTAATATACACGAGGCATGCGTGCCTTGCAAAACCTCATGTGCCTTATGAGCCTCCAAGCACCACACACTCCTTGTGTCACTTGATCAGTTACCTCCAGTTTTGAGGAACAGAAACAAAAGGTAAGCAAGCACAGGGTCAGATCCAGATCCTCATGAATACATGAGAGTTTTGCAAAATGCAACACTGATGTATATTGCTTCAAGATGCTTATATGTTCACTACAGACGAACCTGTACATAACATCTTTGTACCAAGATGGTACTGTTGATGGGACCAATAGGTTGTGCTGGAACAGGAAGTCCTTTACAGGCTTTTAGTACTGATAATGGCTCGGAACCCTGACAGTGAACAGAACCTCACTGGAGGGTTTGGTCAGCCTTTTCTCTTTGCTTTGCTAAAATGATACTGAATAAAGTTCAGAAGAAAAAACAAGGAATCAGGATACCCAGCATCAGAATTCCCTTAGTGTGCAACCTAGTGTGAATTTCTTAGACAGTTTATGATTCCTAAGAATCCATGAAACATTATCAGAGGGAAAACATCTGTTCAAAAGTGTCCAGATTTAGCCATTTTAAACAGTAGAAAGATCTCCTTTTCAATATATACCTTTATGGGCGCCAGGAAATAGTTTGTAAAAGCCCCATTTCTGGTTACACAAGCATTTTCCTGCCTCAGGTACAGCTACAGAAACAGCCCCAATCTGCCAGAGGGCTCAAGAGAGATGTACAGTGTGGTCACATTGCCAGGAAAATTCTGGGCAGCCCTGCAATCCACAGGGAAACCTGGGAAGCCCAGAGGAATAAAAGTTTACCCTACAGTAGACATGGCTTACTGTTACAGCTCCACCAACCCATCTAATGCACATGTTGTTTCTGTCAGCAAATTCCTGACTGGAATCACAGATGGCAAAAAGGACAACTAGTAGAAATATCTCTGCATAGGCTTTTGTTTGTTCTTCCAGATACATGGGAAAAAAAAAACCCGCCAACAAAACTGCTCTCAAAACTGATTCTGTGTTTTTGCATGACTTTTTCTCTTATGTTTGCCTGACCCCTCTGTCACCACGAGCAGGAACTGCACTGGGCTCCCATAAGCATTTCTTTCATGAGGCTCTTTGATATTAACGCAGATGCACCGCACTACGAACAGAAAAGTGCGCTGTCACAAAATGATGATGTTCCATACACAGAGCTATGGAGTCTGAAAGTCCAAAGGCTATCTGGTTTAGAGCCCTTTACCTTGGAAACGTCTGTTCTCATGACTAAATCTTCAAAGCATGATCCTCAGCTTACAAGAACTGAGGATGTGGTGCCTTACATAAATAGAGGATCAGGTCTCATGAGATTTCACACTACAAGGTGTTTCCCCAATTCAGACTTTAGATTTTAATAGATCCAGGAAAAGATTCATGCTTTGCTCTGCTCTTATAGAATGGTTATTGAATTTTGGATACTAAATAAATAACCCTAGTTCACAAATCCCTTTTGTACACAATCCTCCACACTTTATTTAATCCTGGTCTCTATATTTGAATACATGAAGGACTTCCAGTGATAAATATAGTCTTCACTGTAATTATATCATCTTTCTAGTTGGCATAGATAATTTTATTTTTCTAAAAACAGTTATGACAGGAAACATTATTGTATTAAACTATATAATCTCATATATCATTCACTGCTGAAAATGTGATAATAGGACAAGTTCCACATTACTAAAAAGTGAAAATTTTTATTTTATGAATGGAGAAGTCATGCAGCTCTAATGTAGAAAGTGTCTGTAAAAACAATTCCTAAAATTCGTGCATCATGCTTTAGAGATTTCCAGACTCAAATTTTGCTCAGCCTGCAAGTAAGATGTGTCCCCATACCTGCCAACTTAACCTGGAACATGAGCACTGCATCAAGCCTTACCACCCATCCAGCTGCACTAATGAAAGTCAGGACCAAATCAGGATATGGGTTACATTCCATGTCTGCACAAAAGCTGCTGGCAGACAAATGCAGCTGATGGATCCAGCAAACGCTTGTGCAGAAGATGCACCATGAACAATTTGACACACCTCGTCCAGCTGCGCTGGTCTTATCACGTTAGCAAAGCATAAGGCAGGGGTATTTGTCACCAATTAAACACTTTTTTGACGTTGGAAGAAAATAAATCCTGATCCTAGTTCTGGGGATGCTTCCTATGTCAGAATCTGCCAAATAAATAATGCCTGAACAGGCCAGGGCTGGCCCTTCCCATGCCACAACTGCTCTGTATGTATGGCCAGACTTTGCAAACAAAGATCTTGGGAAGGGCTCTCCCCACGTGGGTGTGCCCTTCCAGCAACTGCTCTTTGAGCAAGGTAATGGTATTGCTTCAAGAGCAAGGTGTTCTCTCTTGAGTTTCTATTCATTTTTCACCTTCAGAGCTCAGGGTCCCTTTCTGGGAAGAAGAGCGATAGATTTAGGCTTATGTGAGGCTGAGACAGATTTAAACCCCAAAACTATTCCTGCTACTCTCATTTTACGTAACAGAAAAGAATGAGATGTTACTTGGACCCAAGTGCACGAAGCAGAGTTGTACTAAGTCTGGTCCCTCACAGATGCATGAAGAGGCTCTGTACCTCTCTTTCTCTGCAGGGAACTTGAGGCCAATTTTGCATCCTAAAACAAAATCATTGTGGAAAGGGCTTTGGTTTTCTTTTCTTTTTTGTTCGTTTGTTTGGTTTTGGTTTGTTTTTTTGTGGTTTTGTGGTTTCTTTAAGTAAAGCTAAAACTCCGTTTTTGTCTATCCAGGGCTTTAACAATGCACTCGCACCGTTACACACACAGTTGCACCTTGTCTGTTTAAGTCAACACTAGCTGTCTTCGCTCGGCAACTTTGCCTGCATTTAAATTGTAAGAGGTATTGCTGCTCATTAATAGGGGTTGATGTTGAGCTTGCAGAGTTCATCTTCTGAAGCTGCACACCAAGCCTTGTATGCATCCCTCACAATAGATAAGGCTGGGAGAACAACAGGTTATTAAAAGTGATGATTTCTAATCAAGGGAGAATATCAGGCAGTGCTGCTGCTGTTTAATCTGAGGTTCAGCTACAGACTAGAAGTGAGAAAGGGTGATATAATCACAAGCCTTTCAATGGTCACTGGCAGCATCATTTTATCAAGGAAACAGGTCCCCCAAGCAGCAGGTGTGTCAGTGGAGCCACTAACGCTCCCTGAGCAGAGGCACATTCTTTTTACTGTGTGCAGCTGTTGGCTCATTTTCACTCTCTGGTATTTGGGCTTACACTAACATTTGGATCATGGTAGTTATTTGAGAGACTTTGGCCAATCTCAGTGAATATATTCCCTGAAGTAATTGGTCCCCAGGGGAAAGAGCACTTTACCTGCTACTTACCATATCTTTAAGCAAGAGAAACATTGCAAAAACTTGGCAGGGGAGTTGGAACTAAATGATCTTTAAGGTCCCTTCCAACCCAAACCATTCTATGATTAACTGTGCTTTTTTTCCCCTGCCACACGTGAAAGAAACCAGGCTTTACTTTGTCCTTCCAGAGGTAAGGAGAGAGCTCAAGGATGGCTGCTCTTCTGTCTCTTTTCAAGACAGTGTTATAATTCAGCTGGGATTCACTCTGCAGGAGACTGCACTGACGACTGAGCACAGAGACAGCTTCTGGACTCCCTCATATACTAGGAATGAAAAATGCAATCTAAAGACAGAAAGGCAGACTGGACTTCTGTAGTACCAGTCCTGGCTTTGCCATACGCCACAGTTCGGTGGCTGCTTTCCACCACCCATTAGAAGAGACCAGAACTGGGTGGTATTTTCAAAACTGATGTTCTCCAGTGAACTCCTTCAGTCTTCTGGAGCACCCCCTCACACCCAGCACCTCACCTGGGCTCTCACCTTCCATACCAATGCAGTAGTGTTATGGAAAACAGGCGCTCTCTGTGTACCCAGACACATTTTACATCATGCACTGAAGCTTTGCAGCCTGACTTCCCAAAACATTTGTGCTTGCAACACAATCAAAGGGCAAGACTGATTTTTAAAATCTACCCAACAGCCTTTTAGGGGCCTTACATGAGTTTTGAAGAGAGAACCTGTATCCCTAATTTACTTTACTGCTTTTGAAAATGAAATACTAAAGAATGTGACATTCTAAAGAAGAGACAGTCTAAACTTTAAGGATGAAAAATGTCCTTTAAGGCTGTAATGTCTTTTACCATTACTGCTTGGGGAATGATAATATTAAGGATGATAGAGAGTAACTTGACAGGATTCATTAAGGCAGAGACAGCATGTGTGTGCTATTATGCACAAGACACTGCACAGGTCTGTCTCTGCAGAGAAAACTATTCTGGTTTTTACTAACAGTGATTTATGAGTTTGTGGGCTGGGATTTTTTTCTGTTCTAAAAGCTGAATCTAAAAGGCACAAGGCTAAGAGTGCTCATAACAAAGGTGCCCTGTTGAACACAGCACAACCTTGTACAGCCCGACTCTGCCAGCAAAGGCCCTGATCCTGCACTGCTCAGTTAGTGGCAGACTTGTCAGCGTGGGGAAGACCAAAACCGACAGACAACACACATTCATTTTTTGATATGCAGGACTTTGAGACTCCACTACAAGTGATTTTCTCATTCTGACACCAGCTAAATGGTGTAGAAAAGGGAAGGCAGCAGATACACCACAGGACTGCACAGACCTAGACTGAGTCACAGCCGAGACTGCAGCTCAACTAAATAATGGCTGCAACGTTGCCTTGTAGCAAAACATAATTATCCTGCCAGCATCTCATCTACCTGGTTGTCTCATAGCTCTGACATGGCTCATAATGAGTAGCGAACACTCCACTCTCAGGCTGTTGCTTGGCTTCAATGTGCACCTTCAAAGTCCTGGTGAAAGACACTTACTCCAGCTATTAGGATACTCAGGTCTGCATAAAGTCGAAGTGCAGGTATAAATCTTATCACTTTGTTCAAACAACAACAAAAATATATTGAATTTTGAGGCCCAGTTCCAAATCCCTTGTGATTTGCTCCTAGCTTATTCAAAACTCCTGTCTTAAACACTCTGCTTCGACTCTTAATGTTTAGCTGCTTACCTATTAAGATATTTTTCATGTTTCTACACAAAATGACTGTCACACTAAATACTGGTATTCCTCAGGCTGTTACTTCACTGCGTACAATTTATTTTATTATTAACTGATGATTTTATTAGATGAGATACCATTCTTCAGAGATAGCAGTATTAAAGGAATATTAGCAGAAAATGCCTCTTTATCACCACCAAACATACTGTTGATCACAGTTCAGTTACCTTCGGGGTTTCACTTTGTTGATAGGTTAGTAATACAAAAATTACATTTTGAAAAGTTTCTATAAACACTAAAAAAGCTATTCTGCCATTTTAAACACATTTCATAATAGGAAGGGAATACATTTATATTTGCTAAAAGATTGTGTCTGTATGTGACAGATATGTGTCTGTGAGTGAACACGTAGAAGAGAGGGGATGCTATACTTCAGTAAAGGGATAATATCAAGGGTTTTTCCAGCTCAAATTCCATTCCTCATATCTATAATAGTACAGACACAACCACAGTATAATAACACTTTCTCATACAGGAATACTACAGAGGTTGAAGTGTAGCCAATGCATTTAGTCAGCTTCAGGGACAGATGAAGTTGACTTTCCAATAATGATTTCCAGGATGTTCTGTTACATTTGTTCACTCTTCAACAGTGACCTTTGAGGAGGGGTCATAGTTTCAGAAAAAGATGAGCTACAAAACTGCAGAGCTATTCTGTGCAAAATATTATGGAAATCAATAGCCTCAAAAACACTTTTGTATGGTCTTATCTGAAAACTGGAGGAATATGTACTGCACCTCATATATATATATATATGAGAAAAAACAAACTAACAAAAAGCCCCCAAAAAGAGACAAACATGGGCAAGACAGCCTGGTGTGCAACACCTCCTGCTACCACTGTCAGCATTACAGAACCGCACCAAAGAGCAGGTTACCAACACCAACAGAAGCAAGTTTGCATTAATATGTTTCAGCAGACAGAGGGCATTACTTCATAACGATGTTATGTTTTTCCCTTTCCCCTCTGCACTGCCTTTGGAGTTTGGTTGGGTGTTTCTCTTTGGCTGGTAGATTTTGGGTTTGCTAACAGAATGACCGTATTCCTGTCAACAACCAGAAAGCAGAGATAAAAACAGATTATCAAAAATATCCACTGGATTGAGAGAGAGGTTACAAGACTTCAAAAGGGACTAGGTTGCAGTGAGAAAAAAACATATAGACTTAGTAGTGCTGCCTGTTAATAACTAAGAAGTTTTACACCATCTGCTAATTTCCCCTTTGTCAGCTGCACAAGGGAACCACATGAGAGACACCATAATAAACAGAGGTATTTTTTCTCTCTTGGAGATCATAAGTCTCCAGAACCTGTGGCATATATGTTCACTTACACCCAAGCTGTTAATATATATGAGTGAGAAGAGAACCAGTATTTTTATCAATGTGGAATAGCAGCTGAGACAGACAACACAACCTCCGCAGAGGGACATATCCATATGTTACACAATAATGAATGCCAGAAAAATAATAGTATTGGGGCTTTTCTTGGAGAACTCTATTCAGAGGTATTTTAACTAGAGGTCAAAAACTATTGTCCAAAAAACCTGCAAAAACTGATTAGCATGAGATCTTAAAAAGGCAAAACCACAAAGCATTTGGAAAGTGCCTGCTCTACATTAAGTCCTAGACCTTCTATTATCCAGTTGGGACATACACTTCCTCCTGCCAAAGCCCTGCTATGCATATACTATATTCTTGATCTTTTCTGTTGCCTAGTAAAGGTTTTTGTATTTGCTGCCAATTCAACCCTCAAAGCGCAGATGGGAATAAAAAGCATCTTATCTCCTAGCATACGATTCCGTATCATGTTTTCTACTATTTTCAAGATGTACATTCTCTCAAGCTGCATGACATGCCTATTTCCCTTGGGAGACTATTTCACATACACACAGTATCCTAATTCCTCTGTGTATTTTCCTGCATGCAAGGCTTGAAGCTGTGATAGAGAAAAGAGCCCTCTGCTCTCATCTGTTTTCATCTCATTCTTTCAGCAACAGGAGGAAGAATTGCCAGAAAGCTGTTTCATCGGTTCTCATCCAAAACTTCAGACCAACTGGAGTGCTAGCAGGGAAAGCACTTCTGGTGCTTTGTTGGTAAGCAGAGAAAATTTCTCCTGAGCATCCTGATAGAGGTGCAGATTTCTATCCTGAATTCACTCACTGACATATTAAAATGTCTGATTTCTAATGGTAAGGTCTCCAATCTGAAAGGTGGCAAGTAGTAGTAGATATCATATACTTTGTCAAGATTTCTTATTCTGGCTTGTGCCATCTTCACAATAAATTAGGGAAATGTAGGTTAAATTAGCCTACTGTGAAGTCTGACCATAATGGAAGAACAGAGTTATGAGTAAGCCTCTAATAAACCACAAAGAGGAATCAAGCAACATTCTTCAAAAGTTTACTTCTAACTATCAAAATGTATTTGTATTTCACTGACTATGTTAGTAAGGAAAAGAATTAATTTACAGGTAACTCATGTCAGCTTAAAAAAAGGAAAGCAATGTAAGAATCAAAAAGTGTTCACCACATACACAGCACAGCGGTCCGAACTAAACAGGGTGGTGTGCTGAGGACTATTGCACAGTACCATACACACTGTTATTAAACACAGCAATAAGAGCATAGACATACAAGTTTCAGAATAACAGCCCAGGCAGCAGAACTGCAAAACACAGGGTTTGGAATTATAACACTACACAAAGTGACTACGAGTCAAGAAAATCAGACAGGTCAAATGCAGTAAAATCATATAACGTAGTCTTGCCACTCTGCTCAGCTGTAATAAAGCCTCAGCTGGAACACCGTGCCAAGCATTGGCCATCATGCTTGGAGAGATACAAGGGTCAGGGGAAGAGTGGCAGTGAAGAGAAAAATCAGTGAGGTTATTGTGATCAGTTATTACTTAAGCAATCAGTATGAATAAACAAAGGTGCAGAAAAAAACTGTGAGGAAAAGCAACAAAAAACCCCTATTATTTTCTATGCTAGAGAATAGAAAACTGAAGAAAGATATTTTGTACAGATTACCTATTTAGTAACAGACTTGCTGAAAAGAGGATCAAACAGCTCGTCTAGAATACTGCAAGAGTTAGGTCTCTTCTCCCTGGAGATGGGAAGACTCATAGGAAACCTCGTTGTATTATTCCAGTACTTTAAAAGGTGGTTAAAAGGGGCTGGAAGCTCTGTTTTCACAAGGAGCCACACAGAGAAGACAAGGTGCAGCAGGGTGCAAGTTGCACTGGGAGGGGTTTCATCTCAATAGTAGAAATAGGGTTTTTGCAGTGAGAACAATCAACCACTGTAACAAACTTGCCAGGGATGAGACAGAGTCCCCATCACAGGATTTTCAAGACCTGAGTGAACAGGGTGGGTGCTGGATCATGTCATCAAGGCTCCCTTTCCCTTGTAGGGCTGGATCAAATGGCCTTTCAAGGTCCTTTCCAGGCTGGGTTATTCCGAGAGCCTTCAGCTCCCTCTGCTTATACCACTGGCAGTGCAGGTGAGGAGTGACATACACAAACATTGGGGTTGACATTGTTCCCTTGATATTTAAAAAACACAGAGGCTTGGTTTTGGAGGTTTTTTTTATATGAAGACACAAAATAGTAACTGACAATAAATCATGTTTTAGATGAAATTATTATATCTATGTAAAGAGTTACTGAAAAGAGGGAAATAACAGACACCACTAGAAACAGGAAAAACTCTTGTTGGTGTAAGCACAGTTTAGTCAAGTATTAGAAGAAAACCTTTTTGAATGGTGTGGAATGACAAGCAATGAAATGCATTATATACAGAGGCTGTGGAGTTTCCATTGCTAAATGATTTTAAAGAAACATTGAACTGATTCTGTCAAGAATGATTAGATACTCTGAACCTTTCTTGAAGAAAGATGGGCCATTCAAAGGCCATTAGAGCTCTCCTATTATTTTCTCTTTCAGGCCTAAAGCAAAGATGGGACAGAAAGTCTATTCCCCTGAGAATGAGTTTTTCCTCACCTTTCTTTCATCAGTTAGCAGCAGATGAAAGCTGAAATTAGTAGCATAAAGGTAGCTGATGTTTCCCCAAAATTCAGTGTTTTTACACTGCAATTGCAAACCAGTGCATAATGTTGCCCAGACAGATTTATACAGCAGCTAAAAGCACATATATTCAGACACACTACAGACTGTCTGGGAACAAAGAATCCTGAGGCACAAACTATTTTAACTGTCTTATTATACATTACCAGTATCAACTTCATTCATACATTTAACAGTAGCCCTTTCATTCCATGTCCTTACCTGGCAGCCAGCCACAGTCTTTAAAAGGTCAAAATCTTGATCTCCAGTATGACATCCCACACAGATGACGTGATCTCAGAGGTAATGAAAGAGCCTGCCTCTACAAGTCATCTTAGAGCTACAGTCTGAATAAATCATGACTCTGAATTCCATGAAAGCATTTGAAAGGGCAGAAGAGTACAGAGGAGAGGTAGGAAGGGCTTTGAACCAAGCAGCAAGACTGGGCTTCGAAAAAACACAGGTTTAATTTCCTGCTCTGGAATAGACTCCATAATTTAGGATGAATCAGCTAATTTTCTGTGGTATTAGTTCAGGTAAAGAGTGAGGATAAAAATAACCTACCTGTACTTTGATTGTTAATTCCCTGGGACAAATAATGTAGCCCACACCATTAAAGAGAGAAAGGTAAGGAAAGAAATATGTTCCCAACCACTCCCAGTAGAGTTCGTAGACAAACTCTAGGCAGTCCTGGGAAGCATGCACAGGGTTAAAGCCCCAAACAGATAAATTTACTGAGAATTCAGGCAATGATGTCACTTTGACCAAAAGTTGGCCTTAAGATAAATAAATGGGCTTTCACTATTCCCTGCAGGCACATTTGCTGTCCCTTGGCACCAAGATGAAATCATAATGCTTTGTAATTACAGATAAAAGGGATTTGACATGAGAGCTCTCCAAATGAGCCAAACATCCTGGAAAGTGAAGAAAAAAAAAAAAACCAAAAAACCAACAACTTGCTTGCATGCTCATTCTCCAGGCTCGAGAATAACCATCAAGACAATTTTCTTATTATTAGCAGCTGTTCAGAAATCAGTACTAGATTCATTAGTTAAATCAGTGGGCTTTCCCAGAAGAAAAGAAAACTATGGAAAGAGGAGGATTTGAGAATAAATTAGTCAGATTGCAACAATGTCAAAAGCATGAAAATCTGCAGCTCTGGCATGCAGAAATTACACAAAAACAAATGCCACAAACAAAAGATATATTCCAAGCATAACTGAGTAACTCCTTTGGACAGCACAGGGGATGGACTCACCTACTCAAGCAAAGACTCCTCTGAGAAAGGTTACAGGGATGCTACAGAACTAAGTCAGGAAACGTTTGCACTGCTATGTCTGTGATTTAAACACAGCTCTAAATTATAATTGAGGAAATGCTGCCATCGCCCTACAAAGGACAGGATGAACAAAGGTGACCTACAGCCTTTGTCCTTCTGTTTCCTAAAACAAGGTTATGAGGCACATGAGTGAATTGTTAGGGATGACCCCTGTAACCATTGGTACAGCAGTGCCTGTCAGTGACAGAGCTGCTGCGGGGTTGGGGGGAACCCTCGGAGGGTTCACTCTGCAAGTGTTCACTTTCTGACCCGCTCTGGGCTGCTGCCCACATCAGAGCCCCTGCTGCAGCAGAGGCATTTAGGAAAGCTGGTGAGACTGACAGCAAACTCTTTCAGGAAACTCCAGTGATCCAGGCTATTGGTATTAACCCACTACAAAGAAAAAGCACTATAAAAATAAGTGCAAGTTGAATTTATATCAACAGTACAGATGTGCATGTAAAAAGGACAGCCCAAAGTCATACTTACAAAGCATGTTGTACACATTTTTATTGCTGGAGTAGAAAAACCGTTTAAAAATCTAATTGCAAGTACCTCACAGGAAAAACCCAAGCATGGTAATTCTTTTCTCAGTGAGTTCACCATTAGGAAATGAGGCCCACATCAGGAAACTCAAATTAGAAGTAGCTGTGATTATTTTAATTTTATCCTTTAAAGCCTCTTAAAGATTAAAACAAAAGCATCCTATTTCCTAGGACATACGCTTTCCTCCCACATATTTTATCATCAAAATGTGAAATATTTTGGCTTAAATAACACAAACTCCAGATGTGACTGCGAAGGTGCATCTGAAGAAAAGTAATCATATCTAGTCTAGAACTTCATATAAGTTTTGGCCACTAAATTTCTATCGGCTGTCACTCCTTTCTTTGATACTGTTTTGCCCTACTTTTGCTGTTTGTATGAGAATCATTTTCTTCGTTTTGGTAAACCCATATCATGGTCTTTATTAGTGGAAAGTTGGGAGGTGTGTTGAAAGATGAACATTAAAACAGGACTTTTACCCTCCCCCTTGTCCTGGTGAGGATTTTCTCTCACCATACCTTAGTTTTCCGTAAGTGACTTTATGCACTCTTCAGCTTTGCTCCTGTAAGCAGGAGCAGAATGCACATGATTGGATATAACATGATCTCCAGCTTTAATGGAAGGTTGCAATGAAGACAGATATTTCATAAATGTCTAGAAAGATGGATAGCAAGTCAGACAGCATTAAAAAAAATAGACAGCATCGATCTACATAATATCATTCCCTGTCAAGAAACGGGCTATCTTAAACCTGTGTAAACAGCAATATTATTCATGGTTAAACCACAGTATAATTGCTTGCTGGATTTGAATGAGGTTTCCCTGAATATAAATGAAGAGACAAAGAGGAGATAAAAGAAGCATCTGAAGCTAGAAACCAAAAGCCTAAAATTAAAATGATCAAGTCAGATACATTTCCTCTTATTGTGTGTGTGAATACGAGTGATTATTAAAGCAGTAGATCTATAACAGTAGCCAGAGTGAAATACAATGCAGAAAGAAAAGAGTTTCCCAATTCCATTCTGCCAGTGTGCCTCAGCCTTGACACCCAGCATTATTGCCAGTGGAACCTTAAGCCTCTTTTAAATAGAGTCTTGAAATTGCTTCAAACTGTATCAGGAAAACCAGTGATTTTTACGAAGATAAATGATTGCAGAACCCTCACAAATCCATATCCCTTTGTGCCAAGGGAAATCTAATACCCAGGTCACTGGTGCTAAGAGGCATCAGCCAGGCCTGCCACATCTTCAGCGTGTTGATTATTAACTGAAAACTCTAACAAGGAACAGAAGGGAATTTAATCTGCCATTGTCAGTGTGTTGCTGTGATTTGGAGCGAACCCAAGTGAGCAGCAATGTTCAACATGTAATTCCCTGGTGGGAAACTGGAGCAAGAAGATTGTGCCTAAAACCTTCCAAAAATCAGCAGCTGAAAATGCAAAGAGACCAATACGTGAAGCGATCCACCTGAACTGCATTGCCATATCATACTGGGACCTGATGCACTGCACTCTCAAGGCAGGCAGAAACCAGTAGAGAAACTGTCAGGAAAACCCTGAGAACAGAAGGTCTGGCCTGAACACCTTGACATGAGAAGGCAACCTCTGCTCTGGCAGCCACTACAGAGAGCATGGGAGAACTGACATGGCAAAACCAACAGAGCAGCCAGGAATAGACCTAGCAACTCCTATCGGATTGGATTTGTCTGGGCTGATCCAGGCTGCCTTCCTGCAGTATGGCCACTAGGACAACACTGACAACAAAACACAGCAGCAAAAACTAAGGGGCAGGAGCAGGTAAAAAATTTACTCCATCCCAACACCAAATTGGAGTTTGCAGCAGCAGGCACAGAACAGTGGATGCGTTGGCTTTCTTGCCAGCCCACACCACAGCTACATTTCTACAGAGACCAACTCCACTGACAGTTTTCCATCTAGTCTCCCCTCTCCTCCACCAGAGAAAGATCTGAACTCAGATTTAAGAAAAAGGCAGGCTCTGACATTTGCTTTGTGAAATGTGATTAGTTTTGATTCAATGTGTTAGAAGGCTTATTAAATAATTTTGAATTATTTCTGCTCCAGGCATTTAAACTTTTAAAGTATTTTAATTTAAATTTTCTAAATAAAAATGAAAAGTTATCATATGGAAAAAACTAGATGTTCATTTCACTCTTTAATTGAGACTGATGAATCTGAAATTTAAAAAAAAAATCCAACACACAAGTTGAAAAATTGTTCCTAAATGGCATTTCCCCATGAATGTTTTGTTTTGACATCCAGGCAAGATTTTGCTACAGCTGTTTTCTTGATAAATGCACAACTGACTCGAGCTCCTGACATAACAATATTAATATCTAAACTGTCTCCATGTGGGTGCTTCATACCTAAGCAGGGTACGCATTTCAGAGAGAGAAAAGCAGCTCATCTCCTTGTTCCAACCTTTTGAAATACAAGCAAACTTCTGGAAAGAATCAAAGGATTAAAAAAACTTTCATTTACAGTAAAATACATACTGGGCTCAACCTAAAGGTTTGTATTTCTACCTTTTTGACTCCAGTTGTACTTGCTGCTTGTTTATTTGTATGGAAAACTGAGGATTCATTCACAGTGTTAGATGTCAACTGGAATGACATTTTGTGTTATTCAAACCTAGACATGCCCTCCTTCTGTAATAACAAAGATACTTATTTGGAAGTTTCCGAGATCCTGTTTCACAACATGTTCAAATACAGTGAGGAAAAAGGAAGCCAAACACTTTCTATATCAATACTTGCAGGAATTATTCAGTGTATTTCAGACTCTACATGCTACAATTTTGATCACAGCAGATTATTTGCATAGTGTCATCTTCCAAAAATATAAAAGCTACTTATAAATACAACTACAATTTGAGCTTAAAAACATCTAAGATCAGTTAAAAAAAAAAGAAAGGAATTGACGCCAATCTTACTGAGAAAAAGTCATCATTTTGGCATTTCAATACTTTCAAAGCTTGCTGTGTTTAAAACAAATTTTATGGCAGATGGGATTCCAAAACTAAGTTTTCAAATGCTGAAGTAAATTTTAATTTTATTCATTTGCATGTTAAATCTTGAACAAACATTGTTAAAAAGATTAAATCAAATCAGGCATAGAAATTTCAACAGAAACACCTGTGCCATCAGAGCAGTAACGTTTGAATGAATACATCTAGAATAATATCTATTATTAAAGCATTACAGATAGCAAATGTTTGACCAAGGAGATAATCCTGAAGCTGTCCAACAGAAAGATGGGTCAAGGGGAAGAAGCACTTAAATAGGAAAATAAGAATAACACAGGGTTATCCTGACTCTTATCTCTCTCAATGAGTAGTAAAGCTCAGAATTAGGAGCAGGGCTTCCAGCAGTTTGTAGTTCAGGACCTTCTGAGCCAAGTATGACATATTTCTAATTAATAATTCTCATTGGATTCTTTTTCTTTCATTATGTTTCCCAGTCACTTTTTACCCATGTAAATTTTTAGGACCCTCAACACCAGCAGAAACACATTCTGTAGCATTTTGTATTTTATCTACCTCCTGCTAATTTCATTTGATGCCCTCTGAGTATTTTGAAAGATCAGTTGGATTTAGGCTGAGACGAAGTTGTGAACATAAGATTAACTGTTCTTTATAGAATTTTTATATCCATTTATTCATGTGTTATCTTTACATTTGATGCTTAGTAAATGAAAATGTGTGTATTCTAATGGGTAATTTAATTAAAGCTTAAGGTAACAGAAGAGATAAATAAGGAGGAGTGCAGAAACACTAACACAGAATTACTGAAGAAAGCCATACAGAGAGACATACTGTACCATAAACCACTCCTGCTAGTCCCATAGGATCCTGGTCTAGAACTTTTCCTCCCATGATTTGCAGACATCTAAGGATCTATGGGCTGCTTCTACCACCTCAGGAAAGTTAATTAAGAGAAGTGAGTCTCTCATCAATAGCTCTAAATCCATTATGCAGAGGTCTACTTCTCTTAGAAAATCTAACCTGTGACTAGAAAAAGACTCAAAATCCCATCCAGGCAAAACAGAGCAGGCAGCATTGTTGACAAATTAGACATAAAGCTAATGAGAAATACTGGACATCATTTTTTAAAAAGAATAAGTTTTAAAATAATAAATAATAGCTAAAAGATTTTTTTATTCAAAAGGAGACAAGATCCTTCCCTTTTACAGACGAGGCTGCACAATGGATCTTCCCCAATGTCAGGAACTTCTTAGCGATAGCAATGCTTACCTCTTGATTTTGCTGCCAGTCCCCTTTTACTCTGACATATGGCTGTACCCTGGACGGGGAGTTACCTGAGAACAGATGTGTGTTTAACCTTCAAAGCAAGGCAGGCAGAGCCAGAGAAACAAGTTTAAGGCTAAAGGTATTGCCAGTTTCACTGGGTACCTTCCTTTACTTCATCACTACAAGCAGAGTCAAGTGGCTCTTAGAAGAGTTTCTTTTCCAAAGCAACACTGACATGAATGAAAGGGGAAATAACAATGTCTGAGTCAATGAAATGTAAGTTAATTAGCTCCCAAAGAGCTTCAGGATGTCAGACTTCAAGACAAGTTTTATCCCTTTTCATTAAAAATCAAATAAAACCCAAATATTTAATGTCCCCATTTCCAAGGATCTCTGACGGGAATGGGAGTTCGGCAGTAGTTTTATAGCTGTCAGCCAAGTCATCAGGCATAGAATGTTACTTTAATAAAGGATAAATGGCAACAGATTTAAAGTCAGCAGGTATGTAACCTAGGGACATAGAGGCATTAATTAAATCAGTAAAGGCAGGCAGAAGCACAAGAGGAAAAACCTAAACAAGAATTTGGGAAGCACTGATAAGGCTTGATTTTGTCCCTGCACAGCTTGTGCCTCCAGCAATTCAGCCCCTAAGACGCAAAAAAGCTGTGAAACGAGCTATCAGAACACTTGTCAATCACTGGCAAAGCTGTATCATGGTCAAAAGGTACTTCAAGGGCCTGCAGGAAAATAATGGAATGAATATGGGATGTATGTTTATCAGTGACTAAGCAACTGCAGTTTTGAATATTGCAGCAAAGAGGCTTAAACAGAAGGGGGAGAGCGATAATGGATAAGTTAAGGATTATAATTCTTACTCTTTTCATTTCAAAGACTTTTTTTTGTTTCAATTGAATTTGCTAATTTGCATGTTACAGGAGACTTCTGTATTATGGGGAGAGCATTCTGCAAATTATTTATTGAAGCTCTATCAGGTCATGATCCCTTTAATTCCAAATTCGGGGTTTGAAAGTTATACAGGCAGAGATACATAGTTATCCCTGGAGATGCCTGGTCCTCTATGAGGAAGATGCAACAGAGAATGAGAGAATAACCACCTAGACTCAGAAGAAATCTGATAGTTGTATCTTTTCTACAATTATCAGTAAAACCAATTCTGAACAAAGTCTTAAGAGCACACAAAGTGGGCATATGTATTTTATATATATATATAAATATATATAAAAAATGTATGCACTTTGGGTGGAAACTGTTTTACCTGTGGAAATGAAAGTTAAAACCCACCAAACTATCAGTTGTCTGGAGTCTTTGTTGTTGGTCTGAGCAGGAATGACTAGTAAATGAGAATTAACTTCCAATTTCAGTCTATATAATACGTACCTTATCAGTTCAATTTGGAAGCAAATGAAACACACCAATACTTATTCTCTGGATATAAATCTCACCTTACTACTACATGAAGAAGTGTTTTCCATCTAGTTAATCAATATGAAAGATTAATGCTGTCACCTTTTTAGTCAAGTGAAATTAAATTAAGACGATGGTTAAATGGTAGATACGTGGTTGATGTTCCAATATGTTCTACACATCCAAAAACACTAGCCTAGAGCAGGACTTTGTGTTTCTATCTTTCCTTATTTTATTATAGGAATGTAACAGTTTGAAAGGACCTGGCTTCATATCAACTTTCAGCAAAGCAAGAGCAACACAAAGAAGATTATTTCACTATGTAGAAATGAGGTGGAACAAAGAGAATATGGAATGCAGTGCTCTAGCAGTCAGAGAAATGTAACATTAGAGGGAAAGTAAATAGAGCATTATAATAGAGCAGTTGAAAATGCAATTGGGTTTTCAAGGCATTACTGCATCAGATTTGTTTAATTACCAGTAATGGATAGAATATGTAAGCAGCTTTCAGAACAATGGGTCTGACATTATTAGTGTGCAGACCGTGCCCTAATCTGCATTGAGTGAAGCTGAAGGCAGCCTAGAACTCTGATGCAGAAAGGGCTCCCGCTCCCCAGCTTTGGGAAGGGTGGAACAGGGCATAATGGGCAGATGAGCAATGGCAAGAGCTGCTCTGAGTGACTAATGCAACCACCTCAATGCACCAGAAACAGACGACACATTTCCACAAGAAACCTTTTCTTAGACATTTGCAGCCATTCAAATGACAGATATTTTGCATTTGCGTCTCTGTATCTCAATGTGCAGCCAAAAGAGGATTTTTTCAGTGTGTTACTTTTCTGCAAAGCCCTCAAACCAAGGGAGAAGTTCTATGCTTCAGTTATTTAATTTATTCATGAAATATTTTGCATTTCATAACTCCCTCCCCCCCCCCAAAATAACCTCAAGCAAAATTAGCATAAAAAGTGATGTTTGGGAAAGGTATTTCAAATTATTTGCACTGCACTGAAAACCTAGCTGAATAATGAAATTCACTTAGTTAAGACTTTGATGCCAAGAGCCTAAAAGAGGTTTCTCACCGGTAGAAACCTTCTATTAGTGAAGGTTTTCTATTATATAGTTTTCTATTACCTGGAAAAAACTAGATCAAAACAATTCCATGTGCTAATTACGTTCTGCATATGAAGTTGCTCCACCTTCATAAGCACAAATAGTGAATGGACAGGTTTTTTAATAAACAACTCCGCTAACAGGAAATTAGAAATTTACACCCCTATTGAAGAGAAAATAACAGCAGAGCTGCTTTTTAATTCACTGAAAACAATCCAGCAGTTTAGTCAGAATGGAAGGATAGATCAGTTACAAGCGACTTGTGCATTAGTAGCAAAACTAATCTGCATAGGCAGGTTGTACAGATCTCTCCAGAGCCCAAGTCAGAGGAAACAAGATGTGACAAAATGGAAGGGCTGCAAATGAAAAAACTGAAAACATTTGTGAAAAGGCTCAGCACTCTTGCAGCAGACTAATCAATCACCTGGTAAGTAGGTGATCAACACACATGGGAATTCTCAGAGTGTAATAACAGGTAGATAAATTGTGTGATATAATTTTGCTAGTTCTGCTGCTACCAGTGGAAAGCCACCATTCATTGTGGTGATGACAGTTATACCCTCCGGCCATCACCACTAATT
This sequence comes from Acropternis orthonyx, assembly GCA_035583155.1. Lineage (NCBI taxonomy): Eukaryota > Metazoa > Chordata > Aves > Passeriformes > Rhinocryptidae > Acropternis > Acropternis orthonyx. The sequence continues at coordinate 7,091,031 of JAWWEU010000034.1, read as the reverse complement.
AAATCGCTATCTTTCCTATTCCTTCTTTTCCCCAGATATAGATGCGATCAAAGATAGAACAATATAAAGGAGGAACAGGAAACTAGATTTAGGTAATAATTTTAAAAGCAAAATGAGATAGTCTGAGATATTAATGCATTCCCCCTTGGAAAACAAAACATGCCTCTGACAGGCAGACAGGTGCACCAGCGTGTGAGTTGATGTGTGTATGACCATAATGTTGTAATCAAACCCTAGAGCATTTCATGGCTCCTAAAACTGCTAGAAAAGCACACAGCAGACATAAAAATGGGAATAGTTTATGGATAATATGTTTATGTTTACTACAGTGTGGTTACAGCACTGGTGGACAGCCTTGTCTCTAAAGGGGAGAGACGTGGATTTGACGGATGACCTGGATAAGGTATTGGCAGGATGGTCTCACTCAGAGTTGTGGACAACAGCTCAATGTCCAAGCAGAGCACAGGGACAAGTAATGCTCCCCAGGGGTCAGAACTGGGACTGGAGCTGTTTAGCACCTTTGAGTGTACCCTCAGCGAAGGTGTCCCTGTTCATGGCAGGGGGTTGGAAGGAGATGATCTTTAAGGTTCCTTCCAACCCAAACCATTCTGTAATTCTATGATTATGTCATTTCTCTATGATTTACTCATTTTTCTCAAAGGCACTTCAGATTTGACCTCACTATTAATGAACTTTGCCCGCCCAATGGCTCTTTGTGTCAGTGTCCGACGGCGAGTCTGAAGACAATCTGTCCGTGTCAGCCTCATGAGCCTGATCCAGTACAATTAGTGAGGCTTAAGGAAAAGGCGGAGTCTTTGGCTCCTGAACCATTTTATAATGAGTGTTTAATAGCCTGTAGTACCATGTCTTAAATTTTAATGCTGAGAGCTGTCTTGCTGCCTACTCCTTCATGGAAGAGAACAACTGCCTCCACCCATTCTTACCACATTTATTTCTGTAAAACCAAAATAAAGAAAAACACGCAAAAGCCCCTCAGTGCACAAGCACGCAAAGTTTAGAAAAGTAATATATGGAAACAAAGCTTTAGATTAAAAGTGGGACTGCAGATCACCAGTGCAAATTCAAAAGAAAAACAAAACATTCAGTTCTCAGGGAGTAATTGAATCCCACACTTTAGTTATACTGACTAGCAACTTAATGTCCTGGCACGCTTCCTTGGGCTAGATCCTGGAGCCCAGATTTAGCACAACACACTTCCTCAAGTCTAAGCAAAGGGTACAGGGCACGTTCTAATTGCAAATGTCTGTTCTCTGCTGGTTGTCAAAAAGGAGGGTCTGAAAAAGACAAAAAGTAGTTCCTTGCACAACAGCCCTCCATCCACAGCTCTTTGATCACTCATATTTTTCCCTAGTAGTTCTCTAAGTACTGACATATCCTTGGAGGAATTTTGCAGCTGAAGACATTACTGCCCCAAGCTGTCAACCTCGACCTCTCCACAGAGGTCACTCACAACAGCAGCTTAACAGGACATGCCAACCTGTCAGCAGAGAAAGGCGAGATGTGCACACACGTCCTGCTCTGTCAGCTCCCACACGGGCACGGTAACCTATGGCACGAAGGATGGTGATGCAATGCGAGGAGCTGCTGCAGCAGCATCCATCAGAACACGTCTGCATCCTAAACATCAGCCTTAGCACAAAGGGGGCTTTAAGGCATTGTCACCTTGGTACCTATGAGCAATCTGGCTGAAATGAGCATGACTATACACATGTATATAGATGTCTATGTAAGAAGGTACTTGCTTAAATACTTTGCTGAATTGGGTTTTAATACCTTACATATTGGTATTTATACAGCAATTAATGGGAAAGGGAAAAAAAAAAAAAAAAAGCTAGAACATACCAGCACAACTCCCCTGGGAGACTGAAACAATCATGCAGTTGACACGTGGTTTTTAACAAGGCATGCCGACTAAACAGAAGATAAAGGGATACAAGCCCTGATACTTCCAGATGTAAAATGATCAGTGTCAGGACAGAAAGCAGTATTATCCTGAGAGCTGAATACCCCATGGCTCACAACAGGTTTCTTGTACTTGATGACAGCTATGGCCACAGAGGATACCTACTGTGGAAGCTCCTGTGTTCTGGCTCTTTAAGGGCTGTGTTTGAGATATGTCTTCCCTTTTGGCTTCATAATTCCTACTAAAGGGATTAACGCTAGGGAGGGTTCAGATGGCTGGAAGACAGCAGGTTTGTCTGCATGCAGCTATTAATAATCACCCTTTGTTGACTTGCTATACCGCTCCCAGGACAGAAATGTACACAAAAACAGGGTTAAGGAGCTGCTAAAGATATTTCTGCAATATTGGCAAAATTGAGCAGGTGACTGTGGCACTGGCACAGGGGGCATTCCCATACTCAATTCCAGGGAATACATTCCAGTAGTTCCAGAAGTGACTACAATACCAATAGCTCCTAAGACATCCATTTAGTATTTTTTATTACCCTGCAGTGACAGCAGCAACAATTAATTCTGAAAGAAATAATGCCTAAGGATCTGCACAACTACACTGAGGTTTCATTGATCCTCAGTATGCCTGTTATGATACATATCTATATAGGTACATATCTATGCATATATTCAAAAAGATATCCATCTGCAATGCAAATTTCAGGAAATGCAGAACTGAAAGATAAATTAAAATGCACCTAAATATACTCCCATCCTGAAAGGAGCAAAATGTAAACATATTATTAAAGGATGGATTAGCATGTCTAATTCCATGGAAATTAGAATATAGATAAAAGTTTAAAACTGTAATTAGAAGAATGAAGAGAGCATTAATAGGATGAATTATACACTCTAACGCAAAATGGTATGTAAAATTGTAGGCCTGTTTTCAAAATTAGGAAATGAGGGAAAAAAAATACAGCCTGTTCCTGGGAAAAGATTGGTAATAAGTAGTTAGAGTTATCATACAAAAACTGTTGATAGTTTCTAAAAGTTGTTAGATACCTTTTATTATTCACAGGTAAGTAGAAGAAGGTTTTTCATTCTGTGTTTTACAAAAAGAATGAAAAGGAATAGATTTTTTTTTTGTTGTTGTTGCAGATACTGTGGAATAGATTAGCATTTATGGTTTTCCTAGTTCCCTGGCTACAGATTCAAACTACAGCTTTATATTATCCATATTTGCCATTTTAGTCAAAGAAATTCAGAGAATTTCCATTTCTAACTATTAAAGAAAATGGTTGTCAGTTTCAAGTTGGAAGTACAGACATTCGCCTGTTTCTTCATACAGTATTTTTTTGGCTGAATATGAATTTCAGTGTAGAGAATGATAGAATATTGTCATGTTACAGAATAGTTTGGTTAAGAGCTGCCTAAATCAATCACAGGTGAATTAAAAAATACCAATGATAATGGCTTTTTCAGTCCCTGATGCTGATGAAGAAGTGCACCTCCTGGAGAAGAATCATCAGCTACAGTCCTGAAATAATTAAATATTTTTGTTTTGAGAAGTAATGTACAAACTCATTTCCATGGTAACTTTGTTTGGCATTTCACAAAGCTCTAACCCTGGAATTTCCCTGTTGTACACAATATATGATCACAGCTTGCCTCTGAAGTCACTGTCTACATAGTCAATTGCAAGAGTAACAGCTGTATTTTGTGTATTTACAGGTGCAAGAGATCCCAGGAGATGTATATCCTTTCTCTGCTTTGCAATCCTCAGCTTACTTCAGTTCTGTTTCTCTGCTGATTACTTTTAATCAAGATTTCATTTTTAACTAAACACAGATATGTAGTCAAGTGATTCCCACAGTAATTGAACTCTCTGCAGTACAACAAAATTCCTTCTGTGTGTCAGGTCAGTTTTCTTGCTGCTGAGCAAAGAAAACAGACTCTGATCCTCATATAGTTAACTCCATTTAACTCCAGCTAAAAGGGCACCCTGCTTATGTAGAAAGATATAGTCACTGTCTCCAATCTCAGTTTCAAATGATTCTCAAAAGAGATTCTGAAAGTATGAAAACATCACGAATGCACGTGTGCATGCACACCCAATCCACAAACAGGCAGGAGGGAATCAAGCTATGAGTTCAGCCACTGCAGCCAAACCATTATTCACTTGCCCTGCTTAAAAAGCAAAACCCATTTTATGTTTTGAAAATTATTTACTTTATGGAGAAAAATTACTGTTTTACTGTGCAAAGTACAAATATGGTGTTTGGTTTCTTTTTAAGCTGCTGAAGGATTAACTTCTGGTAGATCTTTTGCTATTTACTAATTTGTTCCTGATAGATTTTTTTTTCCTAGCAATAACAGTATAAATGGAGGATTCACAAAATTATTTCAAAGATAAAATACAGCCAGACCTCATAATTTAGATTTCAGAATTAGGTCTCATCAACTAGAATCAGAGTTTTTATTACCCTATGTGCACTGCTCTCCAAAGCAGGTTATTTAAACAGCAACCTCCTCCCAGGTACAGCAGATTGTGGCAATCACTGAATTTCCAAGCCCAGAGACCAAGGAATGATTTTGGGGCACAGGACAGCTCTGGGTGAGGTGTCATAACAACACACTAACAGTTAATTCCTCAAGAACCAGCTTAAGGTCAGAGAGAAGCCCAGAGTGCAATGAGCGCAGTAACTCCCCCAGTTTGATGTCTGGGTTGCTGGAGGTGTAGAAGAAGAACCAGTTGCATTTGGGGAAGCTCTGTGGATGACGACCTCAGCAGAGAGGCTTGCAGGATCAAAGCTGTGCCTTCAGGCCAAGCCCAGTGAACACATTTCATGGATGACTTGAATCAAACTTTGATGCAGAAGTGAATCATTAACTCAGTCTCCCTGTGGCACTACTATTTGTAAGCCACCTCAGATAGGCCATAGGATAATTCAGGCTGGGATCTCAAGAGGTTATCTAGTTGAGCTCCCTGTTCCAAACTTTCTTCTGCTCCTTTTTCTGAACCTTAGGACACTATTTTGTTCTGAATTAAGGAAAAAGCAGCCCCGTTGCCTTAGGAAAATAAAACCAAACAATATATAAGGCAAAAATAATATGGAGCGTAAAGCATTAGCTCTAAAACCATATTGGCTTCACTGCTGGCAACAAAAGTGCACATAAGAGTTAATATTAAAAATTAAAATGAAATAAATAATCTCTCAAATGAACTAATATACGTGGGTAAGGTAACATCTGCTACTTTGTTTATAACAAATGTGTCAAACATTAGATATGCCAGCATTCATGCACATGTTCTGATGGAAGCTGGAGAATTTGCTTTATGTGCCCAGCAGAAAAGGGAAGATTTTATGCCATGGCAAAGGAATGTCAGAGCTGAGAGCACCAGGAGGGAAAGGCAGAATTTTCTTCTTTAACTCAGAGACAGCCCATCTGATAACTGTTGTTGGCTGGTCACTACAGAAAAGGAGTCTTAATTGCAGTGATTTGGGAAAAAGGAAAGAACATGCATTTTAAGGATTTCTGACCTACTTTCTGTCTATACACAAAATTCTAAGGAGTGATTAGTAAATTGCACTAGGTCAGGATAATCCTGGAAGGTTATGTGGTTCTGCTGCTTCCTTTGTGTTTTTCTTCCCCTACCAGAACAGTGCTAAGAGGGAAATCCTAGCATTCCCCAAGGCAGTGCAGTCCTGCTCACATGGAGAACGTGGGGGATGTTCCCTACTGCTTCACAAGCATCATCCATTGCTTTATAGCAACCCTGGCAGCAGTGATTTGTTAGTGCCCTGCTTAGACAGTAAGCAAGAAGATTCCATGTCTCAGTATCGACACAAAACAGTCTTGGCTTGCACTGCAAGGAACAGGTGGTAGAGGACAGTGCCGTGACTGTCCAGATCACTCTGAGTAAGGACCAGCTCTCTGCTGGCAGGAGGATGAGGAGGTCACAGACACTAAAAGCTGCTGTTTAAGAGGTTTCTTATACCAGCTCTGAATATTATCTGGAATAGGTGATTTTCACTCATCAACAACATTGTCACACTTGAGAACTTGACCTTCCGCTGCTTCACTGAGTCTTTTCAAATTAATATTAAAAATGCCTACAAGCTCCCAGTCACTGATCTTATGTTATACTTGAGCTCAGTTTCTTCAGGGAATTTTGTAATCGGTGGTGTTTTGAGACCATGGAACAAAAGCTCTTTTGACAAAATATACCTAAGAAAAGATTACCCAAATTATTTCAAATATGCTGACACTACTAAAACACAGGCTTTCCTTTACATCTAACCTGCACATGTGTCTTCAGGTATGGAAACTACTTTAAAATGAAAATACGCTGTCTTGATTAAGGTTTAACTATTTGTTATTTCTCAAGGTCTGTTTTAACACAGAAGGTAATAGTTCAGATAAAAAGTTTTTTCCATAGCGTGTACGTTACTTTATGCACTTGATTGCTACTAAAGTGGTTTAAATTGCATTAGACCTCTTTTCCCCCTCATACTCCCCCAGCATAATGCTTTTAACACGTAAATCCACCAACTTTTCTTCCTTTTGACTTCAAGCAGCCTGACAGTCCACCAGTATGGAACAGAACACCATGTTCCTCCCACCCATCCTGCTGATTTGACACAGAATACCCTACGAGTTGTTTGTACCCTTATGTACGAGTACATTCCTATTGTAAGAGCTCTTCTTCATTTGCTGCTTCTGAGTATTTTCAGGTTTGAATAAGTCTTTAATTTTAAATATCTGGGTTTGGTGGGTCTGCTCATTTCTGCTGGTTTTTGTTTGTGCTCACTGAAACTTCTCATAGAATCCTCAGGAACAGTCAGTGACTTCAAACTCTTTGAGTTTCAATAATGTATTAGACAGAGCATGATTTCTGAAAGCTTTCACATATTCTTCAAGGGTAGAAATTCCTCCAGTTCCCTCCATTAGAATTCAATTTATTGGTAAGAATGTATTTTTCTAGTTAAGATGTTTATCTCTTACCTGTCACATATGAAGTCCTGGCCCCATAACTCCCACTGATATAGTTTGTGTAAGCTTCTACAATCTATACATAATTCACCCAGTCTTAGTTATTAATACTAAAATCTCTTTAATAGTCCAAACAGTTCTGCAAATACCACTATTCTCCTAATCTCAAACATCTAATGAAAATTCAAGTAACATGAATTAAAAAACCCAGGTAATATTCTGACTATAAGTGAAAAGCTGTGATAAAAGTAATTTATCACTTATCTCCAGGAATCATATTAAATTATTTATGTTGCTATCCCTAGTAATTTAACATCAAATTGTATCCAAATAAACTAGTCCAGAAAGTTTTTAAAATAATCATTTGCAGGCAGTACTTCCCTTGCATTAAAAACTACCTTGACAACAAATAGCATTACATTTGTGTTTTTTATATTAAATTAATCCAGCCTAAGAGGTAGAAAAAGGCAGCATAAATAAAACTATAGTCACCCTTTTTCCTTCTGTGCTGCCAAAGGCAGAGAGACTCCAAAATGCTCCTGTCCTTGTCGCTGAAGTAAATCAGAACCTCTTGGCACTGTGATTGTTACCTTCAGGATCAGGGTACAGGAGTTCAAGGGACAAGGCTAAATTTTCCAGATATCAGAGCCTTGTGAGATGGAGGTGGAATGGATGCCCAGCTGTCACTTCCCACCTACTTCTGCACAACAAAATGGAAATTCATTTCTAAAACCTTTTCCAGCAGCTCAGATCACATGAAGACTGAACTTGGTGCACAAACTCATTTCAAACAAGAAACACAGAATGTCTCATGCATCCTACCTACGAACACTGAATTAACACTCACAAAAACTACAAGAAAGTTACTCAAAAGTTTGAATGAAATTGTTTAACATAAGATATTTAAACATTACAATGAAACTGGGCGGCTCTGTCTGGATCAACTACAAAATGTATTTTGAAAATACTAGATCAGAATGAATTAAAAGATAATTGCATACAATAAAAATAAGACAAGAAGTAGTATTTTTATAGTTATACATTATAGTTTTAGAAATCATCCACTAATTCTCCTCCCTAATTTGCAAAGCATAAGATATCAATGAGAAAACTGTAGGAGTGATAGACTATGGCTTCAAAACAATTATCTAACTATAGATGTCAGAAGAGACTCTCATGATTATTATAAAACCATTCAAAAAGGCATTTTAAGCTCTGACTCAGGAAAACTCTCTGATATTCAGCATATCATTTCATAGGTACTGAATATTTAATAGAGATGCCTTTCCCAATACTCTGCTGCATTTTCACTTAAAGATCTCAGTATAATAACACTAACCCCTATTTTCTGTCAACGTCTTCATCCATACCCAATAGACTTGGGTGATCTGCAGCTGGTCAGCCAAACAAGTTTTGATTGCCATATGGCAGAAAGAGAACTTTGTTGTTCTATGCCAGGGCTACTGTGTTAAAATAATTTCCAGACTCCCTTCACTGATCATTTGAAAAGATGAAAAATGCCAAATCTCTCTCCTCAGTGTCCAAGTTCCTCTCTAGTGAGTTATTTCATAAAATCTGGAGGGGACAAAGGAATGGAAGCCAGTCAGGTTGATACTGGAATAAATGATCCTTGAACAGGTCTGAGGATAATAATCCAATACACATTGGATTGTAGCGAGGAATGGATTTGTTTAAGGGTGCTGCCTCAAAGATCACAGATGCAATCTGGCCTTGTAACCACAGATCCAACACAGACACTCAGGTTTACTCCACCAACACCACACTTGTGAAATATTAGGTAAAAACACAGGGAAATACTGCATAGAAACACATCCCAGCCTCAACTGGCATTCAAGTCTGGCAGCGGTCTATCACCTAGTGACAGCTTCCTTTTCTCCTCTGTTGCTAGGATGATATAAAGAGAAGTGAGTGAGGCAAGTCCTGGGCTTCATTTCTGTAGCAGGGAAATTATTTCCAAGAAAAAAAAAAAGAAGTTCAAGTATTTTGCTATAATAATCAAAAAGCCAGAAATATTTTACAGTGTTTTCAGATCATTCAAGTCAACTATGTGAATATTTGATGCATTAAATGTCAAACTTGCTGATACAGACAAAACACACTCAGTATTCGGGACAGAGAATATTTACTGGAAGTGTAAATGAAAGAACTGAAATGTAACTCCTACCTACAAATCAGCCATTGCCAGGTTAGAGAGAGGGAGGTTTGTCTGCTGTATGAGAACCATAACTGCAATGTTCTCCTTTGAGTTTGATGTTTATGTCCCTAAAACACAACCATCATGTGCCTGGGATATCTTAGTGACTGGGTCCTTGGGAACACTCAGACATCAAAAGCAAATATCCCTGACAGGAATATCACAGGCAGCACATGAACGTCACTGCTTTGAGGTAACACACACAGTGGGAAATCTTAACTGAACTAGTGGGAATCAGAACTGTGTGAAAAATGGCACAACGAATCACTCTTTTCCATGCTTTCTACTGTCTAGGAAAAAACCCTCATCTCTCTCTTCTTTCCAGTTTAGTTTCTCTTTTGTTTACTTGCACTTACTGATGCAGCTGGAAAAAAAGCTACATAGACCAGTGGCTTAACACCTTCCCTGTAAGAGTTTGCTAAGGTTAGGAAACCAGAAACAAAAGACTGTCTGAACAGGTAGCAAGTAATACTTACGATGGGAGGTGTCCTTAGGGCAGACCTAGTGGCTGGAACAGACAGACATGGCTGCACAGCATGGGCCCCATTAAGACTGGATAATGATGTTCAGATGAGCCACAACATGGAGAGCTTAAGATAGTTTTCAATTTATTTCCAACATGAGAAGGGTGAAACAAGCCAAGAAGAGGAAGAAATTACACAGAACATGATGGGTTTGCTGTTTAATTCATGAAGTAATTCCTTCTAAGAAAAAAAACTTGTAACCATTAAAGAATTCTCTGTTCTGGTCTTAGTGTTACAATGACTGCATCCACTAAACTCCAGTATGAAAAACTCCTATGAACTCCGGTCGGCACAACAGCAGTGGGAACTTTCTGCAGGTGTAAAAAACTGTAAAAGGTTTCCCCGTGATGCTTCCAGTTCAGATAACCTCTCAAAACAAAGGGCTTTGGCAACCAATTTCTCAAAAGGAATTTCTCACTTGGGCAAAGTGCAAGCATTTTCATGAAATAAAACTAAATAGAATCATTGTGAGATAATAGACAGGGAGTCTACAAAGACTCAGTTATTAATCACTGGTTTGAGAAAAGACTTGCTGAAAAACAATGTCCCCACACATTTCATTACTCACAGGAACACTGTGAGGACACTTTGGAACCGATACTCAAAAAGGTGCATTTCCAGTTTGTGGTTCATTCTAAGTGAGAATTCAGTACCCTGCAAAGGATTTCAGAAGGAACTTACTACCCACAAGTTCCCTGGCTCCAACGCTCCTGCATGGAACAACATGCCATAGTTAAAAAATTAAGTAAGGACTCGGGTTTGAGTCCCTAAAAATGACACTTGTCAAAGCATGCAAGTTGTTTTTACCATAATTTACCTTGTTGCTCACTTAAATAATTTTCCCTTGGTGTTTTCTAATAAAGACAGACATTGTAGTGACATTGTTGAGCCCTTAGAAAAGTTCCCTGAAGGAAAAGAAACATGAGGACAGAAATCAGTTTAGTGCACAGGCAAATTCCTGAGGAGTCCCTGTGGAACTCTGCATCATAGACTTAATTCCATTTTTTTCTCCCTTCAACTTGGTAAGTACATGCCCTAGAAATGCTGGAATACATTCAGGAGAAGGGGAAAGAACAAAGAAACTATGACAATGCACAGGCAATTAGTCTCTGATTACCACACATAATGGGTGAGGGAAGGAGGCAAGGGTCAGGAAGACAATATTGGAAGTAATTTAAAATTTGCTACACTATTAAAAAAAAATCAGAAGACCTATATCTGATTAAATCAAAGCCCTATATCAAAGAGGAACCTATATTATAGTATGTATTAAAAATATTCTTTTTTTATAATAATCCCCATACCTCTGAAAACAGAGAGTTCTCTGCATTTCTTGGGGATACAATTAAACCAGAGATCTTTCTTTTAAATTTAAACTGAAGTGTAAATTCAGTTCAATTCCAATGAAGGAATTAAAAATGTTTAAATTTTTATACTTCATTATCTTGATCTCTTAGCCTTGCCCTGAAGCATTGCCAAAAAACATTCAGCCTTGGTAACAGAATTCTATTCACCCTCCAGACTATGATAAAATTCATTAGCAAGCTTTGCACTTGGCATGAACACAAAAACTTCTACCGGTCATTTCTATGGTGCACAAAAATGCTTTCTGTCAGCTCAGAGCACATTTATTCATGCCTTGTTCAATATGACCTTTGTCTGTAAAGATATGAACTATTTAAACTTAGCTGATATGATTTTAGAAAGATATTGCATTTGTGCTCCCCAAACATTGCACTCCACAAGAGTTTTCAGACTCACAACACTTGATGATCTTAGCAAAGCTAACCACTTCGAGACTCTGCATTTGAAGGACAATGATTGCATTGCATAAAACTATGTAGTTAGTTTAATTCAGAATTTAAATAGCCTATTTCATGTGTCTTAATTCACCTTGACTGTAATTTAGATCAAACCAAATTGAGACCAATTTAATTATGAGCAAGGTTGCCTGCACAAAGATTCAGCTGCTACAAAGAACTCAGTCCTTGCATAGACATTCCTGCAGGATGTGATTTCCTACTCCTCACTGGCAAAAGGCCACGTCCCTCCGACATCTCTTGCCCAAGCCAGCAGTGCTTGTCCCCCACACTGCAGTTTGTCACAGACAGAGGTCTGAAATGATTCAAACTGAAAATAACTTTCTGGAGCAAAGTTGCTGCCAGGAGAAACTTCTGTCACCACCTCAGATTTGGGAGTTTGGACACAGCCAGACAAGCCAGGCTGACCATTCACTACATTTCCTGCTCTGTACTGACTGACTTTTCATGTGTTATGTTATCCCTTTCCCTCTGATGGCAGCTTTCCCATTCACTCAGGACACCTATGTGACATATTTGGGAACAGAGCAAATGCTACCCTGTTGGACTCACCTGTGTTTAGCCACAACTACACCACAAGCTGCTGTGCTAATCATTTAAGGCATTTTAGTGCTTGTGAGCACCGGAAAAAGCATCCAGATTACGATGCTCTTGAAACACACTGAAGTGTCTAAACAACATCACCTGTGGTCACTGTTAGCATTACAATTCTTTGGTGCTTTCAAATCCACACAGTGGAGAACCATTTTACATAAAAAGTAGTCACCACATTGTAACATGGAACTGCCAAAGATGCTTCAAAGGTCTGTTCAAAGCCATTTTTCTTTCAACTGTGGTGCCTGCTGAAGTATGTGCAAATTTCACTGAAGTTGTATCTGATTTTAGGTCACAGCTTCTTGTGGAGGACAAAATATACAAAACACATCATGCTTGCCAGATTAAGGGCTCCTGACTAGAGCTAAAAGAGTTGGCTCAAATGCAGATGGGAAATACAAATGCTAAGCTTTGATTTCTGTTGGAATAGGTACAAGCAACTGCTCTGCATTCATAGTAACCTCTTCAGTTCCATCTCACAATATATTCCATTATGCAGGAGGATTCTGGAGTCTGCTCATTGTGTTTTCATGTTTGAAATCTGATTCAGAGCAGTGAGATTACAGGCTGATACTTCTAGTCTCTGTGGAATGAGCTTCAGGCATTTATGTGTTTTATATAATGCTAGAGTTGCCCTTGCATCCAAGTTGAAGAGCTGTTTCTCATACAAACTCGGAGACAAAAGTAACTCTAGCAATATACAGAACACCTGAATGCCTGAACATTTTTTAGACAACCAGACCAGACACAAAAGTACTTTATGGGTAGTGACAAGTTTGCATCAAGACCAAGTGTTTTCTTTAGGTTTAAATTAGTACCAAACTCTGCCCATGCTAAATTGCTTATAGGCTGAATCTGAGTGGTCCTACTTTAAACAGGGAGGTGGATTGACCTCCAAAGGCCCTTTGCAAGCTATGCTACTCTGCAATTCTACAAATAGCCATAACTGGTGGCAGTGTGTAATTATAAATCAGAAAAGACATCTCTCAAAGAGGAACTGCTTCGAGTGCATGATCATTCTGTTAATACTAGTTCTAAACTTCAGGTAAAACACCCCCACAGTGTTTCTGCCTAGAGCTGTGCCTCTTTGATCCTGCCACACTCCACCATGACACTGGGGACGGTCCAGTGATCCGGGAGGCCTGTTTGTTTGGCCACGCAAGGGAAGCTTTGTGACTTGTCACAGTTAACAGTGTCGGATACAGAATGCACAAATACAAACATTTAAAAATGCAAACTAAAAACATCCAGTGTTACTGCATTACGGTTTGCCTCATGCCTGCTTAACATCAAAGGGTCAAACACTATGCAAAGAAGAGCACCACAATAAAAAAATCCTTAGTATTTTCTGTATCAAAGTCACCATGATGGCGTATCTATACTCCTTCACTTTTAGCTTTCACAGCAAAGTGGTTATTAAATTTGCCACCATACTTGCTGCTCATGGAAAAGGAATATTTAATCAAGCCCCTTAATCGGGGGGATTTATTCCCCATCAAACATGGGAACATGTACACACAAGAGCTACACTCAGACTGTAATGCACAAAACCAATAACCTTGTCTAGTCTGAGTTTATAGACACATGAGGAAGGCTCATTACACCTTGAGTGGTTTTTCAATTTATTTGCTGGGAGACCTTTGGGGGGGATTTGTTATCTTTTTGTTTGTTTTGCTTTGTTTTGAGGGGTGGGTGTTTTCTTTTTTGTTTTTGCAGGCATTGTCACATAGATGTCCAAAGCTCATCTTTCACAAAACGTGTTCCCCTTTTAATTAAAACTTTTGTTTTATGGGGAATACACCTGAGGACAAATGGACAATAACAAATCTGAGGTTTTGACATCTCTGCCAATACTGGTTCTTTATGAAGTATGTGCTCAGCAGCACTCAGGGAAGGAGGCTGACTGCCATTGATTTAAACTGAGCAAGGTTTTCCAAAGCCTTTTACAACCTTTAATTCCTACCTTTGCCAAACTTTCTGCTGGTTAATACCAAGACTGTACTAAACAGATTTTATTAAAACTGTAACAACTCATTGAAGAAAACCACCACCTATTCCAGCAGAGTTTTTTGGTAAAAGTCTGATTTATGGTCTTAGAGAGAACAATTTCAGGTAGAGAATTCCCCTGCTGCTGGAGAATCTAAAGTAATCATTTGAAACCTGCTGTGTGGCACTTGCCTTTTCTTTTGAAAACACCTGTAAGGTTTACAGTGGTTTTCCTCAAAAGAACCTCTTGGTCATATCAGATCGTAGGCTAGCGGGGAACTCTAATCTCACATGGCACTAACGGTGTCATCCTTGGTTGGAAAACTTGAGCCTAATTTTAATTCTCATTTATTTTACAGAAAAATAAGTCAATGACCTTAATACTACTGTAAATAAATGAGAACAGATTCAAACACCTTGCACTGTTCAAGATAGGGTGCAATAGTCAAAATGTTATGTATTTAATAGATCATCATTGTGACACTTTTACAAGAACCAATATCCTGGTTAATGTTGTCCCTGTATTATTACCAATCCTCCTACAAGTCCCCCCAGACACCTCTTTGTCATATATTGATCCCAATGTAATTCACAGAGAAAACCTTAGTTAAAATGAATGCTGTTTGAAGCTATTTAAATAATGCCATGATTCTGCTTTAGCAAAGGCATTCAGAGCATGGACCACTCGGCTGAGTTAGTGGTTTACTTTCCCTATTTTTCCTCCTGAGATTACAGGAGAGATTTCTGCATTCCAACAGTGGAATCATCAAAAATATTTGACAATAAACAATACCTTACTACTTGAACATTGAATTATTATCCCACTAAACTCACTAGTTTTGCTCTCTAAGTATTTAATGTGCAATAAGCATCATGGGAAACATCAGGTGGCTCAAGCCTTCTAGGAGAATTTCTTCAGTTATTTTTGTTATATACTTCAGTCAAGTTGTGTTTGATGATCTGTTTCCTAACCAGAAATCTAGACATCTTTATGACAAATAACAAGGAGAATACAACAATTTAATTTGAAGATAAAGTCAATTCAGTTGAATTTTGAAATTTATTTTATATATTTCTCAAATGAGCTCATTTGCAAACAATGATGTGCCAGTTTCTCCTGCTTTGTCCCTCATTTCTCTGTCAACCATCAGAGTGAAATCATTAACAGATCAAAATTTAATCACATGGAAATTAAGGTCACTAAGAGGCATAAAAAAGAAGCCACTCCTTCAAGCAAATGAGGAGGATTTTTATTTGCTAGGGTGCCATACTGTTTGAAAAAGCTTATCACTTGCTCACAGGAAAAGTCATAATTTGCATGAAAGAAGGATCTCAGCATGCAGTGTTGATAGCAAGGTTCCACAGCTGATCTCTGCTGCACAGCCTGCCACAGGAGACTGGGAGAAAATTCTGGTGTGGCTGAGAGCTGGCTGACTGCAAACCTGAGCATCATCATCTTCTGTAAGGGCATACAACTCATGAACATCAAGATGCAGCGAATATCAGGAGATTGTGCTGCCCTCCTTGTACTGTAACCCCTCACGGACAAGGGGTTTTCCTCAGGAGAAATTCTGCATTCCACAAGTGTGACAATTCCCATGTGGCTGCAAAGTGCTCCAATTACCACTACTGGACATCTGGAATAATTTCACTGCAGAATAAAGGGGGTTCCAAATACTAGGCGGGTACAATCCTTTGTGCTGTTGTGTATGGCTAGGTAAGAGGCAGTGAAAAGACAGGTCTGATAGTTAAAGTATTTATAGTAAATTAAATAAAAATACTTTCCAATCATGAGACATTAAAAAAAAAAGTCTCCTTGTTGGAAAGCCGAAATGGCAAATATCACATGCCAAGCTGAGAACGTTTCTAATTTAGGTGTGCTGACTTCTCCTTCCTGAGCATGACCTCCTTACTTTGTATCTAGCCAGGAAATAGAACAGGCAAAACAATTGTATATTATATAACAATTAATCTAACAAAACAGCACGTTACTGCATGAACTCTATAAAAATAGGGTCCCTTCAGTCATAGGTTTATGCTTCCATCCCAAATAGTCAAATACAGAAGTTAAGACAGCTAGAAAACCAAGTTTCAATACACAGCATCCAAACACCAAAACTGACACCATCCAAAAGAAACCTCAAGAGCCACTGCCCTCTCCACCTGCAGAACTGACTGTAGCACAGCTCAGGGTGTTTGCCAGTTTAGGCCATCATCATGAAACTGGCAGAAAAGTGGCAGATCCTGACATTTTAAATGAAATGACAACAGAGAATGAGACTAATGAAGAGGTGGAATGTGGGCAATAAGAATGTACCCACATCACATATGCCAAGTAAACGAAGAAGGCCTGGTTCCTCAAGCTTTGGTCCTGAGAATAAGAAAAATTAGCTGCTGTGTGCACTGCAATATGCAGCCTTAAGCTAGCAGCCGATTTCCTGGGACAAACAGAGGTTCCTGACTGCTGAATCTAATTTAAAATGAACCAAAACCTATCTGGAATAGAACTGGGTAAGCATGTGCATGAAGGAGGTAGTGACAGAAGAAAAAGTGCAATATACTTGATACTATTCTACATCTTCTTACTTCAGATCAGTACCCTGGTCACAGCATGGAGCCTGAGCAAGGGAAACATCCCTAGGGAAACTCAGAGCATCCCTGACTCAGGAATTTCAGATTGGTTAAGCTCCATCACCTCAAAAGGGAGAAGATACAGTAGCAAGACGTAAGGGTGTAAAAACGAACCAACACACAACCACATCAAGCACCACTGCCCCACCTTCCTCCACCCCACAAATCCACATCAAATATGTGATGTATGAAGTCAGACCTCTAAGAAAGAAGTGAAAATCTACAAGAAATGCAGCTGTATCCCTGCCTGGGGAATGTAGCACACCTTAATTACATATGGCCAACCCCAGCTTCACCTTCTTTTTGCCCTCAAGAGAGCGTGCCCCTTACTGAACCGAGAGAGATTTGGGTCTTTCAGAGCACACTCTCTGCCAACACAATCCTGCCCCGAGAAGGGGAATTTTTTGTCTCACTTCTGACCAGTGGGTAAACTCAGATCATCTGAACACATCTGATTTTCATCCAGACTCCAAAATTGTTGTTCTGCTCAAGGGCCTGCACCAACAATGATTAGTCAGAACCCCTACTCATAGCAGAGCCCTATTTATAAAACTTACAGAAAACGTTTTTAAAGCAAAAGACAAGTCTGTTTGGGTTTGGCGGCTTGTTTTCCCTTTTTGTTTACTTATTGTTCCAGGTTCATCTGGATCTTGTCTATGAACTTATCTTTTCTACTTCAGAAATGCCCTGAAACTTCACGGCATAAAACTTGTCCTTATCACCTCTTATAAACAGGAACTTCGAATTCACCTGAGAGAATGTTTTGGGGTTGTTGTTTAAACTTGCATGCACATACAAACTCCCAGAAAGTCACTCTATTGCTCCTGAGGATTACTTTCTTCTCTCTATCCTAAAAGGAATCAGCAAATTGCTTTCGCAAAGGGAGTTCCTATGAAGCAGAATAGTCTTTGTTTGCTGACCCAAATACATACAATATTAACAGAAGGGATGTTATTGCATAACAACATCAACACTGAGTGACAACCAAAGTTACACAGTTCCTGTTGATGACTTTTAGCACTTGGTATTAATTTCACCCATTTCTCTGCAATGCATAAAATTCTTATGTATTAATTCATTCAGATAATCTAAAATGTCTTCCATACAGAAGTCTTCCTGTGAAAATTATTATTTATGAGGTGTCAAGCGAACAGTATTACAGCTGTAAGAGACTATTCAGTAAAGACATGGGACACATTAAAATTGAAGAAACTGACATGCCTTGTTAATTAGAAATGCCAACATTTGACATTTTTATTCCCAAGAGAATTGATTTATTATAGATTCATTTGATTTTTGGGAAAAACTGATGCTGGGAATTCTGATTCACAGTAGATTTCCAGCCCTGGTGTAATATGGTTTCAGATCACCTCATGTAGCACAAAGAGATATAAATTAAATGCACAGAGCCCTCTATATCTAAAGTCTGAGTAAGCAGCTGTGTCAAAGAACTGATTCCCATCCACTCTCTGATTCCTCATTTCCCACTCGGGACCACACAAAGCACTTTTCAAGCAGCCCTTCTCACAGCTAGGAGAAAATTCATGATTTCACCACTCAGTAGACAGAACTATGCCAGTGACCAGCCGCGGTCCTTTTTTCTTTGCTTGTTTATTTTTGTGAAAATAAAAAAGATGATACATGAATACAAACAAAACAGATGCATTCCTGATTCTCAAAACTACTTTTATACCTGGCAGTTCTGGCTAATGAGGGCTGTTTACACACACTGAACAGATTTCCTTCTACAGTTGTGTAATATCATCCCAAACCTCCATTTTCAGGACTTTTTTTTCCAGAAAACTTAGTATTTCCCTACACTGGGATACTTAAAGATTGGAGAAATCTGCATTAAGCAACACCCTACAGAACTGGAATTTATTTTGTTCCCTAGCCAAACACATAAGTGTCACACACGACCAGCCTCCCAGCAGATTCATCCTAGAGGCTGATGAACTCACACAGCAGTGACAGAGACAACAGCGAGTCACATGGAGGAAAAATGAGGAGAGACTGAGGTACACTGAACTTGCCACCGACCCAAGAACGTACACCAGGACTAACAGAGGACCTTCTTGGCTTTTCAGGCCAGCATTTGGAGGGTTCCAAGCCAAAGCCCAGCAGCAGTGATCCTTCAGTCTGAGCAAAACAAATGCTGGCTCATCTGTACAACTGAGTCAGAGTTTCTACAAAACTTGGTGCTCATTTTCAATGCCTTATGGCAAGTTTGTGTCTTTGAGCTTCTTTTTGATGCAAAACACGAATGCTTCTGCAAAACAAACGCAGCAAAACCTGAGCACTAAAGGGAATTCTACTTTTCAGTGATTAGTAGCATCTGGTTGAATAGAACAGGATAATTAGATTCCAGCACTCAGACAACTGAGATTTACTCACTGGATGAAGCAATGCTGCCCCAAGTGAAGAAAGCAGCATATATAGCTCTGGCTCAAGGGGTACCTTGGACATACATTGTCTTTATGATGTACTAGGATGCCAAGTTCTCCCTGTGTGGGATGCACAGGCAAATCTGCTGGGGTGGGGTTAATGTGCAAAGACAGTCATGGAGAGGCTATTTGAAGCATCTGGAACATCTCTCAGCTTGAATATAACACAAAGGAAGAGGAGGTTCAAAGGAAAGATGCAGTAAGAAAGGTATAGCGAAAAAAAAAAAGTCAAGGAAAAAACCCAATAAAGAAATCAAACTTGAAGAACCTTCCAGAATTAGAAATAAAGAACTAGTTTACAACTTCTTTAAATACAAATAATTGATGTACTATGGCTATGTCTATGCTGTAGGTTTTATCTGGGTTCCTGCAAGTATTTCTGTCCAGATTATCCACATGAATTTATTCTTCCAGGGCTTGTTGTCAGTGGAGTGCAGGAGTTGTTAAATGTCCTTCTGTTTTCAGAAGGAACATTCTCCCACAGTCTCCTGAGGGGTGAAAACGACCCTTGGACACTTGGCACAGAGAATATTGCAATTTATCTGCAGAGACACAGGTGAGAACAGCCCAGCTGAGAGCACAGCAACAGGAGGGAATGAGGGCAGGCTCCGTGCTGATCACACGGCCTGGCTGTGCTGCAGCCTTACCTTGAGCTGTGTCACCACAGTTATTTCCTAGCAGCTCATTTTGGAAAAGATGCAGGAAAATGCTACAGAAATAAAGCTTTGCAAGAGTCTTTCTAGACACCACTAGCAAATATTAAAAGCTGCTGAAAGTAAATAGAAGATGACGGCAACAGAAAGAACAAAAGGCACAACTTGCTTTTTTTTCCTACTGATGTTCTGAGATGCCATTTCAAAGGGATTTATCTCGATGCACACAGACACATGCTGGAGGTTGGGCATAATTATTTAGACTCACTGACTCAGAGATGTTACCTTTAACATGTTTGGCAGTTGTCATGCACTGCCTGACAATCATGCTGAAGAGATGAAGCACAAGCAAGACTGCACGTGTGCTTTCTAACTATAGCGCTGCCTTTTGCACCAAAGGGACTGTCAAAGCAGAAACCTACAGAGCAGCTCTTCAGGCAGATGTTTACAGTAGTAACACATGAGCAGGAGTGCCACATAACTCATCTGTCAGACACTGGTCTTCCAGTTTAGGTACCAGGGTCCAAGGCCAGAGACCTGCAGAGACACCGTACCTAAGCTAAGGTGCCAAGGGTATGAAGCACTCAGAACCTTTAACCATATTTTACTGTCAGGCTATGAAGTTGTATCAAAGAAACTTTTGTACAACTCTGTCCTTAACAGACATTTAATCTAATCTTAACAATGTGGACATTTCTAGTCATGATGTGTATATAAAGCTGTAGATGTCACCAATCCAAAAGAGTTTGCAGACACTCTGAAGGGACAGAACCAAAATTGTTTTGAAAGCTGTTCACTGGATAACTGTATCCTTTCCATGTGTTCTGTGACAAAAACAATCAAGACTGACGGACTGGAAAATTTTGCTTTACTGCAAAAAAGTATTGATGCCCTAGTATGTGCTAAATTAAGGCCACCCCTGCAGGTGTTTGTTTTGCCCACTAGCAGGAGATAACACAGAGGCAGTGATGGGTTCTAGGCACCACTGAACTGTATCTCAGGATATCCAAGGTTAGTAAATACAAGGTAATTAACTAATTAATTTCTTTTACAGTTGATGTAAATTTTTATACTGACAAACATTAGGCTTGTTAGCAAGCACAGCATTGAAGCATTGCTGCCTGTGAAAAACAAGGACACTTGAATACTGCAATGCTCTTGCTCCACGTAGTCACCTCAGCTATCATAGAACACAGTATGGACACTTAACCATGTTAGCTCATGGTTTCTAAGCCACTTCAGATAATTTCAGAACAAATACTCCAGCTAAAGTGACAAAGGAAAAATTCTGCATGTACAAATGACATTTACAGTCAAGACTTCCACTGCTGTTGCCATTATTCAGACTTGAAACTGTAAGGAGAAGAATTTAAGTGAAGCTTTAAAGAACTCACATGTAATCCAAATATAATTTCTTGCTTCTCGTATATTCCCTGAAAGAGGCTCTTGAAATATTCTTAACTGCTTACTTAACACTGCAGCTATGCCTAGTCACTATCAGCAAGGGAGATAAACATACTCAGAATAATTCAGCTTCACTAATTCCTATAGGGAAAAGAAAATTAATTAAAAACCCCCAAAACCTGCATTTTAAGCTCATCAGCCTCTAACAAATGCTAAAAACTAGAAAGTAATTATTGTTTAAGATAGTCTAAGCAACTGTAATGGCTGAAATATTTTTAACTTCATTTAAGACACTAAATAATCAAACTCAAATACTTTGCTCAGGAAAAGAACATTAAATATCTCCCCTTGAAAACAGGGCTTGAAGGTGATAAAGACACCCTTTTAGTCTAACATACTTATGCTCCTGAGTGATTTTTGTTTAAGAAACAGAAGCCAAAATTTCTGGAATTGTGGGTAAGATAAACACATCCAATTATCCCAGCAAATTTTTGAAAGGCTTTGGAATGTGCTGATTGAATAAAATTTGATTTCCCTTTTTATTTGACTAGATTTTATCTTTTCCTGTGCCAAATCAGGGAACACTTCTAAGAAGCTACATTTTTTCATAGTGTGGTCTATAATGCTTGGGATTTGGGAGGGCACATGCAAGGTAGTACCTCACAGAGGATTCCTATTACAAACCAATAAAAACACAATGATATTACTGGAGTCGATAGCAAAAATCAGGAAAACTGAGTTTCGAAACTATGAATTTAAAAGTAGACATTTCAAATGCACAAAAATATGGGAAATCTTGGCACACCCCCCAAATTACATCGATGTACTACAGACACCGTGACTGGATCAGGCAGAACCTTGTAGTGAGAAGAGGGAAATTGTAATTCCTCTGGAAGCCACCTCATTTTCAGGGAGGGAAACCTCAGACTCCTGAAAGGGCAGGTAGAGAAAGAGGTAGGTAAGAGCTCAGCAAAGTCTGGGAGCCTGTAGTGTATTCAAAGACCAGGAGACAACTGAGAAAATAGAGTCACTGAGGGTAACAGCAGAATACCAGCTCTGGGGCTGACCAGCAATGTGGGAGATCAAGAGCTATGAAGGAAACCTGAAAACACCACCCTCTGTAACAAATCTGGGGAGTGATACAAGGCAGAATTAAAACAGAAAGCATTCAAAGATATAGTGGGATAGCAAAGTATCAAATGCTCACTGAAAATGTGTTGGAAATGTGTCTGTTTCCAAAGAACATTTTGTCAGCCTGTATTTTCAAATTAACACTTAAATCAATTTTTTTCTCAAGGCAATCTCAGATTAAAATAGGGTCCACCCTATGTCAGATTGCTTCCTATTCCCACCTTCTTTCTCTCTATTATTTAATCAAAGTGTGAATGGTGCCATATTTCTGATGTAGCACTATCAAGGAAGGAAACCAGAACTTGTAGCCTCAACTTTATTTTACTTTAGGCTAAAATTTCCCAGTCATCAGTGATTTCACCTGCTTTGCCCCAAAAAGTATTCCCTGAAGGGGAAAAAGCCTTTCTGGTGGCATCTGTGCCAATAAAACATTGGTATGCATTAGAGAAGCAACAGGACATATGTGAGGCTGATGTCCCCCTCCATCCCTCCCTCCCATCGGTATCAGCTATTCCCGCTGCAGACTGTAAGCCAGGCTACAACAGCACCAAGCTTTAACTATAGATGAATTCTTTCCAATGTATTTTTCAATGTAACTTCTAGACATATTTTACATTTTTATTGCAAATTCAATTCCCAAAGGAACTCCAGCATTTTGAAAATTATGTGAAGGGCTGCACTGCAACAGATTGTTAACTTTTGGAGTAAGAGACAGGCAATTACTTAGCAGGTGGCTACAGTTAGGGGTAAAGGTAATCTGGGAGCAGAACCCATCAGAAAGGGGACTGCAATGCTTGTAATTTTATTAAGGCATGATTCAACAGAACCAGGATCTGAGTCATGGATTTTATAGGGTCATACTTCTTGTGAGACAGTTTGTAACCACACTGAAGTTTGTTTCACGGTAGGAGTTGTGGTGTTGTATGTGTTAAACACGTTCAACTAAACGTCTTACCTGAACTCAGCTCTACCTTGCACTGTCACACCTTTGCCATCTAAGCATGCCAGGCTCATAAACTTTTGAGAAGGCTAGGAAATTTAGTTAATGTAAGAAATTTACAGAACTTGAACTTAATTACACATTCTTAAGAAATACTTTATACACCCAGTCTCCTCATGTGAGATAAATCTTCCTCTAGCTTTCAGTGGACACCAACTCCAAGTAAGAATATCAAGCAGCTGACATGTGATTGCTCTTTTAATTATGAGCTCTGGCCTTTTTCTGCAGCAAGATATTCAGTGCACCCAACCATGCCCTCTGCAACTTACAGATATTAGTAACAGTTGAACTGTCACAAGGTATCTTTGGATGGGTTTATAAAGACTGAATAAAAATTCACAAGCTGTTTTCAGATTTAAGCAGCCACAAAAGTTCTTGCAAAATAAATTAAACAAGCAGATTCATCTACTTACACATTTTAAAAAATAATTCACCCTCCAAATCTCATTTATTTCAAGAAATTTATTTTTTTTAACCTGGGAATTTATTTCTCACTGTTCTGCCTTGGCCCCAATGCCACTGACTCTTACAGGCTTCTTTTTGTAAGAAGCTTCCAGTCCTAGGAAGTACAAAGTCCTAGTGACAAAAAAAATTAACTTGAACACTTCATTATTTAAAGTAATTAATTAATATTATATTCTGATAATGTATTTTAAAAAAAAACAAGGGAAAAGCATCCTGGAGGGTACTCAAAATGTCACATCAAATTAAATTGAAAGGCAAAACTTTCCTTCTGCTTCCTAAGTGCAGAATGATTCCATGCTGAAAGGAAAAAAGCTGCCACAAGAGACCTATGTTACCAACAGATAGAGGAAACAGCCAATTAAAAACTTACAGATTAATCAAGATTGGGAAATTCAATTTGGATGATAGAGTATCTTTGGGCTCTTCATGAAAAGGAACATAAGGAACATATGGACAACCCGTGTCAGCTGAACATCTACATCTGATCGGATCACTGAGTCCTCCTGCACCTTTCAGGGCTGTTCCATCACACTGTGCCCAAGGGGTAAGTACCTTCCAAATAATCCCTACCAGAGAATGAACTAATTAACTGAGCAGAAAGACATCCAGAAACTTTTGTCATTCTAAGTCAATGATTAAATCTGGCAATGCAGCTTTAATGTTTTTGAGAAATAGGTAAGATTTTCAATTAGTGGAGATTTTCAGATTTCAAAGGTTTTCTAACAGTTTAACAACTGTTTCAAATCTTCAATAAAGCATTATTTTATATCAGATGTTAGTTTCCTTTGTTCCTAAATCCAAAGGAAAGGAGGAATACCTTCCTAAACAAACCAAAAACGTACATCAATAAAAAGTAGTAAAAGAAGTGTTTCCTATTCACAGGAGCTGATTACATTGACCAAAAAACCCCAAAGAAATTACATCCCCTAAAATGCAAATAGTAGCAGAGAGACATAAATACCCAGTAGAATTGCTTTTTGGAGGCAGAGAATGGAAAAAGAATAAAAAGAAAGCTGCTTTCTAATAATACAGAAATAACAGTATTACAACTACCCAGTCAATAGAGACAGAAAATGGGAAAGAGAGAGAGTAACCAAATTAGCTTTTAGTGACACAGTGATAAAAAGGAGGTAAAAAAGCAGCAGAAAACACTGATGCAAACATTTGTGAACACCAGTTAAAGAGCAGCTGAAGGCAGTAACTCAGGCTATAACATGGCTGATAACGCAGCCTTGCAACATTCTAATCACCTGCAGAACCAGGACTCCTGTTTTTGTGAGGAGCAAATAACTCATTATTTTCATACAGCAGTAAATTTCATGCACAGTTTTGAAGTGCTGAAATAATATGCATCCCTCAGGAAAGCAGACAGGTTCCAAGTAATTGAGAACTGGACACTGGAAATGGAATTACAATGCAGTTTGGATAGAACAATTCCCATATGGAGAGATTCCTGCAGAGCAGGACGTCCTTATTTAGCAGAGTCCTCTTGGTACCCAGAAGCAGCATCACTTACCATTTGACTCTGCACTGCTAATTTCTCATCATCCCACCTCATCTCTACAGGAAGAGGGGATGTAACAACAAAACAGCAATCAGGCACAGGTTGTAAGAGAGGATGTACAGACTTGATAGAAATCTCCCACTGCCATTTATGGATGCATAGAAGCTTTGGCAGAGGACTGTCAGAAGGTATTTTATATACCTTCCGGTATTATATAAGATTATCTTATATAAGATATATAAAATATCTTAACTTGCTCCCTCCCTAAAAACCAGGCAAGTCTCAAACAGGTTTTACATTTCACAAGCTCCCCCCCATATACTTGGCCAAATCAGTCCCTCAGAACCCACCCAAAGGACACCCAGACCTGGATAATAAGAGTATGGCCAAAGCCCAGAATAAAATGTCACTTCAATACTATTAAAAACTGTCTCAAAGCATTTGCCTTCATTGTGGTAAGTGATCCTGAAGTACAAAGAAATATGTGATTGGACCTTGGGCCAGCAATAAATCCAACAGCAGTGAAGGCTCAGAATGCAGAGGGATGACAAATGTGTGCGAAACAAATTAGACACAATACAATAATGGAACATTAGTCTTTGTATAATTAATCTGTTACTAACTGACATTGATTGTACCTTTCCTTTGGGGTTTCTGTGAAGCTATTCTTGATCACACAGTTTCTAACTTGCCTGAAGCCTCGTGAGGAAGCAGCATGTGCAAGAGCATAGGGCAACACTTCCCATGGGTCCCTGCTGTCACATTGCAAATGATTCCACTTTGCACAGACTCATCCCTGTTTTCTATACATCTGTACTAGAAACAGAACCTTTACACTTGCTAAAGGCTTTGAAAATCTACATACTGTATACAGCAGAGCAGAGTTCACATCAGGAAAGAATCAGAATTCAAAGCTTTGAAGGCATTCCAGACTTTGCTATACATAAAAACATCCCTGCATACTCCCATTAACAATAACAAAAAATACAAGTCTCTTCTTGAGCCTTCAGCTCTAAATTCGTCCCAGATTCCAACAAACAGCATGCAATTAAAGATCAGAATGAGAACAGGGCAGGAAGAATCAGATTTCTAAAGCTCTCTGGAGGGTGCCATATCTGCACACATGTTGATAGGACTATTCCCTTTACTTTGGTGATTATACTGCAAACTGTTTATAACTCTTTCCTAGAGAGTAAAAAAATGCACCTGAATAGAGCTTCACCCACTGAGTGCCTTCAAGTTCTTTATGCACAAATGTTCCCTTTCAGAAAAGGCATTCCTGTTTCCACTGACCTGACTGATGGGGGGTTTTTTGAAGGCATATACGACAGAAATGTATTTTGGTCTACTTCTAATAAAAGTGCATCAAATATTAAAGATGGCACAAAATCAAGTTTCACCAGCTAGAGCTCTGTGATATTTTGGGTCATCCCAAAACTCTTTGACAGAATTGACAATCATTCTCACCCTTATTAATTCCGCCTTTTGCTCCCTTAGCTGTAATTAATTATAAGAGAAGTCAAAATAAACACAGTTAAGTGGTACTAAGGGACTCATGAGCCTTTTATTTCATATGAATTTTGATTGTCAACTGTACCTAGTGAAAACTGAAAGGGGGGGAAAAAAAAAATCAACCCATAGGGGTGTATACACACATTTTAAGTCTTTTTAAGCATCAAGCACTTATTAAGAGAAGTCCTAAAACATAGTAGCAGAATTTGTCTTGAATCTTTTGGACTGACACAAAGACTTGGATATGGTGTCTACGGTTGTTCAATGAGGAAGAAAATATTGCTTCACAGTGTGCTGTGTGATGAAGTGTTCTTTGTCACCTTGTGTATTTTTCTGCAAGATTCATGCCAATTTACTGTGGTAGCAAGTCTCCCGCAGAAACTGCAAATGGAAAAATACCCGTGGCCTAGGAAGCTTTTCCCCACTGGTACTTGTTAGGCTTGGACTGAAGAAAAGTCACTTGAGAGAACCCACAACAACCCTCAAGTTCAAAAGCCAAAACTGAAAATTTGGCAGATATTAAGTCTTAACCTCCTGAGGCTCACACTGCATGTTTTAAGGTGCAAGTGCTCTTGCATGGGGGCAGAAACCTCCCCCAGCTCTTTTGGAAAACAACTAATTCAATTGTTTTCAATGGTTATCCACCATTCGATCTGATTCAGTTGAATTTACATTTTCTACAGACTCTTGGGAAGTGAAGATTTTAATATTGCTGTGGCCACCAATCATTTGGTCTTAGTCACAGTTTAGTTGTGTCTTGGTTTACTTGTGAAGGATTTATCAGGATGAGAAGTACACAGCGAATATTTTTTCCATACCCACTGGGTTGGGTTCTGCCGCACTATTTAAATCTTTGGCACATTCTTCAAGTATATATAAAAGTTCTATTAAATTTACATACTTAGCCAAGCATTCAGAGGCACAACTCAAACTCACCAGATGTGAAATGCTAGATTAATTAACCTGGTATCTGCAAAACCTCCAGTTTCTTATTGATGTCTAATAATCACAGCTTGCAAGAGACATGGACCAAAATAAACCACATATCACTTTTTTCGTTAGCAAGTCACTTCATCTTTGGATGCAAACATTTTTTCATCCTGTTTAAGAACATGCAGGTAGTAATGTTGTTTCTTATTGATTTAGTCCATGTGGGATTATTTCTAAAGGCATTCTCCTAACTCTTTGTATAGCAATTTTAAGACAGCAGCTAAAGCAAAACAGTAAAGGGACTTAAAGTAGCAGGCTGAAATCACAGAAAAAGTTTTAATAAGATTGACAGAGGAATAAAAAACTTTTTCTTCTGACATCTGCTACAACTGGAGGGAAAAATCCAAAAACCAAGACATGAAGTATTGAATCCTTTTGAAGTCATAGCACAGCTGAATACAAGACAATTATTCTTCTCCACTTGCACCTGAGTGTCTGTGGAGTACAGCTGTTCCCAACTCTTGTAATGGCAACATGAGTTTTCAGATCTTTTACCCCCACAGATACTTGCAAAGTTTACAACTATATAAAATTTCACCTAGTATTAGCCAGCAATGCTGAAGTGTTTATTGCTTATAAAAGACATAAACCTAAAAAATAAAATTCTGACATTCATTCTCATCATCAGAATTCAATTTCATCCCAAGGATAGCACTGAAAATACAGAAACATGATCACAGAGTTGCTAAAAAATGCTTGAATGTTTTCAGAGACATAGGCCTGAGTCACTTAAACATTTAATTCCTATTGATCTTCAACTCAGGCACCTTTTATACCTTTGTGCAGCTGAGACTTGCATTCTTAAGGCTTTTCAATCACAGTGAAAAAATGTACCCTACCACTTGCTAAATAAGTTCACTCAGGGTTGTATTTATGTCAGCCTTCATATAGGCAATGCTAGCAAAGAGAACAGCAATCATTTTCATGTAGCTTGGGGCTTGAAACAAGCTCTCACTTATACAGGAGTAAATTCAGGGTAATTCCATTTACTTCATTTGATTGGATCTGGCCTCTTGCCTCTGACACTGCCTGTGGTAACAAAAATCTGTACAGTAACATTTTTTCCTGTCCAAAATAAGATTGAAGTTTAAGAAGAATGCTTACTAAGAGGAATGTCAAGGTTTTGCACCACTTACAGAGATTGTAGCCTCTCTATATGGATATTTGAGCCCAAACAACCAAGACTACTTTATGTAAAAATGAGAGGGGGGAAAGTCATGCACAGACATAGCACTTGCTACAAAATACCTTCCCCTTACACACACAATTATTTTCCAATCCCAGCCACTTCAAAAAATGACATGGAAATCTAAACACGCAAGTCATGGCACCGCATAAACTATATTGACAAGGGCTAAGGATCCATGCTAAGGATTAGTACTGCAGTAGTTAAGAGAAAAAGGTAATTCAGATACCTAAACATCTTTCCTGGTATGGTAAATTATTTTAACTTTTTTTGTTTGCTCTGGCATAACTATTCCTGGCAGTCTCCTGCCAGCAGGAGCAGGTGTGCAGCTGCTGCTGCGCCAGGTAACACATCACTGAAAAGGGGAGCCAGTTTCAAGCACTTGCAGAACACCTTCTATCATGCCCACAGCAGAGTTTCAAGCTTGGCATATCTCTCCATCATTACGCTTGAAAATTTTGTCTTTTCTATTTAAATATACAAACATTTGATAATAACTTACTTACAGTTCCCTGTGATCATTATTCTTTCCACTGAAAATTATGGCAACTGGAATCCTCTGCACCGCAGCATATACTGTGTACACCAAGAAAGAACTCAAAGTGTGTCATCACTGTTGATAGAAGGATAAATATAGTTGAAGTCAGATTAATATTTCCAAGATTACTCATTTCTACTTCAAAAGAGAAGCAAAGATCATGTGCAAAATGACAGCTACCCATCTGGGACTGGAAAAGTCACCATATGGATGTCTTTTGCTAATTATAGATAAATTTTTGATCCAAAGGATTTAAAAGTAGGGATCTGTCAGTTCAAAAATATACTTCCTCTCTTCCCTCAGTCAGGCAATGATTTGGTGCTGGCTAATCAATTAAGCAGAGCATTGGATCATACAGACTTGCTGCACCTTTAAGAAGGCAGTTTTCTACTACTTCATGCAATATGCATTCACATTTGTAGCTCAATTACAGACATTTGTTACAATATTCTTTTTTTTTCTTTCCCCAGATCAGAGGAACCTCTAGAATCTTTTAGCCCAGTAGCCCACACATTCAGAGGCAGTGAGATCCCATTATATTACTGCTTCATGTATGGTGTATCTACTTGAACCACATCATATACTCCTGAAAAGCATTCTAAGTGGATTAAAAGATGTTTCAATAACACAATTATCACCCAAGGTAAGTTATTCCAAGAGCAATTAATTTACATAAAATATTAAGTATATATTCCTAACAGTGCAAGTTGGTTCCTGTTGGACTATAAAATTACGTTTTTCTTGTATTTTGTCTGCTGAATTGACTGATTAATTCACTATCAAATTAGTCAACTGGTTGCATGTATTTACAGACCAATCACATTGTTCTTCAGCCTTTGCTTTGATACATTATTAGAGTGAGCTTCTTGTTCTTGGGAGGTATTTTCTATATTTTAAATCAGAAAAAGAGGAGCTCCTCTAAACCTTCCAGCTTTTGGCCTCCTACTAGAACTGCAAACACTAGCTGATACTCCAATAGCAATTAGATCGCTGCCAAATGCAGAGGCTGCATAGTCTTTTCATGCCTGCTTAGCATTTTTAGCATTTATACATGTGTTGCATTAGCCTTTTTGTTACTACAGTAGAAATCCACTTCACCAGGTAAAGGTAGCCAGTTGTGAAGAAAACTGCATCCCTAATAACAGGGAGAAACAGGCTTTTCCGTGAGACCACTGAGGGCACTCACATTACGCTCACCACCACGCACTGTACAAAGTGCCTTGGACGTTACCCCTCCCTCCCAGCCCTGTTAGGGGTGGGGAAGAGCTGAAGTACAACTGAATTCAGACCAACACCTGTGTCCTTCACTCCTCTTCAGAGCAGCTTTAGACACATCATATTACCTTCAGCTGTACTTTACCCATACAAACCCAGTATAAGTTCATGCCAGAGATATTTTTTCACACTTTTCTTTTGTTGTCCTGGTAGAGTTTCACATTCAGTTCATCATTAAACCAAGCACCTACCACTTATGTGCAGAACTAGTCCCTGTATCTGCCCTAGACACACCCAAGTATCTGTTTCCCTGGAGACCACGAACATTCACCTTTGACATCTACACATCAGTGGGACAGAATAAAAAGGCAGATGGAAATGGTAATTGCACCTGATTCATTTAGTTTGCTTCTTAAAATACAGCAATTTTGCTTCCTGGAGTTGCCAGTTTTCTCAAGAGTCTGCCTGCAGCATCAGGGAAAGGGCTTTCAGCATCTGATGAACAAGGGCACATATTCGAGCTTCTCCCATTACCTTCCCTTACAGGCCAAGGGGTGGGGGTGGAAGTATAAAGAGATAGTCACAAGAAATCTCTTCCTTTCCTTAGACGACTTCTAATACAGGTGGCAACGATCTAGCACAATGACTGTCTGTTGAGTAACCTAATTCTCAATTCGAGCATTAGTTAAGTAATCCTTTATCCTGGATATGTCTCTGATCCCATCAAGGAACTAGCTTAACACAGCATTTTTCCTCCAACTCTAATGCTACACCATTTAAGTGCAAGAGTTAGCTCTGTCCTCATCACTGGAGCCTTACTTCCTATCAGGTTGTTATGAAAAGCTTGCTAGCTTATACTTTATCCATGCCATGAAAACTTTAACCAGGCGTAAAAGCCTCTGGCCAGCTGCAGTCACAATCCCAAAGAAAACGTGTCCATTCCCACAGACCACCATTTGCAAAACCCTCTCACACCACTGCAGTCCCAATTAGCTTCAGGTTTTCCTTCCCTTATCATGGCATTTCCCACCATTGCTTTTAAAAAGAAAAATTGTGGCACACAAAAGATTTAACCCTTCAGCTTAACAAAAGACCCTACTACACTTTCCTAAAGAAAATTTTAGAAGTTAGCCTTCCAAAGGATCACCTAAACTTCAGCTTTAAACTCAATCTAACATCCATACCATGCACAAGAACTGTAATTCTCCTCAGCAAAACGAGGGTAAGACAAGGCACTAAAATTCTATGCTGATATTCTGAGCTATTTGCTTTTAAACACAAACCAAACCCACACGTGCCCCAATCACTCTCCTTGCACCGCCTTGAGGTCACAAACACCTACCGTGTCCACACAAACACGCAAGGGAGGGCTTTTCCCTCCTCTGGTGCCCTCAGAAAACATCAAGCAGTCCTTCCCCTCTCTTCACCCCGCTCTCACCTGGGGCTCTCCGGCAGCACCGCAGTCCTTTGAGGCCTTTCTAAAGTCACTCCCTGGCAGAAGCAGCCCCTGTGCACCGCCGCAGCCCAGCAGCAGGCGAGCCCTTCACAGCGGATCCGATCTCTTCCGTGGTAACCTTTGTGTGCCTCCCGAGCCAGGCTCCTGCTTGTCTGGGCTGACCTGCTCCGTGACCTTGACAAAGTCACTGCTCTGCCCTCGCCTCAACTGCCCACAGGTGCCCCTCCTTCCCCACCTGATGATGATGATAATCCCCCTCAGCTGTGGCTGCCAGAGGGGTTTGGTTTGTTTGTTTGTTTATTTGGGGGGTTCTTTTTGTTTGTTTGTTTGCTTGTTTTGGTTGGTTGGTTGCATTTTTTTGAACACTCAAATTAAATTGAGGCCTTGTTATTTGTACAAAAAGCTTCGCTTTAACATGCAAAAAAAAAAAAAAAAAAAGAGGCGAGTGGATTTGGGAATTCTAACACTTGAACTTTCTGAGCTTCTAAATACATAGTTCTGAATTGGGTCTGGAAACCTTTGTGAGAGGCGCAGAAAGGCACAGGGAGTCACAAGCCCACAACAACATCCTTAACTCTTATGATCAAAGAACTGCCTAAAGGCAGCATGAACAGAAACATTCAGAATAAGGTCCGGAAAACCTTAGCTTTTGTGAGAGTCCACAGTTTACATCCTACTGAAAGGCAGCATCTGTTTCCACTTGAAGTTTGCAAGGCCAAACTTGAAAGAATTTAAAGGTTTGCTTTGGTTTTAAAAAACCTGTTGTTGCAGTCTGTGCCCTGTTGTGCTCAGGAGAGCACTAATGTGGAGAAGGGGAGCCAAAGTCGAGGTCTTGCTTATCTGAAGCAGTAATAGTAAAAACTCTCTTTTGTCACATTTCTGAAGAGCAAACAATTTTCTCAGCTCACCTGAGCCTTTCTTTGCCCCTTCCATCAAAGACCTACCACTGGAGGGAGGAACAGCTGATTTATGGGGCTGGAGAAAAGCAGAACTCAGCCCTGTGGAAGCAGACCGTGTTGGAGGGGTGAGGGGATGGGGAGGCAGCAACTGCTTCAAACACAGCTGAAACTTCTTTGTCCCTCATTCTGGGTTTTTGCTCTACAAGGCTGGATTTCTGAACCAGATTACCATACAGTGGGATCATGCTTTGAAGAAATTACCTCCAAAGTGTACAAGCATTTTAGTAAAATATACAATACTTTTTGACAACTGATACATACTGTGAGCCAGCTTGTGCGATGCTACTGTCCTGTGTACATGTTTCCCAGAGATGTCAACGTGTTACAACAGCCATCAGGTTTAGTTCTTCACTGCTTTCACAGGCTTAGTTTGCTTAGGATGGCTTCTTTTGCATTTAGCTGAAGGACTGTTAGGACTAAGGAAGAAATTTCCCATGGAATGCCTACTAATGATAATACTTCTAAACCCGCAATGCTGTTCTCTGTCTTAACAGGGAAGTCAGGGGAAGAAACGAGGAAATCCCTTAGCACAATAAGCAGAAGGAGAACCTGCCTGCTGGTAAAACCACTGGTATTGGTGGAGTTAAGGGATTGGCACAATCAAGTTGTTTATCTGCTGCAAATATGAAGCACAATGTGAATCATGAGAATTCCAAAGAAAAGAAGATATATTTGAAAATGAACAACAGCATATGCTTATGCTTCCTTAAAATTAGCTTCAGGCCTTTCATTAGTATCCCACGATAATATCAAGCATGAAAGAAAAGAAGAAAGTTTCTGTGTTTTAAATTTCCTTTAGAAGTGAGTCCAAGAGTACATGGGTATGCAGTGAGCACTGCTTGGGAGAAAACATACCCGAGGTTCTGTTCTACCAGAGCTCCTGGTAATGCAGCCACTTAAATACATTAACTAGAAAGTTGGTGTTTTAAATGTAGGCCTTCCCTATGCAGGGAACAAGTAAAGTGAATTTAGGTCCTTTTGATATAATGCTGATTTTCTAAAGATATGCAGATATATTTAGAAGAACCAGATGTAAGTTAATGATCTGCCTGTCTATGTAGAGGGTGTATCAAACAGGTACTTCAGAACAAATTAAGGGGG